>OZ005656.1:152409389-152894389 GCA_963930645.1 Salticus scenicus
GAATGATTCAGCCCGTTATTTAGTAGTCTTAACTAGAGCCCCTTAAATAAAATATATAGGCCGACGCATCGCCGCCATTCATTTTGCCACGTATGAGGGCAGCATTCCCGCTTGGCGTCCCAGCGGTTTTAACACGGATTAGGACACTCTTTTAATCCGTGGGTTTTAAGAAAACTTGATCTGAAACACGGAGTAAGAAAAACTGGAGGGGAAACTAGCGTGAAATGTGTGATATCCAATTATTTGAATAAAAGATGGCGCTACTCTCGGCTGATGACCGATCAGCGATTTATGAAACACTCCTAGCTACGACCATTTGAGGTGGGGTTTGATGACGTCACTACCGAAGGAGGAGTTTATGTTGAATGAATCACGATTCACGAACTATGGGACCCACATCACAAGACGTTAGATCACGCCCATCACAAATGCTCCAACTCGTTCCTTCTTCTAGTGAGCATGCGCGGGGACTTCTCAAGTTGCTTTGCTGACCAAAATTATGAAGGTCTGATTCGCCGCCGGTGCTACCCTCTATTAGCGATTAATTTAACTAAACATTTTCACTTTCAGAAATTTTATTTTACTTTCCCTTTTAACCTTTTTTAAAATAATAAAAATCTCAGACTCAGAATCTTTTTATTTTATATTAAATTTTATTTCCTACCAACAAAAAAAAAAAAAAAAAGAAAGAAAGAAAGAAAGTAGGGTTTAGAAAAAGATTCAGATAAATATTTGAAAGTGCAAGAGGCTCTTCATTTATGAAAATATTCATAGATAATTAGAGAAAAAAATCAACAATATTTTAAAATTTTAATAAAATAACAACAGAATTGTATGAGATATAATAATTCCAAATCAAGTTTAATGGTGTTTTATGATTGTGTTTATATTAGTTTTTCACATCAAATACTTTGTATGAAAGCTTTAAACTGATACAAATGATGTAGAAAATTGATTTTAAATTAAATTATGTATAATTTCCTATCCTTCGTATTATACTGCTTATTAATATTTTCAAATAATTTATAACATTAAGAAAAAATATATAAAATATTTCAGTTTTAAATTGCATTATATTATTATCAGTAAATTATAAAGAAAGTAAATTTGAATTACTTTAAATCCTATATATTCAACTGTAAATATTATACCATATTATGCATAACACAGAAAAATTTCATAAAAAAAATTTCTAACTATATTTGAAGTATTCTCATCAATATTATATCAAAAATTTATTGGAATACTTAAAAGTAGACATATTCAAAATCTGAGGAAATGAGAGTTAATGTTTATCACTAACAAACATTAAGAGGTTCATTTAAACTGCTTATCCTCTTCCCTTCCTCACTGTTTGAATCAGAATGTCATAAGACAGTATAAAAATGTTTTAACATATTTCATCTATTTCAATTTTATTTTCAGTGCTAACCTCATATATAATATATAGTTAAAGAATTTGATCCCCTTTCTTTGATAAATACTACTGTTTCGAATAAATTTCAAATTTTTATCATTTGATTATATTACTTATAATTTTTCATTTAAAAATATACTGTAATAATTAGAATATATTAAACCCATGCCTTAAAGTAAATTAATGCTTTTTGCTTATTTTACTTAATTATTTATTAAACAGTGGAAGGCATGACTATGACTAGAAAAGCTATAAAAAAAAAAAAAAAAAAAAAGACTTATATATGTAAAATATTTATAAATAATACTGACATGAAATTGAATTTCTATATAGCTAAAAGCTTCTAAATTAGATTTAATAATAATAATAATTGTAAATATTTACAGGGGAGAAGATAAACAGCTTTACTGATCCTCTTACTGTTTGTTATTGATAAAAATTAACTCTCATTTGCTCAGTTTTTAAGATACGTACTTTTAAGTACTTTGATAAATCTAATAAAATTCTTATTTAATATTAATGGGAATATCTCGAATACTTGTTATAAAAAATCATATGTAATTTTTCTGTGTCATGCATAATATAGTATAATATTTACAGTTGAATATGTAGGATTTAAATTAATTCAAATTTACTTTCTTTATAATTTACTGATAATAATATAATGCAATTTAAATCTGAAATATTTTATATATCTTTTCTTATTGTTATAAATTAATTGGAAATATTAATAAGCAGTATTATACGAAGGATAGGAAATTATACATAATTTAACTTAAAACAAATTTTCTACTTCATTTGTATCAATTTAAAGCTTTCATGCAAAGCATTTGATGTGAAAAAGTAATATAAACACAAACACAATCATAAAGCACTATTAAACTTGATTTTGAATTATTATATCTCACACACTTCTGCTATTTTATTAAGCTTTTTAAAATATTGTTGATTTTTATTTTATTATTATTATTATCTATAAATATTTTCATAAATGAAGAGCCTCCTACACTTTCAAATATTTATTTGTATCTTTTTCTAAACCCTATTTATTATTATCCTTTTATTTATTTATTTATTTTTTAATTGGTGGAAAATGAAATTTGAAATAAAATAAAAGATTATGAGTCTTAGATTTTTATTATTTTAAAAAAGGTTAAAAAGGAAAATAAAATAAAATTTCTGAAAGTGAAAATATTTAGTTAAATTAATCGCTAATAGAGGGTAGCACCGGCGGCGAATCAATATCTTACTTAGACCTTCATAATTTTGGTCAGAAAAGAAACTTGAGCAAGTCCCCGCGCATGCTCACTAGAAGAAGGAACGAGTTGGAGCATTTGTGATGGGCGCGATTTAACGTCTTGTACCCACATCAGTAATCGGCACTTCAATAGAAAAGGTATTTTCACTTATTTTTCCTGGTAAGCTTATTTTTAAACATTAAATTTCTTAATCTACTCGTTTTATATACATAGAACATCGAAAACAAGCGCGAACGTCCATTTTAATTTATTGGAGACTTGCAATCGACGAATCTATTGTGTAATGTAAATGCAAAACTAAGGTAAACAATAGAAATTACTTACTGCATTCGAGATTTATAGATATGAATTAGTTATACAATTAGATATCAGACATGCCAAGTCTCCTGCTTTTGGCAGGAGTCTCCTGCTTTTTGCTTGTTTTTCTATGCTCCTGCTTTTCCACTCATTTCTCCTGCTTTTCTGATGTAATTTTTATCTACCCCTCTTAGCATAATTTGTGCTTAAAATTGTGGGATTGGGTAAAAAAATTTGAAAGAAAATTGGAGTTTATCTTGCTCTGCAATTTATCAAGCTCAGTTTGAATGTGAATTACTATACAATGCTTTGAAACTAATTTTTGCTAAGAATAAATTTTTAACTTTCATTTTTGTATAATGAAAAATGTCTTATTATCAAAAGATTTTTTTTTTTTAAATACCATAACTATTTAAAACTTAAAGAATTCAAATTTCATTAGAATATAGCTGATATTTTCATTTCTTTATTACCTTTTCTTTTACAAAGATAATTAAGATTCTTATTGTTTTATATTAGGAGCAGAATGATCAAATCTGTCTATTTTGACTTAAATTTTAAATAACTGTATATCTAAGGGTTTTTTTTTAATTGTTTTACTGCAAGAAACATATATTATTCATTTAATTTTAATACTGATGCTTTGTAAATACTTCCTAAGCTTATAAAGCTTTACTTAAAATTAAATTTGCATTATTTTACTCATTTTTCTTGCAAACTTTCTTGTTAAGTCTCGTGATTTCTGTTAAAAAATCTCCTGCTTTTTTGTCATTAGAAGTTGGCATCTCTGAGATATCAATGTCATTACCTGCTGAAAAACATTGCTAATATAAATAACATGTTCGAAATTTGTTTGCCACATTTATAAAATTAACGTTGATGTAAATATACATTTGTTTTGTTACAATTACGAATATATTCATGTTTTAAAAATAATTTAGCGTTATTTCAGATTTAAAGATTCTGAATAGATAAATTGGGATAAAAAAATATCCATGTGTTTCTTTGCAATAAGGGATAAAATTTGCTTTTGTGTTATTAAAATTTTAATGTAATGTAATTAGTTGCTGCATATACAGTTTTTATTTGTGCTGCTGTTAGTGGCTGTTAATGTTTGAAAGTGTTACTTATACAGGCTGTCTGTTTAAATTTTTATAGTTAATTACTTTTATTTCCTTTCTATGTGTGTACAATTATTTATCATTACATATATCTATGCTTAGCTAAGAAAATAAACTTCATTTTTTATTTCACAGAATCCAAACATTTATTTCAACTGAATTAATATTGCCTTATGTATGTGATTATTAAAAAGTACGTACAAAGGTATTATCGATTCGGTTATGAAAACAACAACTTGAAGACTTTATCTAATGAAAGTATCCACCTGCATCTTACGAGGGAAATTCCAGCCACTAAGGGAAAAAAATAGATGCTAACCATAACCTTCAATGGTGAGTTAAAGAGATTCATTAATTTAATTATTATTGAAGAAATAATCTGTTTCTCATCAACTTTATCTCTCAATTATATGTGCCGTTAATATATAAATCTTGATTTTCATTATGTATTTTATTTGGATATTTGCAAAAAGTAAATAAAATATTTTGAGAACAATCATTTCACATAAATTGATTTGATTTATATTTTTACTGAAATGTGAATTTTGAGGTAAATAACAGAAATATAATGAAAATTTTAATTATTTAGATATTTGTTTGTGTTACTGTGGTGTGTTTTGTAGTAGTAATTTGAAAAGTTGTAGTAATTTGTAGTAGTAATTTGAACTGTGAACATGGAATATTTTAGAGGTAATTTCTTTAATAAATTTTAATTCCTATTTCATAATATTATTCTATTCAGTGAATTAAAATTAATGTTTAAATAAATATTGTGTAAATAACAGGTATTTTGCATTTTAAAGATGTGTGTGTTTGGAACAAGAGTATTTTGAAAGGGGAAGATTATATACAAATGTAAATTAATATTGAAATTATCTGCTGCTTTAAATTATCATACATTATTGTACATGTATTTTGTATTTAAAAGGTGATTTTTTACATCTGTATAATCAGTCTTTTTTTGTAATGGGCGCTTTGATTTTCATGTGCACAAAGCACTAATACATATGTTACAGTAATTACTGCAGTATGTTATATGATGCATTTTATGAACATTTCATGCAGAGTGAGGTAGCAGTAACCAATGTTGTTTTTTCTTTTTAATGTACATGGAGCGTAGATACATGCATAATAACAACTGCTGCATACTGGGATTTTGTGCATTTATATTATTCAATCATATATATTTAATGATTTAAAATTTATTTAATTGTAGTTGGTTATAATTTTGTTATTTTTACTTTCTTCTATATTCAATGGAAGAAAGTATTGGATTCGTAAAAATTTTCGACCTCGGGTTTTTGATGGATTTTCACGTTTTTAGAGCTGTAGAACACGATTTGACCATTTTTGTCTGTCTCTGTGTGTGTGTGACAAAATTTAGTAGCAACTGTATCTCAGGAACTACTGCACAGAATTTCATACTAATTGGTATGTAGTTGCACCTTGACATAAATTAATGCCTATCAACTTTTGGTAAAAATTGTCTTACAGGTTGCATTGCCATCCCGCTTTTTCTAAATTTTTAACATGGTGATATAGGACAAAATTTTGTATAAATGTGCATGAAGAGAATTCTTTTTTAGTAATCATTATGAAATTTACATAATAGAGATAGTCAACTGGGAAAAAAATTTTGTATGTGTAGGAGCCTCGCCTCCCCCCCCCCTGGAGGGAAGTCTCCCCTCGAGGGCAGTAAATTTTCAAGATGGGTATCTTTCGAAAGGACTCGTCAATACCTTTAAAAGGAATGGTTGAACTATATAAATAATCTGTGATACTTCAAAACAAAGTTATTGAATTTTTTTACTTTTAACTTAAAAAAAACAAAAAGGGAGAAATTTTTTTTTTATATTGTTACTGAGTGAATTTGTATAGGAAAATATAGAAGAAAGTCTTGTGGTGGCCACAACATACTAGTTAAATGAAAATTTCAGTTTTTATGTAATAATCGCCTGCCAGAGATTAACTGCTGGCATGTGGTTAATACAAAATATATATTACATATGTATTTCAATATTTATATATATTTACATATGATTATCATAGAAGTAATCCTATAAAATATATTGTACTTTCTTACATATTTGTATTTATGCATATGAATAGCCTGCCAATCACATGCAGTTAACACGTAAATACCAAATTTTCTTTAAAAACTGCTTTGTGGTGATTTCTAGGGGCAATAAAAACAAAAAAAAAAGAATTACAGCGTTTTAAATTGGTATTGTTAGTTTTTAAGGCAAGATAAATCGATTGTGGATATTTTCTAGTGTAAAATTATTAGAAGGGACGGGAAGGGGCAAAAATGTAGAAAAGAAGCGGTTGTTTTGGAGAAAATGGCGGAAAACCCAGAACGCCTTTATTCTTTTATATTTTGCAGAGATTCGAATTCTGATACTCCATTCACATTTCTCATACTATGGATTTTTAATAGTATTTAGCCCGGAATTATGCAAGTTTCGGAGAAAACCATGAAAAAGTCAGACATTATGAAACATCGATATTTTCACAAAACATTTCATAACTCAAAATCTTTTAAGAGAGAAATCCTCTTTTTTTTTTTTTTGCATATAGATTTTAAATTTTAATTATGACTAAATTATTTTTAATACATCATAAAGATACTTACACTTTAAAGTACTTTTATATTATCGAAAGTGTAATTTGAGATTTCACCTGTTTTAAGGTCCTGATAAGGTTTTATTTTGTATCTCAGATACTAATTAAAATAACTGCACACTGGTCTACGCTGCCGATAGCAGTGGAGAACCAGAGTGACATTTTTCCTGATCAGATTTTTTTTTTTTCACATGATAAAAATTAGTGCAATTTTGAGAATACATTAATTATTCAAAAATAGTGACCAGCGAAGCGGGCGTAGCCTGCTAGTATTACAAATATAAAGAGTATATCAAATATTTATATAAAATAATGAACATAAATACTAGATTTTAGTTTTGTATTATTTCAAACTCTAAAATTCATTCATTTAACTCGTAACATAACTGAATTAAGCTACTTTGGCAACTACCCCAGCTACTATTTACATGGTGGTCCAGTTTTAAAAAATGTGCAATAGATGAAACTTTCATAAATCTTATTTGTTCCTTGATGGCAATGCCTGTTAGATCTGCTGGAATTGAGAGAATCTTCTCAAATTTCTCATATTTGTGCATCACAAATTGAAAAATCGTTTAGGTTTAGAAACTGCATCAAAACCTGTCTTTTGTTATAGAAGACTGAATAGTGTAAACAATGTAAACTTCGATTTTCAATGGCGATAACATTGTAAATAAATTATATTTTGGTTAACATTTAATTGATTTTCCTATGCATCGTCTATTGTAGGTCAGTAATTACTTTTATGTCATTTTCTGAGTTTCTGCCACATTTGTGGCAGAAAGGGGTTTTCGCCATGCCAGTTTCTACCAGTGGTTTTAAACCACTGCGACATAATCTTGCCAACCCTGAATGAAAATGTTTCCACAAACAATGATTGTCACAGAAAGCATAAAAGTATTCTGTCACAGCAATATTAGATTTGTATAATAAAATATATATTCAGGCAACATTTTTTATGGTTTTTCCATTTTCCACTGGAAAATTAAAATGTGATCAATGATACAAAAAAAAATGAAATGTCAACCTTTCTATTGGTATGGCAATTTCTTATGTTGTATTTTTTTCTATGTTTTTTTTTTATTGTATCTTTTTATTTAAAGACTAGCAGGCTACGCCTGCTTCGCTGGGCACTATTTTTAAATGAATCATTATAATTAATGAATTCTCAAAATTGCATTAATTTTTATCATGTGAAACAAAAAGAGAAAAAAAAAGAACTCTGATCGGGGAAAAATGTCGCACCAGGTTCCCACTGCCTTCAGCAGCGTAGACCCGTGCACGATGCGCACGCTTGAATGCATATATATGAGCGCTGTGCACGCGTATTCCTTCACCACCCTTATGATTTCTCAAAATTCCATGTTATTACTCATAAACTTTTATTCTTAAGAAAAGGAATTAAAAAAAAAAAAATCATTTCTAATCGGGTAAAAAGTCACACCGGGTCCCCTCTGCTTTCGTCAGCGTAGACCCGTGTGTGCGCAGTGATCACGAATTCATATGTATGCTCGCTGCACGCACGTATTCCTTCACCACCCTTTCTGTCCCTCCTTAATTTTACACTTTCAAAAATATCCTCATTCGACTCGTAGGCACTCAAAACCTATATATACCAATTTCGAACGGTCTAACTCAATTTCTAATTTTTTGGCCCCCTTGAGGATATCTTAAAACATATAAATCAGGTGAAATCTCGAATAATTGCGATTAGTGCCCTCTGTTGGATAAATTTAATGTAGGTTATTCGATAATATAAAAGTACTTTAAAATAACTTTGGAATGCAGTATTAAAAAAAAATTAATAATATTTAGAATTTAAAATATTGAAATTTTAAAATATTGCAGTGCCAGCTGGCGGTAGAAATTTCTGTAATCTACTGTTCAATTTTAAATCAACAAAGCTTTAAAATGATGTATTACTCATGAAATTATTTTAATTAGTAGCTGAGATACAAAAGAAAACCTAATCAGGTGACCTTAAAACGTGTAAATTTGGTGAAATCTCGAATTTCACTTTCGATAATATAAAAGCTCTTTAAAATATCTTTCAAATGATGCATTAAAAATAATTTAATCATATTCAGAATTCGAAATATTGAAATTTTAATGTATTACAGTGCCATCTGGCGGTAGAAAAGTCTGTAGGATCTACTGTTCAATTCCAAATCAACAAAGCTTTCAAATAATGTATTACTTATAAAATTATTTTAATTAGTAGCTGAGATACAAAAAAAAAACCCTAATCAGGACACCTTAAAATGTGGAAATAACGTGAAATCTCTAATTCCATTACTTACAGTAGTCGGTTAACGGAAGGTGACAGAAATTTGTGGCATCTACTCTTGAAATTCAACTCAAATAAGTTTCAAAGTGACATATTACTTTTGAAATTATGCTAATTAGAAGCTGAGATACAAAAATGATATAAACACCATTATAAAACGACTTATGTCTGACTTTTTCATGGTTTTCTCTGAAACTTGTGTAATTCCGGGCTAAATACTGTTAAAAATCAATAGTATGAAATGTGAAAGGAGTATCAGAATTCGAAACTCTGCAAAATATAAAAGAATAAAGGCGTTCTCGGTTTTCCGTTGTTTTCTCCAAAACAACTGTTCTTTTTCTACGTTTTTGCCCCTTCTCCCCCCTTTTCGTCCCTCCTAATAATTTTACACTTGAAAATATCCGCAATCGATTTATCTTTCCTTAAAACCTAATAATACCAATTTCAAACGCTGTAACTTTTTTTCCCTTGCCCCCCCCCCCTCCCCCTCAAGCCCTTCCTAATAATTCTACACTTTCAAAAATATTCAGAATCGAATTATCGGGCATTAAAACCAAATATTGCAAAATTTCAACGGCATATCTCAATTTAAAATATGTACTGCAAAATATAAAACAATTTAATCTAATTTTTTTGTTTGTCCACATATTTTCATGGAAATTGAACACTAGGTTTATAATATGCTGTCTAGGCCGAATATTAATTCAAATGTAACGTGAATGAAAATTTGAAAAAGTTTGAAAATTGCAATTTTCCCCTCCACTATAAAACACGTGACATCTTGATCTGTTACAATCATTTCCTTTTTCATGGCAGACGGTCGTTTGGCATTTGAAATGATGTTGCCACAAAAAATTCATACTTTAGTTAATTTTTAAAAATTTAATTGTTGTACCGATAAGCCACTTGTACACTTAGATTCAGAAAAAATTCCCCTTTCGTATGGTACCAAAATCGCAACGATCGAACAAATATTTCTAATTTAATATATTTTTTTTTTCTGCTTTTAACTCCGTTAAAATATCTTTTTTTTATGCAATGGCGGTGAATTCTCATTCATTGAGATCGCTTTCATATTAGACATGAGTCGACATTTTAATTAATACCTCCACAACTAATTAAAAATTTTAAATTCTGTTTTCAGGAGGACCTCGGAAAGGCTCCAGAGCATCAGTATGTCAATTCTTGTATTTCTGCGTTCAGTAGGGGCTGAACGTATAAAAGAACTGACAGACAGACAAACCTTTCCATTTATTATTATACATATGTCGTTTATTGTATCTTGTTATTTAAAAACATATTTTAAATTACATCGGATATACTCCGGATAATATATTTTGGGATAAAAACATTATAGTCAAATTCAAACTCATATGAAGCATCTTTTAATATCCTAATGATAATTTTTTAACTTTACAGAGTTAGATATTCTTTTTTTTTTTTTTTTTTTTTAACAAGGACTACAAATATGAAATCTGTTCCTTGAGTATCCTTCGTTATTTTGAGAAATAAGCAGGAAAGAATTGAAAATTGAAGCTGTGGGGCATTTTTGCAACTTAAAATGAAAATAATGAAATTATTTCCTAACTGTATATTAGAAATCTACATATAGAGTGTTATATATTGCCCTAAATTAACTAAAAAATTCAATAGTGAAAGTTATAAGCATTAGAAAAAGTATGTACTAGATTTTTTTTTAACAATTATCAAAAAAGTCATCCTCAAATGGTGAAAAAAATTTAAATGTCACCAAAGGGAATCATACTAAATCTGTAGCACAAAGTGGTCTAGATATAACAAATTTTCTTCTATTCTTAAAAAATAAGTTACTGATTTTTAACACATTTTATTTTGCCTTATTATTTTTTAAATGCTATTAAATGTTATGTTATGTTCTATCCAGCATTGGATATGGGGATTTCTATAATATTTTTCTGCTTTTGTCTTATGAAATGCACTATTTATATTCATATTTATTGCATGGAAAAGCAGCAAAGAGGTAGGAAGAACCCCGCAGGTGTTAATAAAGCAAAGTGAGTCAAGAATTGGCGAGTGGAGTGAGGAGGCAGGACCCCCCTCCCCCCCAGTTATGTTTAAAAAAAATAATAAATACATTTGATACTAGGTTTTTTATGTAGGTAATCACCCCCCCCCCTCCCTCAAAAACAAAAGTGTGGACGAATCTAAAATCCTGGTTGAAAGTGCTTGATAATTTCCCGGGAAGTGCTTGAAAAGTACTTGATAACTCCTTGAATTTTTTTTACTCCTAAGTGTATGAACCACGGAATAGTTACTATTTATTTAAATCAAAATGGAGTGTAAAGGTTGATATTTTTATTTATTATGAACTATGCAAAAAATACCAGAGCCGGGAATCGAACCTGGGCACCTCCGCTTAACGCATGGATGCTCTACCACTGAGATACCCTGGCTGACCTGATATATCTGCGTTTGCAGACTCGGTGACTTTCCCAACGAATATTATGCGAGAAGTGCCTAGCTGGTTGTCAGCCAGGGTAGCTCAGTTGTAGAGCATCCGTGCGTTAAGTGAAGGTGCCCGGGTTCGATTCCCGGTTCTTGTATTTTTCGCATAGTTGGTAATAAATAAAAATATCAACCTTTACACTCTAATTTGATTTAAATAAATATTCACGGTTGATGAATTCATGGATAAAAAATTCTAAATTGAAATTTCGTGGTCTATGGAGTTGTGCTACGATTGTTATTGTCTCACCTGATATATCTGCGTTTGCAGACTCGGTGACTTTCCCAACGAATATTATGCGAGAAGTGCCTAGCTGGTTGTCAGCCAGGGTAGCTCAGTGGTAGAGCATCCGTGCGTTAAGCGGAGGTACGCGGGTTCGATTTCCGGCTCTGGTATTTTTCGCATAGTTGGTAATAAATAAAAATATCAATCTTTACACTCCAATTTGATTTAAATAAATATTCACGGTTGATGAATTCACGAATAAAAATTTCTAAATAGTTACTATTTAGTTTGAAGGATATTTGGTATTCAGCTGAAGTTAGTATTTAGTTGGCCGAATATTCGGTATTTGGCCAAAACTGATATTTGGTGCATCCCTAATATGCACTTTGGTGGGATTTTATAATTACTAACTTATCCAACTGGGAAGCGGGGAGTAAAAAGTACATAAGTCGTTGCCAAAGGCATAGTTGCCAACCTTTGAGAATCAAAATTAGAGAGATTTTGTATGAGACATTCTTTTTATTGCAAATACATATGAATAAAATAATAAATAAATAAAACATACTAAATTTAAAATACAGCTAGATTATACTAAATTCTAACCATACTGAAACAATATATATACATGCATACATTGATTTGGCGAAATGTTTCTTCCCTGAAAAATCTTTTAATTTTTTCACATGTTTACACATCCTATAGATATGACATGTAAATATTTAATTTAATTGTGGAAAAATAAATAGATTGATTAAGATCAGCAATAAAGTCTAAAAATAATTACATATGTGAGTAATATTCACTTTTATTGCTTTATAGATTTTAGAGTTGCTCACTTTCCAGAGATTGGAAAAGGAGGGGGGACAGAAAAATAATTACAGAGTAAGAAATATTAAACTCTTCCAATTCTACTTCTAGAATTTAATAAAACAACTTTTAAATTAATATTACAGTTACATAAAGATTGGGAAATAAGACTTCTGCTGAACATTTGATTGCTGATCGTTAGTTGGAGATAAATTTGAAGGGGGGGGGGGGGGGGAATAATTAAATGAGCAAGAAATATTTAATAATACTATTTCTTTACAGGTTCTAGAATCTCATAAAGTATGTTTCAAACGAATATTGACATTTATGTTGTAGATGGTACAAGACTGGAAATTGGGAGCTTTCGTAGAACATTTGATCACCGATCGTTCTATGGAGCTTCTATTTTTAAAATGAACGATATCCGTGACTTTTTTAAAGATTGAAGAAATAAATTCACGGAATTCTGCAAATTAGACAAAAATAAATAAATAATAAAATAAAATAATAATGAAAAAAAATGAGCATAACTGTTTTTTTTTTTTTTTTTTTTTTTTCTGGCAAACACAGTGCAGCATTACAAAATGGGTTTGGAATTATATTGCTTGATTTGGGTTGTTAAAATAACAATAAGTAGCACAACATATACAAAATTTTAGGAATTTAAGACAACTTATAATTAGGGTCTTTTAGGACATTTTTAAATTTTTTCAGGAATTTCAAAAAAGCCACAAGTAACATGCAATACACTATCTTTCATAAAAATAAAATCATCATAATATTATGAAAAATAAATATTTACTAATGAAATTGAGATAGAACTTTCAATATGAAATTCAGTGTACATATTTTTTCACAAGATACCAGATAAGATTTTTTTTACCTTTTAGTTATACAAACACATAGCAAGATAAAATATTTTAGTGCACATTAAAAAAAAGAGGAGGCTAAGGCTGGCTTTTTTAACGTTATCATAAAAAGTATTTCTATGACAATCTTCTTTAATTTGGATATTAATGAATCATTTTATTTATGTAAGGGACTAAATAAATGTAAATAAATAAGTAAGCCAACCAAAATACAGGATTAAAATATGGTATATTTATGTTTAGTGGAAAATACCGTTTCAACTAATATATGTGATAATTACAGTGCAATAATTACTAAATATTTTAAAAATTTAATACAGTAAATCTGAACAACTTTGTGCTGTAGAAATAAGAATTTTTAAGTAAATACAATAAAACCGCCGTACTCAGGTTAACGTTTTATTTTGTATTTGTAAAGCGATGAAAGCGATATAGTCTACGAAGACGGAGCCATGTTGTCATTATGTTTGTGTTGATAGATTCATGAAAAGAACGATTCATTGAATTGTCAGCTTTGGCTCCTCCTACAGTAATTACGTCTGACCAATTGCTGCTCTGTATTTGCTTAATCTTCGTCGCTGAAATTGTTTCATAAATCGCGACCGGCGAATCATTCCTGTTCTGTAATGCTTTTCAATGGTAAAAACGTTCATTTTTTTCTTTTTTTTTTCTTTTTAACGAAAAGAATGATTTTTGAGAAAATCAGCGAAAAATGAATTTGAATATATAGGGTTCTCTTAACAGCATAATATTTTTACAAGCAGCATAGGACACTTGTTATTTTAAAAGAGCAAATTTTTATAAGATAATGAGTTAAAGGGACACAGGGACTTTTAAAAAGACTATGGAGGGAAATGATATCAATAATAAAGAAAAATGTGGATTGAAAAGAAATGTATCGTATATAATAAATTTTCGTCGCACGTATTTTTTTTTTTTTTTTTCATAAATTTCAATTTTAATTTATAAGCAATTTATAAATAAGTAGAAGAAAAAACTTATTTTATTTAATACTAGCAGGCTTTGCCCGCTTCGCTGGTCACTAAATTTAAAGGAAACTCTTTTCTATATAGATTTATAAAAATAAAATAAAATACTAAAATTGCTCAAAAGCTCGCTTCGGATCCCTGCTGCCTTCGGTAGCGATTTGGTCATCCGCTAAAACTCGGGCGCTTGTCACTATTACCTGAGACAATGGATTACCAATAGGCTTCCATTAAGTCCTTATTAAACAGTTTCGAAATAGATAGTATCGAAAAAAAATCAAGTATCCCTTTTATATTTGAATCCCAGTTACATATGATATGAACAACACTATACGTGGTGCACATAATATTTGCTTTTACGTTATTTCCTATGTTTATTTTGTTTATCCCCGATCAACCATAAAAATGATAAAATTTTCACGCTAAATATTATAATATGCTATGACAGGCTACGTCTGTTGCATGAGACAATTAATTTTTTGTCGTTATATATAATTCATGGTTTGTAAGCATGATCATAGTAACGCCTTAATATAGCTCTCTTTGGCGACTTTTGAATTTTTGTCACCATTTTAAATTTAATCCCTTGTAAAAATAAGACTTAATACCTTGTAACAATATGCTATGAGCGCTATTTCTGCCATATTTTAGACAACTAAACTTTTAATGGTTATATATATTTCCCATTAAACATATTTTTATTTTCATTTATTTATTTAAATATTGATGAAATTTGAACTTCAATTTGGTCTAGTGTTGTACAGGCTGTATACTATATGTTTGTGTTTGTGAAAGAAAATTTAAAAAAAATTCAAAACTGCAATTTTTAATCCCACTTTTAAAAAAACATGTGACTTACTCAGTAGCACATTAAAAAAAAATTTCCAAACGGTTTCCATACAATCTCCTTCTCTTGCCACCTAAAATACATACATTAGTTAATTTTAAAAAATCTAATTGTCCGATCGATAAGCCGTTTAATCCGTTAGATTCACAAAAATTGCATCTTTCATTTGGTATCTTATTTGTAACGATACGACTGATATTTCTAATTTTTTTAATTTACTTTCCTCATTTTAAATAAATGTAATTTTTATTGTTCACGTTTTTTTTTTTTTTTTTTTTTTTCTGTCGAAAAAATAATGATAATTTTTTTGGCAACAATTAAATTAAGGAATAAAATTAAATATTTTAAATAAATAAATTTTATTGTTCACGTTTTTTTTTTTTTTTTTTTTTTTTTTTTTTTTTTTTCTGTCCAAAAAATAATGATAATTTTTTTTTGGCAACAATTAAATTAAGGATTAAAATTAAATGGCCAATTTATCAGTAATTAGAAGGTTTTTATTTTAACATTTTAATTAATTAAAAGAAAACTAAAACAAAATTCGAAAATCGGGCTTCGAGGTGCATCAGGAGAGGTCATTACGAACCACCATGCAAATTTTTGTAGCTCAGCCATCAGCCGTTTTCTTAAAAAGCTCTGGAAACCATACACAGTGACACACACACAAACATCTTATTTTATTATATGTATAAACTAGCAGGCTTTGCCCGCTTCGCTGGACACTATATTTAAATGATTTCTTTGTAACTGAATATATTTCGATTGGCGACTATTTTCGTCACAGCTTTAGTATGGGACCTCCTTGGCAATATCAAACATTTTTTGAACTTCTCGAATCTGTACAACAAAACTATTATTAAAACAAATATTTTCGAAAACAGTCCAATAGCTGGTGTTAATTCTTCAAATATTCTGGAAACAGTTGAAGCTGTTACTCGTACAGTATAAGTCATTATTCGATGAATGTTCTGGGACAGTCTAAAAAATAGTCACTTGTTCCACAGGAGTAAAGCAAATAACATCAACTACACCAGAGCAAAAATTTTCGCTCACTCACGAAAAATGTCCAGTCGCTTAGAGCTTAGAGCTCAATCCCTAAAGTGCAATGACTCAGAATAGGTCTCTGAATAACTCTGGATCGCAGTGACTACATACTCTTTCGCAAAAATTAACTTACACCTACTTATAACTTTTGGCGATGGGGCTTGGAGATGACTCCATCGAGAATCCCTTGGTAAGCTCAAGGTCTATGTTCCCGTGTGTCGGAAAGCTTCGAAACATCGGGAACCCTAAACTATCATTTTTCACCAAATTTGGTCGCCCACTCGCCAAGTTTGTCTCCAAGACTATGCTTTCTATTAAACATATCTTTATTTAGTTATTTAAATATTAATTTGAATTAATCAAATATTTCTGCCCGACAGCGTGCAAGTGCAGTCACACACAGCAGCTCATTTATTTCTATGTTAAATTAGCGTAGTGATTGGTATATAAAAAACGAAGTGTCTATTGCTACGGCAGCCGGAACAATATTGTTACGGCAGTCACCAATGAATCTTTATCGCTCCCACTAAGAACGACTCTTTTGTGAATCAATCTCGTAGCACACATGTTGACATTCACGACGCCATTTTTATATTTATTATTTTAAATGATCGCTTTACTATCCTTGCTTTTTGTTGAATGCGGCATTTTAATTTATTTTTTGAGCTAGTGTGTTCGGGAAAAAATGTTGAAATCAATGTGGGAGATTTATTTCCCTCATATAATGATTTCGGAACGGGATTTCGATCAGAAAATAATTGAACCATCGATCTGTGATAATTTAAAATACAATCGATTTATTTTGCAAAACATAAAATTTACTTTTTTTTTTTTTTTGTATATTCTGCGTTATACTTCTCTGGGATGAAAATCGTTTGCATAATTTTTTATAGATTATTTGTATTGTGTGAATTCTTATAGGAAAATGAACATAGTTTTGTCATGGCCGCAACATACTAGTTTTTTCTCATATCTTTTATTTATTTTGTACCATAGTAGAATTTGTACTTATTCAAATATTAATTGTTATAATAAATGTAATTAATCTTTTTTAATATTGCTGTGGAAGATTTAAAATATTTGCTTTAATTTACATGATGGGTGTAAAACCGCTTAGAAAGCAAAAAACTGTAAACTGCTACTTGCATGCAGAATGAATAGTGAAGGAAGACTTAATAATAGTATGTTATCTGCAGGATTCGCTTCAGTTGTGTCTCTGAATTTCATGTTATTTTGTTTTTATAGAAATTTTTCATTTTGAATATTTCATTTGCATTGTAATTTTCTTAGAACTTCGCAAATAACATATTATCATTTATGATTAGTGTAAATAAATATTTTTAATAATAGCCATTTTATATATCATTAACAAGTCTTGCCATTCATTCTGCATGCAAGTACCAGTTTTCAGGGTTTTTTGCATGTTGCGAGCATATAATGCCTAATTTCACTTCCATAATTATTCATTACTTAATGTATTTTTTAAAATTCTATTTTCACATTCAAAAAATTCGCAGTCTTTAAATTAGTACTTATTCTTCAAAAATTAATTTTTTTAATTTTTAGTACTATTTCATTTTATGGCTAATAATTGAGAAAAATGCACTTAATGAAAACTCGCATTTTTGAACTCAAATTTGTAAAATGAGTACTAATAGTTTTCTGAATGTGAAAATGGAATTAAAAAAAAAAAAAAACATGTTGTGGCCACTATATGACTTTCTTCTGTATTTGGAACAACTTCAGTATACACCCACAACAATATTTGCTGATTATGGCTAAATCATAAATGATAAAATGACAAATCTAAAATAAACAACATATAAGCTATCATATTATATCACAAACAGTCCAGAACGACATTGTTATCGTTCAAAACAGCACCAAAGAAAAATCGCCAAATTCAGCTGTGGGTGTATACTGAAGTTACACCTTATATTTTCGTAAACAAATTCTCTCAGTAAAAAAATTATTTTCCATGATAAATGCAGATGATTTACATTTCTAGAGAAGTCGTAACGTCAAATATCCAAAGAAAATAAATTTTATTCTCCAAATAACATTTCATAAAACATTTTTTTCTTTCTTTTAATGAAAAAAATCAATAACTTTTATCACAGATCTATAGTTCAATCATTCGTTTTAAAGGACATAGTTAAAGCTCTTTGGGTACATAATGAAAATTTACAGCAGACAGATGCAATGCTCCTACATATACAAAAAATTTTCCTCATTTGACTATCACTGTTATAAACAATTCTTTTTAATTTCATAATTATTAAAAAATAATTATCTTTATGCACATTTACACGAAATTTTGAGATATATCACCATGTTAAAACTTTAGAAAAAGCAGGTTGGCAAAGCCACCTTTAAGACTATTTTAACCAAAAGTTGACAGACACTAATTTATGTCAAGGTGCAACTACATACCAATTTGCATGAAATTCTATGCAGTAGTTCCTGAGATACAATTGCCACAAAAATTTATCACACACAGACACATTTTTTAAAACTGGTCAAATCGTGTTCTACTCCTCTCAGAATGCGTAAATCAAAATCTATTGAAAACCCAAGGTAAAAAATTTTTACGAATACAATACTTTCTTCTACTAAAATGTAGAAGAAAGTAATAAATGAAGTTTTATAAATTTGGCTAATTGAATAGCTTACCAAATAATTGGATATTTGGACAAACTGAATATTCATCTAGCCAAATAGTTTCAGATTCGGCCAAATGGAATAATCAGTAATATGGCCGAATATTTGGTATATCTCTAGTATGAATATTATGTAGAATATTTCAGTAATCTCCATCTCCAGCAAGATTATAAATAAAAAATACAGATCAATTGTTACAAAATTCCAATTTATGAACAGTTTGCGCAGCTGCAGATTCAGCCGTAATTAACTAAAACTTTAAAAATTAAGTATGACTGCATATTTAAATAAATTTTAATTTAATACAGTATATATTTTTAATTGAAATAATTGCGCTAATTTCTTTCATGCTAATTAATCACAAATTTCTTTTTATAATTCTGAAGAACTATATAACTTACTAGCAGGCTTTGCCTGCTTCTCTGGACACTATATTTAAACGAATTCTCAAAATTCCATATCATTATTATAAAATCTCAAAAATAAAAATACTAAAATCAGTTGAAACCTAAGTTAAAGTTTATGTCGCATTCAGTAAAGATTTTCTCGCTTGCACCATGAAGAGTTCAGGTTCCCACTGCCTTCGGCACTGATTTACTCCCCTGTCCACAGCGGGAAACAGTGGCGGATCTAAGGGGGGAGACACCCCCCCCCCAAAAAAAAAAAATAAAAAAAATACTGGCATTCATTTCACATTTGAATATTACAATTTTGATCTGGAATAACATCTTGACAAATCTTAGCCCCCCCTCCCCAAAAAGTTAAGTTTTCGATCCACCACTGGCGGGAAAAATCAGAATTTTCAATAAATCGAATCAGAGAGAATATTGCATATTCTTAATCAATACTCACAGTGATGCCGCTAGTCTTTCAAAATCTTGGGACCCATGAGTTTAAAAAATCTGGGTCAATTTTTCAAAAAATGGGTCCCCACATGAATGAATTTATACATTACAGATATAATTTTTTTTTTTTTTTTTTTGTAAATGAAAAACAGATTTTTAGGAATTTTTAACCAGCTCTTTTTGAAATTGTCTTAAACTAATATTATGTAGGAGGAAAAGATCTTTTTTCATTCTTCATAGCAGAATGCTTTAAAAATATAAAGAAAATATTAGTTTTAAACAAGAAATATATTTTAAAATATATTTTTTTCAAGAATGAAAATTACGTGTCCGCTGGTACCCGCCACAATAAATTTTTCACGTAATTTACGCACTATAGCACATAAACAGCATCTCTGACTCATATGCCAAAATTCGCCATTCCATGAAAATTTGAAGCATATTCAAACTTGAAACTGTGTTTTCTGCTGAGCCTACCCAACAGACGGTGGTAGTATGTGTGTGTGTTGGGGGGGGGGTAATTTTGCGAAACCCAACCCCTTTAGAGTGTGTGTTGCATACACATACCAATTGATGCATCAAAAAATCTCTTTCCTTCGATAATTTGGAGCAGAGTTATGCTAAAAACGTGTCTTTGCACACGCCCTGATCCTAAAGTGTGGAAAAAGGGGAGAATTTCGGAAAATCTTTTTATACTACATATTGGATACATATAACTGACCCACACATAAACAATTACTGTTCTACAATAATTTGAAGCAGATTTAACCTTAAAAACTTTCTTTTTACTCCCCCCCCCTCTTCCTATGGGAGGAGGTAGAAAGTAGTTTCACAAAATCTCTTTGTGGTGTGTGTATTGGGTATGCATAACCAATCAACATCAAAAAATCACTTTCCTAAGATAATTTGGAACAGAGTTAGTCTTGAAAATGTATTTCCTTCCAACCTTTAAAAGGGGGAAGGGGGGAAATTTCACAAAATCCTATTATAGTGCATGTTGGGTATGCATAACCAACCCACACATTAAAATTAATCTGACTGAGATAATTTGGAGCAAATTTACAGTTGGAAACTCCCCCCCCCCCCCTTGAACCCAAGGAGGGAAATCTCATTACAATAGGTATTGGATACATGTAAACTATTTATGCATTAAAATACATGACTGCAACTTACCTAGATTTCCCAAGACAAATGTAGCGCTGAAAGGGGAGGGGGGGGGGGGGTCACGAATTTGCCCCCTTGCAACACAACTCTCAAAATCGAAAGTCACAAAAATATGAATGGGTTTTTGGAGATATATACTGAAAACAGCCATGTGTTTTCTTTAGAATATGTACCACTTTTTTGTAAAACTCTACTCAAAATTCCCCCCTACCTCTCTTAAAAATTGAAAATTTCAAAATCACAGAAAATGCTTTCTTGTACTCAATTAGAGTCCTGCGCACCCGACCCGAACCCGACAAAAAAAATTTCATTTACCCGAAAACCGACCTGAACCCGACTAAAAATTTTTCATCAACCCGCACCTGACCCGAAACCCGAGAACTAAATGAAAATTACTTTTTCATCTAAAAATCATGCAAAACTTTCTTAAATTATAAAATAAGGTAAGTTTTCCTTGTCATACAGTTGGTAAATTATTTTAAAAAGAATTTGAAATGTAATTACTAATTGTTTAATTTAAAACTGAAAAAAGGATCATTAATAATTTTTAACCATTTATGTGAGTTGTGAAATTCAAGAGTAAATTAGTATGTTTTGGCCACCACAAGACTTTCTTCTATACTTTCCTATATTTTACTAAGTATAGAAGTATACTTAGTAAAATATAGGAAATTTATAGGATAAACTTAAAAAATAATTTATTAAAAATATTATTTTTTAAGATTATCTAACAGGATGAATGCAAACGATATTCATCTTAGAGACAACTAACACTAAATATCCAAAGTGACAGTTTTATTGCCTATAAATAGCATCTTAAAAAGTACGTTTTTATAATGGTTATCTCACATATCAGGTTTCGTAGAGTTATATGCCATAGAAGTTGAGATATAGCCTTCCCATTATCGAGGGATATTGCAGCATAGCAGCTCCACCTATTGGCCGATTAGCATACAGATTGATTCAACATAATGTCTCCTTATGGCTTTCTCACATATCAAGTTTTGTTTGATTATACACAATAGAACCTGAGATATAGCCTCCCATTAAATTGCAAATATTGCTGTATAGCAGCACCACCTGTTGAGCGGTTGACACCAACAGTTGAGATACTAATTTAGGTCAAGGTGCATCTACATATAAATTTATATGCAATTTTATGCAGTAGTTCCTGAGATATAGCCTTCGCCTAAACTGCTGAAATCGCTGTGCAGCAGCGCCACCTGTTGGCCAATAAGAATTCAAATTGAATCATCATAATGTCTCATAATAGCCTTTTTACATATCAAGCTTTGTTTGATTATACTCAATAGAACCTGAGATATAGCCTTCTCTTAAATCTCAGAAATGGCTGTATAGCAGCGCCACCTGTTGATCAGTTGACAAAAATTGATAGGCACTAATTTAGGTCAAGGTACTTCTACATATATATTCATATATAATTCTGAACAGTAGTTCCGGAGATACAGTCGTCACAAACTTTTTTTCACACACACACACACAGACAGATATTTTCTATAAATGGTAAAATCATGTTCTAGACCTCTCAAAACATGTAAATCCGTCGAAAATTTTTATGAATCCAACACTTTCTTCTATTGAATATAGAAGAAAATAAAAAATGCACTTCAATTTAAATGTTCATAATTTATTATTTATTACTTATAGTCTGGAAAAAAAATAAAGATGTATTATTCTTTATTGCTTTTGTCCGATGTAGATGTTTACTTTACTATAATAATTTGTGTAGCATGTATGTGATTCGCAGTTAAACATCTGCTTCTTAAGGATCACTGATCATTTTAAATTCGCATTATCAGCAACTAAGCTTCTTGTTTCAGTTTTCTGGTGCATTATTTATTCGTTCTAGAGAAGACAATAAAGAATATAATCTGTCTTGATGGTATTCGTTTCCTTTATGTGTTTATTTTACATTACTTTTTTTAATTAAATCATGACAAGTATTCCCTTTATATTTGCTGTATATACAAATGTAAATGGAAGAAAATTCAAAATTTCGTTAACATACAAGCGAGGATTAAAATTCATTGAAAATAAAGATATCTTAAAAAAAAAAAAAAAAAAAAATGTAAATTGAGAAATAACTTAAATTTCCAAAACGTAAAAGTGAGGTTATGTTGTATTTCTTATATATATATATTAACAATAGTCAATAAAAATTTATACAGTACTTTAAAATTTTCATACCATTTCTACATATAATCAGTTTTAGATTTGTTTAAGAAAAGAAAACATATACGAATATTTTTTTCTCATTCTTATACGGATTTTTTTTTTTTTTCGGGTGGATATCCGTGTATAGGAATATGGAGCTCGGACACATGTCTAAAATCAGTTAAAGAAACTATAATTATGTCTACAAATTTATGCTTTCAACTGTAAAAATTTTTTTGAAAGGTGTTCTCAAGTCGACCTGACTCGTAGAAAGCTAAACCTGACCCGCAAGAGAAAAAAATTTGTCAACCCGACCCATGGGTCGGGTCAAGTTCAGGTAAAATTGGGTTACCCAACCTGATGCAGGACTCTATACTCAATACTCTCCACATGTGCAATTACTTCACCGTGAAGTAATGTGAAATTGACTTATGCTTACAATTACAGACGTGTTTTTGCCTCCTGCTCTCCAGGGAGAAATGGGGGGGGGGGGTCATAAAATTCCATTACTATAGATGTAAGATACATATAAATAATCCACCCACTGAAATTCTTGACTTCAGCTCCTACAGTTTTTCCAAGACAAATTCAGCACTAAAGCACTAGCATTGTGCACAAATCGAATCCCTAAAAAACTACAAAAAAAAAAAAAATGGGTATTTGGAAATTACATGGCTCTTTTGAACATCTTCGTTAACCATTTTTCGTAAAGTTCTACTCAAAAATCGGGAATTTGTGAAATTTTTCCACCAAAAATTTATTTTCTCCTCCCCCCCCCCTAAAAATCAAAAATTTCAAAATCATAGAAAGTTTTTTTCCTTTTTGTCCTCAAATGTAGTCTCTCCATGTGCAATTTCCTCATCGTGAAGTAATTTGGAGCTGAGTTATGCTTACAAACATGTTTTTGCCTCCTGCCCCCTTGGAAGGGGAGAAAATGTTGTAAAAGTTCATATATATAATTTTAAGTTGCTTTAAGACCTAAATTCCTGCAAAGTCTCCTGCAATTCAGTTTAGCCGTTCTCGCGTGATACTTGGACAAAAAAAAAGTTACGGACACAACAATTGCAAATTATATTGCAAATTTTTTTATTCTGAAATTTACAAACAAAAGTCTGATTTTATTAATATAAATTAGTAGAAAGACAATATTAAAGTTTGCATGTTAAAATAAAATAAGCTTCATTTAACCACTTGACCAACTAGTCAGAGGCACACTATAGCTGCCATCTACACATTACTGCAGCCTGCGAAGTGGTTAATACTTAAGAGTACTACCTAACCTTTGAAATTTGTTTCCAGAATTATTGATTATACAATTTATTATAATTTTGTTTTGACATTTAGAAATTTTTCAACTGTTAAATTGGTTCTTTTAATATTTTGAGTTTAAATATAAAAAAGTAACCAAGTATATCATTTGCATTTTTTAACTGCAAAATAAAATGTTAAAAGTTTAAAAAATAAATTTTTGCAAAACAAGTACTAATTTATTGTTTGTGATTTTTTCTGAATGTGAAAACGGAATTTAAAAAAATACATTAAGTAATGCATAATTATGGAAACAAATTTTCCCGTGCTTTATAAATCATTTTTTATTTTTCATTAAATATTAGTTACTTAACTTATTGATGTTTAAATTAATAAATAAATTTTCTTTGTTAGTATAAATATCAATTACTAGTATGAACATCAGAAAATTAGTTTTTTCTTATACAATTTGAATACTTTATGCATCCGTGATTAGTTTTAATGTACATTGTACCTGTACATTTTAATGTACGCAATGTTTGATACACATAAATGTACATTTTGACGTCCGAATTATAAACTATGTTTACATATTATCATTTTCACATTTTTTTTTTAGAGTCCTAAGATTTAAAAAACAAAGAAAAAAATTAAGTTACACCTTTTTATTTTTATTTTTTGAATGATTGATTATTAACATGCCATCATTTGCTTTTGTTAAAAAAAAAATATTTTAGATGTTTGAGATCAATTTATATATCAGTTTTTATTTTTTCAAAACTTTCTGCTGAAAGGTTGAAGAAGGGGGGGAGGGGGGCGTAAAAATGGACATTTGTAGGGGTAAAACTACCTAATATGCAAAAACCCTGAAATCTGCTATTTGCATGCAGATGGGGGGGGGGGGATTTAATAATGGTATATTTATATATCTACCTGTAATAAACAATATTTAAAGAGTTCTTAATGCATTTTAAGGCAAACAATCAAAATGACAAATTTCTATAAAAACAAAATAATTTAACATAAAATTCAGAAGCAGCAAAAATTTAAAAAACCCTGAATTCAGGGGCAGCCCCTGAAAAGTTTCACCCCTGCATTTGTTGATATTTATACTAACAATAGCAGCTTATTTACAATATGATTGCAGCAATAAATAACAATACAATGAGAGGCGGCGGATTTGAGTTAGATTGTACCCTACACCCATTTCGATATGGCACCCTCCCCCTCCCATGTTTTGAAGTATATTATGCATTTGTAATAGTAATAATAGCAATAAATATGATACAGCTAAAGGAGAAATATTTTTCTTAGATATATCAATCTCTAAGCAATCTTTATATAATAATCATTACATAAGTAAAAAATAAATAATCATATCTGATCATGAAAAAAATCAATTACTTTATTGGGTTTCTCCTACAAAAAATGTTAATAAGCAGAATTTAATTTTTTATTTAATCACTTAAGAACTGACTAACTTTCTTTTTATATTTTTATTAATCAAAATAGAAATTATTTTGATTCATAAGTAGATACACTGTAAAAAAATAACTATTACCAGCTGCAAGAAACTCTGTGATTGGAGAAAATAATTATTTTCTCCAATCAGAGAGAGTTTCTTGCAGCTGGTAATAGTTATTTTTTTACAGTGTAGGTTAATTTGTTTAAAAATAGTTTCTTTACAGCTTCTTGTTCGATATTTTATATTTAAATCATTGCATATTTAATTATTTTCAGAAAATAATTTCTCTCATCAAATCATAACATGTTTGACTCATGACAGAGAGAGCAGATCATGCTTTGAAATTTGTATTATCGACTGAAAATCTATTCGATTGCTCTTAATGTTTGGATTTGTGTTCAAAATTAAATCATTTTTAAGAATTTAATAAGCTTAAAAAAAATTGCCACACTCTACCTGGATCTAAGCATAATCCATTGCTGGACGTTTAATCGCCATAAGAAAACAGCAGCATCCCTAGCTACATATTGCCGCTGCTTAGTCCAGAGGATCAACCGTTCAAATATAACACTATCTTTTTTTATTAATATCACACAATCAACAGATTGGGAAGAAAATCATATATAGAGAAAATTCATTTTTCCAGCTCAGTGAAAATAATGGCAGGACCAGGAGTCGAACCCCAGATCTTTGACTTACATGGTCAAAGATCTTAGACTGTGTAAGTCAAAGATCCGGGCATTATTTTCACTCAGTTGGAAAAATCAATTTTCAATAACACTGTCTATTCGTATATTTCAAACCACTATCTAAAAATCTGTAACGTGTTAAACAGGGATTGATAAAGTGTTTTATAATT
Source organism: Salticus scenicus (assembly GCA_963930645.1). Lineage (NCBI taxonomy): Eukaryota > Metazoa > Arthropoda > Arachnida > Araneae > Salticidae > Salticus > Salticus scenicus. Next base: position 152,436,073 of record OZ005656.1, read on the forward strand.
GGCAAAAAATAAAAACAATTAATTAAAAATGTTTCTTATTCCTATTAAATACTGGTTGTCCTTCAAATTTAACTGCCACTACTGTTCAAATTTTAATTATTTTTAAAACTTAGGCGCCCCTAGGCACGGGCCTAAGCCAAAATCTGTCGCTAAAATCAATATTAAAAAAAATAAACTAGCTTTTAATAAACAGCTTATTCTTAATAAAATTTGAATTTTCTCTTTTTTTAATACTTTTCATTAGCTTTTCTTTTAATCTTAAAATAATAAAAAATACACCAGAGAACTGTTGAAAAGTAATAAGTGAAAAACTGAATAAACACTATAAACTGCAAAAACCCCAAAACAATTAAGTTGGCACGAGTGCCGCAAACAAAGCGATGATGCACAATTTATAGTGCATTTATTCAAACAATTTATTCAAAGTTTTTTGCTTGATAGCTTTTAAGCTTGCTTTCTAAACCTAATATCTTTAATCTTTTATATTCTGGTTTTCCTAAAACATTTAATAACCGTTTATGAGTTTTAAATGTTCTTGTTACTGAGCAAATAAAATGAAAATAAAAAGCTTAAGTACTTTTTTGTTTGAATAAAATATCTTAAAACTGTATTTCATTGAAAATATCCCCTCTTCCTACAAAGAAAAAAGAATATGAGGAATAAAGCTAAATATACGCTTTTTGAGAACAATGAATGAGTTATATTTCGCATGCAAGGTTTAAACGTGTTTTTAATTTTATCTAAAAGAGAAAAGGATATTCTCACTTATTTTCTAAATGTTAGTTTCATAAGGATATTCCTGTTATCCAAGAATATTTTCACCTCACGTATTTAATATTTTAAAAAATTATATAATTTACACTTACTAAATAAAAAAAAAAAAGGGGGGGGGTACTTTTTTCATAATGATACTATAGGGCTGTTATAAAAAAAATGTACTGTCAAGGTACTAGTACTAATATGATAAAGCTATTATGAAAATTTTCAGTAATCCCATGGGGATGATGAAAAAGAGAAGTATACAAAAACTATTTTTCTTTTATTAAGAATATGACATAACAGATTTAAGTTATTAATGTTACTGAGGACTAAACATTAGCTCATTAAAAATATATTTTTAATAGTGTGTATAACATTAAAATCATCTAAATTATTAATAAATATCAATTTTGTAATGATTTAAAACTTTTCAATAATAATGCTTGCACACATAAGCATATATGATTGTGTTTGCAAACTTGAAAAAGAAAAGAATGTGAAAAGCTTACTAATTTATAGTTATTAATGAAGTACACATTTGACAGCAGAATAATTTATTATATTTTAGTAGATTTAATGTTGATAAAGATTTACGATCCGTTACGGTAGTTTTGGTTTTCAATACGGGTAAAATATAATGTTTTAATACCTAGTAAACAAGACATGATAAACTATGTAACGAGACAGAAGACAAAGTGAGTATAAACTTAATTTTAATTGAACAGAAAGTAATTACGGAAATTGTACCTGAGGGGAAAAAAAACTGACAGTAAATTCCAATTTTAATTACATGTATAAAAAAAGATAATTTAAAATACACATCGGTACATAAGTAAAATACGTACAGCTTTCTAAAGACAATTTATTAAAAAAGGAATGTTAATCTTAAGTGCAATTTTTTTCATCGTCTTTAACTGACACTCGATAAATTTCATAAAAATGTATTTGATAAAGATTTAAATATTAACAATAACCGTTCATTGCTTTTTTATTTGTATAAGGATCAATATAGTCCAAGATTGTTAATGCGACAAACACAGGTAGCATTATTCTGGGCCTTCTGGGCTATCGAAGAAAAAACATGGCTGAAAAAAGTAAACAAATAGACTGCCGGATACAAGAATCATTCTTAAAAATTCTCCGGCAGTCTCACTGCGCAAGCGCAGTCAGACTGCCGTAACAATAATATTGTTACGGATGCCGTAGCAATAGCCACAGCCTATAAAAAAACAAATAAATAACTAAACATTATCGTGCTACACAACTTTATTGAATCTCTCCCTTGGCGGCTTTTGAATTTTTGTCGCCATATTAGCGATTTTTTTTTTTTTTTTTTTTTTGTATAATTTCTTGCATAAAAATAGAAAGCGTTTTATCGGACACCTTTTCGTTAACAAATAAAAACCCTTCATATTCTGTTTATTTTATTAATGGTTTATAGGTTTAAAATAGTGCTTGATGAAATAAATTTTCTATTTTTAAAACTGCACTTTTTTTTTCTATAAACTTATCTACTCAGATAAAAATAGATCATTTATGTGACTACTATTTCAGTTTATTTTCTTCGTTTTGTAATATTTTATAAATTTTACATTTTTCTTGAACTACCTAGATTAAAATCGCTGTTGCTAAATTAAACCTCTTTTATATTTTTATTGAACTACTTAGATTAAAATCGCTGTTGCTAAATTAAACCTCTTGGCGAAAAATGTTCGGTGTACTTCAACGCAACAATTTAAAAAATCACCCAGGAGGATCTATAAATAAAACTGTTTTTAGTACAACATGTGTTAGCATCGTAAGCTATATTAGCACTTTATCAATGTGTAAAAGAAATTTTAAATTAAAAATAACGTCAATTTTTGTGAGATGCATAACTAATTTATTTTTATTTTATTTTTTATTGTTCACGTTTAAATAAATGTATTTATTTTCCTGTTGAAAAAAAAAAATAAATAAATAAACTCGTATTTTTTTTTTTTGGCAACAATTAAATTATGGATAAAATTTAAATGGCTAATATTTTGCTATTATTAGCTTACAAAATTGCTATTTTATGCATAAAAATAACAACAAAAAAAGTTTTTTTTCGGAATAAAAGGCAGCCAACTTTCTAAGTTAGGGTATAAGCTATCTCCATAACAAATTTCATCGAAATCCGTCGAGCAGTTTTAGCGTGAAACTTAGTCAAATAAATTCACAGACATTCACATTTATAATATATATAAGACTAGCAGACCCGGCCACGCGTTGCTGTGACTAAGTTATACGTTGAATTATACGGCTGTAAACTATTTAGTACAGTCAAATTATTATTTACGAACAAAGACGAAAACGTTGTAGCCGATGTAAAAACCCACAGGGTTGAGATTTGAAACTTAGGTCAAAATTTGGAAGCGATTGATAAAAATTTTCGTAGTGTTGATATTAAGCACAAATTAATTTTATTGTAGGGTCCTATAAATTTTAATGGAGAAGTGATATATATTATTTCTAATGCTACTTTGGATAAAATTGCTAAAATGACTAATATATAAATTAAATTCTATTAAAATTCTATTAAAATAAAAGTATAAAAGAAACAGACGATTTTAAAATCAATTTTTATGGAGGAGTGAAATATAATATATGCTATAATGGATAATTTTACTATAAAATGACCTCATCATTTTAAATATTTTAAAGAGGGCAACAGCTGTAGTTATAAAAAGGAAAACAATAAGGCTAAACCAGAAAAATAAGTAAATTATATAAATATTTTAAAACTTTAAAATTGGAAATCTTATGAAATATTGGACATTTAAAGTAAATACATGTATCATTTTAAATAGAAAAAGATTTTTTAAAAGTTTAGTGTATTTTAACGAAGTGATGAGAAGTTTTTGAGTATGTTAAAATTTTAATAGTAAATTCAAGTTAATAAAGATGGGAAACATTGAGGATTAAGATAAGAATAATTATAAGAAAAAAAAAAAAACTTTTTTTATACCATGCTTTTAGATTTTAATATACTAATAATATACTAATTAAAAGGAAAATGATAAATATTCTATCATAGTTTGAAGTCAAATTTGTTTTCAAATGTCTAAATAAAATATCTGATGTAAGATACTAATATTTTGCAGCGGAATAGATTTCATTTCTGTCATCCTTGGCGAAAAAAATAGAATATCGCCAAATTATCTGGCGAAAATATTTAATTCCTTTCAAAATCATGGTTATTTTAACAACTTATATTAAAAGAGTAATGAATAATATGAATCAATATTTCGTACAATACATATTACATGTCATACATACGTACAATGAATAATACATATTACATTTCATACAATGCATACATCTGGCATGTATATTTTCGTGTTACGCTTTTGATCGCCAAATAATAATAATAATAATAATAAAAGCCAAGGGCGACAGAGTTTTGAAATTTAAAATTAAAATTTTGTCAATTTGACAGCAAAATAATTCAATCTAACACCCGCGATAACTAATACATATCTATACCCAAATAAAAATCGGGAAATAAATTTCCTCGATTTTTAATAATTTCTTACAAAAAATCCAGTGGGAAATTAACATAGGAAATCTTTTTCTTGGCTGCACAGACGGTCAGTGAGTCACACTTCGCTTGCGTATAGAACTCATAGATATAGTATAGCATATATAGAATAGAGTGATCATTGGGGAGAAAAAAGTTATTCCTTTTCATTTGGGAAAAGACGACGTTTTTACCAAAATATGGACGTCTTTCCCCGAGTGAATACACACGGAAATACATACTAATATTTTAGCAAATAAAATTTATGTATAATTTATTTGCTAAAGGGGAATGGAAGACTCCAGATACAGTTTCAAATTCATATTTCTTTCTTTCTTTTTTTTTTTTTTTTTTTTTTCAATACCACTTAATGGCTGTTTCCAAAGCTTTTATTTATATTTTTTTTTTCGGCATCAAAAATCTTTGTACGATAACATGGGGATGAGAGATCTATATATATTACTATATCTATGATAGAACTACATTAGCACTTTATCAATGTGTATAAAATCTTTAAATTGATTATGACGTCAATTTTCGTGAGATGCATAATTTAACTTTTTATAATTTTTTAACGTTCACGTTTGATTAAATGTATTTATTTTTATGTCGAAAGAAAATGAACTCGCATTTTTTTTTTTTTTTTTTGGCAACAATTAAATTAATGGAACTCAGATATTTTGGAGCAACTTTAATAAAGGTCTATAATTAACAAATAATTGCAATAAAACAATATTGTGACAATAGATTGAGATAAAAACTATCCTATCTCTCAAGTTGGACCAAACTGCACACAGTGTGCAAAATTTCATTAAAATCGGTTCCTTAGTTTAGGAGTCTACCCCGGACAAACATCGTGACACGTAATTTATATATATATACAGATTATTACTGTTTTCTTATTGTTATTATACTTCTCTGTCGCGGATGATTCTATACATTATTTAAATATCTTAATAGTATAAATGTATTTTATGATTATGATTTGTCATTATTACATTTAACTTTACAAAGTTTTATATATATATATATATATATATATAATATATGATTTAGTTTCTATAAAATTAATTTATAAATATAACTAATTATTTTAAAATAATATATATGATTAATTTAGTTTATAAATATTACCACAGAGTACTGATAAAATGACTAAACATGGCATGAGCTCTCACAACAGATGATGTAATATGAGTAATGTCTATAGATATGAGGAAAAGTTAGGATGAGAATCAATAAACTAATGATTTTTCTCATCAGGAACTTGTTGATGGCGTCAAGACAGCTCTTGCCACACAGTCATAGACATCAGAGTTTGGGACAGTAGCGCACGTGCAGTATCTTGACAGACAGGCTATTCTTACAGCACCATCCAAAAAGTGCTCAGAAACATAATGCACTACTTCCCATACAAGATCCACCATGCCCAAGAGCTGCTTGATAAGGACAAGCCAAAAGGTCTCTCATTTGCAGTCAGTTTTCTCAACAGAATGACTGTTGATCAGTTGTGGCCTTGGAACATTCTGTGGCGTGACAAGGCTCATTTCTACCTCAATGGGACAGTTAACACATAAAATTGCCGCATTTGGGCTAAGGAAAATTTGCAGATGCACACTGAAATTCCCTTAGATTCTCCAAAGGTAACTGGTGTGGATTCACTGGTGTGGAATCTGTAGTGCTTTCTTATCTAAAGGAAATTATTCTTGTCTTCCCCCCTTCCTTCCTCCATCACCTTTCATAACCACGCTTTTGTAAGGGAGGTATAGTGTGATGTCTGCCCTCGGGCTAAATTCAGACTTCAGACGAAATTTCGATTCTTTCACAATCTAAGTGTGATGCTACTGGATTTTTAAGATGTCCGTCATTCTGAATAGGATATGCCTTTTGTTGGCAATGCAGGGTTCGGTAGGGGAGGATTTTCACATTTCAGGTGACTGAAGCACCCCGTTAACTTTAAATGTCGTTTAGCTGGTGCTTATAAGTCTAGAGTAGCTCCTCTGCTAATTTACTTAAGGCAGTTTGGCTCCAAAATATGGTGAAAAGATTTAGTTTAGAGTTCCCAAAGTTTAGAAGCTCTAATTAGCGCAAACGGGTGAACGGAATACAACGAAATTTGGTATATAGACTATACACAAGATGCGCTCAAGGAATTTCGAAAAAAAAAAATTTCAGTTCCAAAATGTCCACCAAAGGGCGCCTTTTTCAGAAAAACATTAAATTTAACACAATAAACAACCAAAATGGAATACAGAAACAATATTAACATTTATTGACTAGTTTCTGATCACCTTGTCCTCGAATCACATTAAGTAAAGGTAAGGAAAAAATAATAGTAAGCTGTTTGAGGAGAAAAACAAAACAGTTCAGCTTGCAGAAACAAGAACAGATTAGGACAAAATTGCACAAGATAAGTAGTTGTTAATCATGTCCAGGACGATGTAGGGAAAGGTGCTCCATGTGACCATCCTCATTCTCCTGCAAAATTTCAAGTCGATGGACAGTGTGTTCAACAGCAGATCGTAACTGATCAGTTGTGTGATGCTTTACACATGAAGTGTTACGAAGTTCTTTAAATCATTCAATGTCCTAACACCTCCACGATACACCGCACATTTTAAGTGGCCCCATAAACAGAAATTGCATGGATTTAAATCATGGTGAATGCGGTGGTCATGGATTATGAAAGTAGTGACTAATAACATGTTCATCTGTGAAGTGTTGGAGCAATAGCACCTTCATGGACGCATGGATATGTGGAGGCACACCATCCTGCATGAAAATAGACGATGTAAGGACCCGTCTTTGACATAGTTGCGGCACAACAAATGTTTGTGCCTATGGCCCGTAACAGAACATGTGACAGGACTACGTGCAGTTATTTCCTCAAAGAAGAATGGCCCAAGAATGAATGTCGTCGTGAATCCACACCAGTTACCTTTCGAGAATCTAAGGGAATTTCAGTGTGCATCTGCAAATTTTCCTTAGCCCAAATGCGGCAATTTTATGTGTTAACTGTCCTATTGAGGTAGAAATGAGCCTTGTCACGCCACAGAATGTTCCAAGGCTGTGGTGGTACTTTTTATACTACTTGCTCTTGAATAGAGACTTATCATAAAAATATTTTATTTTGGATATAGGCTGTTTTTAATCCAAACAGAAGATATATTAAAAAATAGTGATCGTATAAAATAATGATGAGTTAACCCTAGGCTTCGATCTGATCATACATGGGTACATACCAAGCATAAGATAAATTCAATTTTTTATTTTTTAAGATATTTTAAAATTCAGAATAAAGATTTAAAGAAAACATACCCAGTCTTGAAAAAAGAAAAGGCAGTATTCAATTCCAATTTAGGATTATTTATTAAAATTAATTGGCTTCCCTATTTCAAGAATGTAGAATCTGTACAACTGTTACAAATCTCAAATCTTTAATACATAGCCACGTTTCTTTAAAATAAATTCAAGATACTTCACAAAATATTTAAATAAAAAAAAATCATCTCCGGTCACTTTCACAATTTAGTTTCAAGTCATAATAACCGTTAATAATAAAAAATCTTTCGATGGAAAAGATTTAAAAATGTAACAGGGTGTGGGACCACATATAAAAAAATAACGGTAAAATATAACGCACGGACGCAAGCGCCCGACCATTCTTCTCTGCATCAAGGTGGAACACCAACTGACTGATTTTTAAATTTTAAAAATCGCTCCTAAAGAAAAAATAGGTCCGCCCACCTAAAATCACGGATACGCGATTTGGATTCGTTAATCGGACCGCAAAAGTAACCAATTAAACAGTTCGCGCACGCAAGAGAAACAATCGCGGATTCTCCCGGTGACAAGTGTCGCGGGAAGCAAACTTTACAGGGTGCGTTGAGCCAGGAACGAACGGCTGCGATGAGATGCCTGCAAAACGATGTATTTTGGCATAGGAATTAAACAAGAGGTGATGTATTTACATCACATATCCCCACATGACCAATTACAAAAAATTTTATGGCACTGGAAACATGAACCGGATATGGTGAAATTGTGAACAGAGCCAGAGACGGTTTTTGTTGACAAAAGACATAAAATTTTTTGTGAATAAATTGTGTAAAAGAATAATATAAAAAAATTCAGAAACATTACTAAATATAACATATATATCAATTATTTTACAACTAAAAGAAACTTATCGTTATTACACATACGAACTTGTTATAAGAAGAAATAATATAATCATAATATCAACAAAAAAAAATCACTGAACACATGAGCTTGTTATTTGAAAACACTCACGTGAAAAAAAAAATTTCTTTTTTTTTTTTTTTTTAATTTCTCTTTAAAGGAAATCATGCGAATGACAATAACATGGCTCATAAAATTAAATAATCTCAATTGTTATAGAAAAGTAAGATACACATAAAATATAAATGTAATATTTTAAATGTAAACACAGCACATGAAAATAGATATCTATTAATATATATAAGTATGAATATAAACCAGTAACATAAGAATTGTTTATAAAATAAATAGCAATATATTTGGGCCCAATTATTACATGTGAGAAAGCCCCTTGGAAATAGACCAAGAAAATATCAAACGAAATTAAAACCCAATTAAAATAATAACCCTAAAAGGAAAATAAAAGAATGTGCTTTACAAAAAAAATGCTATTTCCAATTGGCTTGCTACTATTACACAATTATTTTCACATATATATATCTATATCTGAATAATACTCTAAAAAAAAAAAACATATATATATATATAAATGAGGAATTATTTAACAGAAGTGTGGTACAGCAAAATCCAACCATCTAACACATTGAACACTTTATTTTTTTTTTTTTAATTTTTGTATACTTTACTATGATAATCTTGAGATATTAATATTATATTTTCAAAAATTAACTCTTTTATAAAATATAATTTACTGGATGTGACTTTCCAAGAGTACTCCCAAGTAAAGGGCAAAATTAACGGTCGCCACCGGCCACGTGGCGACTAAATAAAAAAAGATGGCGATTAAAAATTATGCATCGATCGCCACTAAAGTCGCCACTTTTTATGATCATTAAAATAATCTAAAAATCGAGCGACGATAGGCAATCGAAGCCTTGTGATTTCCAATCTTTTTGCATCCGTGGCATAAATGTCAATGTTCATTTTAAACTTGCTTGATTATATTCTACAACCTATAAAGAAGTAGAATTGTTTAATATGTCTCACTCATATAATTTTATGGACCCCCCCCCTTCCCTTTCCCTCCCCCTAACGATCTGTGATCACACAGCTTATAGAAAGCTTTATAATTTCTAATCATTCTCCATTTGCTGCAAAAATATAAATATATATTTTAAACTTACTTTATTAGATTCTAGAATCTGTAAAGAAGTAGAATTGTTTAATATCTCTTATTTATAATTCTTGTAATCCCCCCCCCCTCCTCCTCCAACGATTGGTAATCACATGCTCCTCTGAAGTCTTGTGGTTTACAATCTTTCTCTATCCATAACATAAATGTAAATATTCATTTTAAACTTTCTTCATTAGATTCTAGAACCTATAAAGAAGAATATAGATGTACCCTCCCCCCCCCCCACCACCACCACACACACATGTGAGCTCTATTTCCACAAGCAGTTAATGATCAAATGTCCTGCAAAGCACAATCTTTTTCCATTAATATCTCCATAGCATTTAGTGTATATTTAACCCATTTAAGATAGTTGACAAATGTGTGTATCAAAATTTGATTTGACTTAAATGTGTATTTTTCAAAAAATTTTGTATTTGCTTTCTTTTGTGTAGAAATCTTCCTTTTCCCTTCCCATTTTAAAGTAGAAATCTCCCTATTTTTAAAGCTACAAATTTGGCAGCTAAGTAAATTATTTTTAATGAAGCAGCTAAGTTTCCATATCTATACTTTTTAAGAGGAAATATTTTAACTCTATTGAAATAAAATCATTTTAAAAAGTGTGTCTTTAGAAATAAAAAATAAAACTGCTAACTGTATTTACACATGACCATGTAAAAGGTTGTGATGATGATGAATCAGCTGATTCATTTACTAGAAAATATCAATGTGAACTGTGAATGATAACAGCTTATTTCAGTTAAATAAATTGAAAAAAAAAAAGTACTACTGAATAATCTGAAAGATAATAACTTTTGCTGTTATTATTACAGCCCTAAGCAGATTTTAATTTAGGATGTGCAATTTAGGATTTTTAAAAAGAGTGTAATTACAAATTACAATTTCCGTGTCCTGTGTTAATTTTATTATTATATGTATTTCTTATTTTCATATTTTTCTTGTGGCAATTATACCGCAAAATGGTGACAATGCTTTTTGCAGTCTGAAAGAAATAGTCTTATGTGAAAAGTGGCCACTAACTTAAAAAAGTGGCTACTAATGAAACTGACAGTACCGGCCACTGGCCACTAATGAATTTTCCCAGTTTTGCCCTTTACTCCCAAGCAGGTTGATCAGTCCTATTCTGAAGCACTCCCGGAAAGACATAGAAAGCAAAAAAAAAAAAAAAAATATTTATATATATATATATTGTTAAAGATTACTGTTTTTTATTCCTGGGCCTCAGGTTGTACCTGGGGGCCGAGCTATCTGGTATACAAGTGTTATTTTTCTTGTTGACAATAGGAGCAGGAGATTGACTATTTTCTAGAACTGGTAATTTATTGTTTGTAAGCAGAGAATTTGTATTGTCTTGTATAAGATATTGTTTCCTTTTTGGGACAATTAAAAGTCTATCGATATTAATGTGGAACGGTTTTGCTGTAACACTTTCATACTCTTTAATTTGAACCAGCACCTTAGAAATTACTTTAGTGAGAATAAAAGGCCCGATAAACCTTGCTTTGAAAGTGTCTCGTGTTTTCATGTAAACAAGGTCGCCCGTCTTGAACACTCTGAGGGAAGCCCTCTGGTGCTGTCTTTGATTTCTGTAATTTTGAGCATCCTTCATATTTCTATGTACCTTTTCATAGACTCTATTTAGCGACTTCATGTATTCATAATACTCAAAAGGGAATTCCATATTTGACATTTCATGTAATTCACATATATCAATATATTAGAAACTGACCTACCAAAATGTAAAAATGCTGGTGAATACCCCGTTGATGAATGTATAGAAGTGTTGTATATACTTTTATGTATCATCAAGGCTTGTTTGAAGTTGAAGCCTTCACCTGCTAATGAAGCAATAGATGATTTGATACTAGTATTTATTCTTTCAGAAGATCCTTGCGTCTGTGGATGTGCAGACGAAGCATGAACAAGGCTTATTTTCATGGTTTTGGTGAAATGGTTGAAAATATCGGCTGTAAACTGAGGTCCAAGGTCAGACATTAATGCTGCAGGACGTCCATATGATGTGATATATTTTGTTAGGGAGTCTACAACAGACTGTGCCGTGGGTCTTTTAATTGGAAAAAGTTCTAAGAATTTGGAGAAGTGATCAAAACAGGTAAGTACAAACATTTTGTTGGAGAATGGTCCAACAAAATCCATAGATACCAGTTCACCAGGTTTATTTGGAATGAACATTTCCTGTAAAGGAGCTGCAGGAATTTTGTGAGGCTTATTTCTGATACACAGTTTACAAGAAAGCACGTAATTTTTGGTATCTCTGTATATTCCTCTCCAGTAATATGACTTCAGGATTTTACGGTATGTATTATAAATACCAAAATGTGGCATATGAGCTATCTTTAAAATTTTAGGTTTTAGTGAATTTGGTACAAGAATCTTGGAGGAATTACTATCTTGTTTGCTATTAAATTTTCTTTTTATCATCAATAGACCTGTATCTGGATGAATGGAATAATTTTTGAATTTCTGTTTTGGATTTTCAGACGTAATATTTTGTACTATTTTCAATAAATTATCATCATGCTTTTGTTCAATAAATAAAGTATCTTGTGAAACTTGTAGTTCTGGGTCATTATTTTCTCTATTAGTTAGGTTTAGGTTGCTGTGATTTATATTGTGCAACTGTATGCTGAGTGAATTGGATGATACAGGTAAGATGTTTTCATCATTTATTAACTCTGGATTTGTTGTCAAATTTTGGGTGGATTCTGAAAAGTCATCACGTGAAAAATAATCTGCTAGAACATTAGATTGACCTTTAATGTATTGGAATGTAAAATCATATGTGTACAACTCTATTAGCCATTTTGTAGTAAGATCTACAGGTGAAGTAGTACTGCGATAGAATTCTATGGGTTTGCTATCACTTAAAATTGTAAATTGTCTATTATATAAGTAGAACCTGAATGCTTGAACTGATTTAACAATTGCCATAAGTTCTTTCTTGAGTGCCGGATAGTGCTTCTCAGAATTAGAAAGTGTTTTGCTGAAATAGCTAACTGGTTGTAATACATTGTTGCGTTCTTGCAACAGAACCCCAGCTATAGCTACATTGCTAGCATCGGTATTCAGGAAGAAAGGCTTGTCAAAATCAGGTAAATTTAGAAATGGTTTAGTAAAAAATATCTTTTGAATTTTCTGAAAAACTTCTGTGTGTTGATGTGTCCATTTAAACGGGATCTTTGTTGAAGTTAACTGTGTTAGTTGATCCACTAGTTTTGCATAATTTGGAAGAATTTTTCTGTAAAAACCACATAAACCCAAAAATCTCTTTAAATGTTTTCTTGTTTTGGGAGTTGGAAATGCTGTTATTTTGGTGATGTTTGATGATATGGGACTTATAGTATGGTCTTGTATATGAAATCCAAGGTAATCAATAGCCTTCTTAAAAAATTGGGATTTCTTCGGAGATAAGGTGATGTTATACTTTAGTAAAATTTTGAAAAGTTGAGTCAGTTTTTCTAACATTTCTGGAAATGAGTTGCTACATACAATAATATCGTCCTGGTATGCAAAGATACCAAGACATTTTGTTTCTTCAATTATCGCATCAATCAACATTTGGAAACTGCTTGCTGCAGATCTTAGTCCAAACATTAGACGACTAAATGAATAGGTCCCCCACTGAGTTGTGAATGATAACCTTTTTCTGAACTTCTTTGGGAGATGTATTTGATGATATGCAGACGGGAAGTCCAGCGTGGTGAAGTATTTATACTTTGAAATGTTATTAATGATATAATCAATTCGTGGTAATGGATACGATGAACTCCTTATCATAGCATTGATGAGTCGCAGATCAAGGGCTAGGCGAAAAGATGGCTTTTCATCAGGAGTTGTGGGTTTTTTCTTCACAGCAAGCATGGGACACGCCCATTCAGAAATGCTCCTTTCAATGATGCCAGCCTCTTGTAGAGCATCAATTTGTTTCTTTATCTCCTCCTGCATAGCTTCAGGAACTGGATAAGGCAACGTTCTTACAGGAACATCACTTGTGAATTGTATATGCGGGGTCACATGGTCAGTGTGTCCCAGTGATTTAAGTGATGAGGAAAAAACCACTTGATGTTCCATAAGCAATTTCTGGATAGTCAATCTTTCTTTAGTAGACAAATGGTGTAAGGAAAAATTATCAATACTAAATTCAGATTTTCGGAGTTGAATGATCTCATCCGATGCTTGAATCAGATTAACTTGTGCTCTGGGCTCTTGTTTAATTTCCTCTATTTCTTCAATTTGGTGAATTATTCCAAGCTTGGTACCTTTATTTAAATGTTGATCTACTTTAGAATAATTTGTTAACGGAACTGAAAATGACATTACTTCAATATTTTTACTATGTGAACCCTCTTCGAGGTTGACAATTGCAGTGTACAAACCTATACCTTTGTTTTTATTCAGTGTGGGAATAAAGATTACCTGTTTATCAGCATATATTTGTTTGCACATAACAAAGACATAAACTGTTTGTAGCGGTGGAATGATCACCTTGTTTTTGAGTGTACATTTATTAACTTCATCTTGATAGTCAAATTGAGAATTTTTATCGTTTACGAAAGTAGGATTAGAGGTAGAACTACTGGTCTCAGGAGCAGCGGGTAAATTTTGGAGGCAATTAATTTTGGATTCAGGAATCTCATACTCATCTTCAGGAACTGTGCTATAAATGTCAACATGACAATCGTTAATTTGTACGAGATTTTGTTTTAAATCAATTAGGACCCTATGGGTTTTCAGAAAATCAAATCCCAATATACCAATGAATTTAGAGTCTGTAGGAATATCTATGAGAAAAAATGTATGTCTGAAAAAAAATTTGCCAATTTTGAATGATAGATTGATACATCCCGCACAAAATACCGCTGAATTGACAGTAGCAATTTTTACTTTTGTAGCGACTCTTTTAAAGTGTAATTCATTTCTGAATTTATTGAAATATCCTTTGGCTAAAACTGAAATGCTCGCACCTGAATCCAAAAGAAAGTTTTGTAATGACTTATTTATGTTTAACTTAACAATAGGTAAGCGAGGACTGGCAGCTTGAGTGTACAATAGAAATCTTAATGAATGAATAAAAATAACATCCTCATCAGGCTGATTTTCTGTTTGGGATGTAGCATTAGATGATATATTTGCAGGAACAATGGTTTGAGTACTTACTGAACTGACCAATCTTTTTGATGAGATAGGAAATTTTAATCTAGTGCTTGGTGATCTTAGGATTATATCCTGACCACAAATTTTTAGACCATTCGAATGTTCATTATGAATGGGAGAGGAAGTGCAGGACTGACCTCTCCCAGAAATTTGTCAGTCTTTATGAAACTGACGATTTTTGTAGTTGAGCCCTTTACGTTTATGTTCAAAAGTTGCTGACTCCGATTGAGCCTGTGCTGACCGGGGGTGTGTGTGAGAGGAGTGTCCATCCGAAGGAGAATGTTTACGGTTATATTTGGATCTAATTTTATTTCTTTGACATGATCTGAATCCCTGTCGATCTGTGTCAAATCTTCTGCCACCCTGATAATCTTTTAATTTGTAACAAAACCGAGCAGTGTGTCCAACCCGAGAACACCACTGACATGTCGGTTTATGACCATCAGACCGCGAGGACCGATCTAAATTTAATTCAAGATGATGCAGCTGGGAGTCCCGATCCGAGGCATTGTGCTGTGCATTTTCAGCCGTCATGCAATGATTTATATTTGAAAATGACGGCTGGGAAACAGCCAAAGATTCACCTGATTGAACAACCTCCTGATATGCAGCCAGATTGTCAACCATTTCCTCAAAATTACTACACTTTCTCGTTAAAAGATGTAATTTATAATCGGGGGTGAGAGTATCTGTTAATTTTGCAATGAGTAGTTGGTCCATTGATTCTTGTGGAAATTTTGGAAACCTCTTATAAACAAGATGTTGGAGCCGATTAGCAAAGTTTCGGATATTCTCCAAACCATCAAATTTAATGGCATTATATTGTAATGCTACACTCTGTTCTGTTTCACCTTTAAAATTCTTACGTAAAATTTGAAATAATTCATCAGGAGACTTGGCTCTTTGGCATGGGATTGACGATGTATAAAATTTTAAAGCCCTGTCGCAAAGTTTAGATTTAATAAAAATAAGGGCCTGTTTAGGATGCCATTTAAAAAAATCTATTTTAGTCTGCACCTGTTCAATAAAAAAATCCAAAAGATCTGGATCACCATTAAATGGTGTTACTGTGAATTTAAGACAATAAGTTTTTTCAGAAGTCATGATTTTAAGAAAAATTTGTCAAAATTTTGCAGAGACAAAATAAAAAAAGTTAATACATAGTCATATATTTTCAAAATATCAAGCAGACATACCCATCTACTTTAATCTTATTATATTTCATAACAAATTTTCATATTAACTGAAGTTGGCCCATCTTATTATGTCTATTTTTTAGAAGTGATAGCAAAATCCCAAACACAATAAATTATAACATGTTATTCCTTCAAATACAAAAATATCATACAGCCTATTTTCAAAATATTCTCTCTCTATTATCTTGGCATTAATTCTAAATCAAAACAGTATTTTTATTTTGCAAATGAATAATGCCCTATATAATCCAGAAATACATACCAATATACTACACTTCAAATGTGAAAGGAAGCTTTTAATTATTATTCTTGATAAACTATTTGTTTAAATACATTCAACAGACTAGATTATAATACTTAGTTCAATATGCCACTATGGATTTTTTTTTTTTTTTTTGAAAAAAAAAACACTTTTCAAAAGTATGTTTTTGAAAAAATATATGAATTCTTATTTAACTATTTCATTTTATTATTATTACTATTATTAATGAAATGGCTAATAGGCATCTTAAAATAAAATTTCACCCATACAAACAGTACTACTTTCAATAATTACTGCCCTTATGGCTATGAAAATATGAATAAGAACAAAAATATACATCTTTCTAATAATTTCTTAGATAAAGTACTTTCGGACCAAAACTGGCAATGTACCTCATGCAATCTTTGATTTTTATGATCGGCACCATATGTGGTGGTACTTTTTATACTACTTGCTCTTGAATAGAGACTTATTATAAAAATATTTTATTTTGGATATAGGCTGTTTTTAATCCAAACAGAAGATATATTAAAAAATAGTGATCGTATAAAATAATGATAAATTAACCCTAGGCTTCGATCTGATCATACATGGGTACATACCAAGCATAAGATAAATTCAATTTTTTATTTTTTAAGATATTTTAAAATTCAGAATAAAGATTTAAAGAAAACATACCCAGTCTTGAAAAAAGAAAAGGCAGTATTCAATTCCAATTTAGGAGTATTTATTAAAATTAATTGGCTTCCCTATTTCAAGAATGTAGAATCTGTACAACTGTTACAAATCTCAAATCTCTAATACATAGCCATATGTTTCTTTAAAATAAATTCAAGATACTTCACAAAATATTTAAATAAAAAAAAATCATCTCCGGTCACTTTCACAATTTAGTTTCAAGTCATAATAACCGTTAATAATAAAAAATCTTTCGATGGAAAAGATTTAAAAATGTAACAGGGTGTGGGACCACATATAAAAAAATAACGGTAAAATATAACGCACGGACGCAAGCGCCCGACCATTCTTCTCTGCATCAAGGTGGAACACCAACTCACTGATTTTTAAATTTTAAAAATCGCTCCTAAAGAAAAAACAGGTCCGCACACCTAAAATCACGGATACGCGATTTGGATTCGTTAATCGGACCGCAAAAGTAACCAATTAAACAGTTCGCGCACGCAAGAGAAACAATCGCGGATTCTCCCGGTGACAAGTGTCGCGGGAAGCAAACTTTACAGGGTGCGTTGAGCCAGGAACGCACGGCTGCGATGAGATGCCTGCAAAACGATGTATTTTGGCATAGGAATTAAACAAGAGGTGATGTATTTACATCACAAAGGCCACGACTGATCAACAGTCATTCTGTTGAGAAAACTGACTGCAAATGAGAGACCTTTTGGCTTGTCCTTATCAAGCAGCTCTTGGGCATGGTGGATCTTGTATGGGAAGTAGTGCATTATGTTTCTGAGCACTTTTTGGATGGTGCTGTAAGAATAGCCTGTCTGTCAAGATACTGCACATGCGCTACTGTCCCAAACTCTGATGTCTATGACTGTGTGGCAAGAGCTGTCTTGACGCCATCAACAAGTACCTGATGAGAAAAATCATTAGTTTATTGATTCTCATCCTAACTTTTCCTCATATCTATAGACATTACTCATATTACATCATCTGTTGTGAGAGCTCATGCCATGTTTAGTCATTTTATCATTTTTATTAAATAACTTGTTTAATTTAGTTGATATATTATAAATTAAAACATACTCCAGTTCTTTATTTTTCAGTTGATTAAACTTTATTCTTATATTTTTAATTGACAATTCCCATTTTGTTTACATTATAAATGATCTTTTCCATACAACACCTTTGTTTACCAATCCTGGACTGTTTCAATTTTTGTAACGATGTTTTTCCTACTAGGTGGCGACGTCATAGCTAAATCGATTGACATTATGTAAATCATAATCGTTTCTTTTTACATCTGCCAGATGGGATCCTTTGGAGTTACACTGTAGCACACAACAGTATGTGTTATCTTTTTTACCGTATTTATTCATTTTTATTTAATAAATATATGTGAAACTAAACATCGGCCAGCAATGGCGGCTTGTTGAAAGCCGAATTAAAGCATGCTTATTGTAATTTCACCTTAGCCCACCAGAGGGAGAGCATTTCATTACAATCGCGGATTCAGAATTTCATCGAAAACTGCAGGGATACTGAAAATTAAAAAAATTATAACTCATTCAATTTTTGGAAATTTTCTCTCAATCTTTTGGGAATTGAATTGTTGAAGCGAGATCTATATACAAAAAAAAAAAAAAAAAAAAAAAAAAAAAAAGATTTATCTCTAAAGCTTTTGAGTTATAAAATGTTTTGTGAAAAAATTGATGTTTCGTAAAATCTAAAAATATGGATCGCTAATCCGTATTTTGTAAAAATGTTTATATGGTTCGAAAGAGGATTAAATGTCCTTTCCAAATATACCAGTTGTTAAGAAATGGAACAGTTACTCGGTTGTACAGGGCGTTTCAAAGAAGACGATCGAGAAAAAGAGAAATTTCTGACCCTTTTTAAAACTTTTTTTAAAAATATAAAAAATCCGTATTTAAAAAAAAAAAAAATGTACCGTAAGAATCCGTAATAAATGCTCTTTCTCGTGGTACAGGTGTATTTTCGATAATTTCAACAGATCGGCAGCGATCGCTTTAGAAAAACCCGCGAAATTTTTCTCTCTCTGCTTTCTCTTTTGAGGAACACGCTGAAGGGCGAAAATTACGATCCGCTCGCTTTTTAATTAGACATTGGTCGACGTTTTTATTAATATCTCCGGAACTAATTAAAATTTTTAAATTCTGTTTTCACTATCAACTCGGGAAGGCTTCTGAACACCCGTATATCAAATTTTATACTTCTGCGTTCAGTAGGGGCTGAACGTATAGATGCACAGACAGAGAGACAGACAGACATCTTCTTTTATTATTATAGATAGATGAAAGTTTTGAAGTCCTAAATATTTATGCTTTTATTTATAATTTTTTCATATTTATTTATTTTATTTTTCCTAAAGTATAACATATAATGTCTTATAGTAATAATAATAATTCTTATATTGATCGAAGACCAAGGAGGAGGAGTTCAGTTAATCAATAAACAATCCGCGATTGTAATGAAATGCTCGCCCTCTGTTGGGTTAAGGTGAAATTATAATTAACATGCATAGCTTTCGAATTCATGTAGACGCCATTGCTTGCCGATGTTTAGTTTCACATATATTTATTGAATAAAAATGAATAAATCCGGTAAAAAAGATAACACTTACTGTTGTGTGCCACAGTGTAACTCCAAAAATAAAAAAATCCAGAATTGAGCTTCCATTTATCTCCAAATGACAAATTTAAAATTTCAGTTGCTTCGGCTAATGGAAGTAAAAAATTAATCAGATGATTTGAAACTAATATTTGTTCAGCTTCAGTTAAAAATCTACTTCCGATCGGAGAAATTATAGTACGAATATTAAGTAGAATAACAAAAAGAACAATAATAAATACACGTGGCTATCCGCGTTTGTAATGATCGATAGATGGCGCTTTTTCAGCTTTTGTTGTTAGTAAATATTATAGCCACGTGTATTTATTATTGTTCTTTTTGTTATTCTACTTAATATTCGTGCTATAATTTCTCCGCCTGTGCATCATAAAAATTGATTGCTTTTGGAAAAAAATATTTCAGTTTATTCAAAGTTCGATCGGAAGTAGATTTTTAACTGAAGTTGAAGAAATATTAGTTTTAAATCATCTGATTAATTCTTTATTTCCATTAGTCGAAGCAACTGAAATTTTAAATTTGTCATTTGGAAATAAATGGATGCTTGATTCTGGGTTTCTTGGTCCTTTGGAGTTACACTGGAGCACACAACAGTATGTGTTATCTTTTTTATCGGATTTATTCATTTTTATTCAATAATTATATGTGAAACTAAACATCGGCAAGCAATGGCGGCTTCATGAAAGCCGAATTAAAGCATGTTAATTGTAATTTCACCTTAGCCCACCAGAGGGCGAGCATTTCATTTCAACCGCGGATTATATTTACTAACAACAGAAACTGAAAAAGCACCATCTATCGATCATTACAAACGCGGATTGACGTTTCTGAAACTCTTGCGTTTGTCTTTCGAACAACAGTGGGGTTTTTTGTTACCATGGCAACTTCGCAGACGATATTTTGAAAGTAGAACGAAAGAGAAATAAATATATTTTACTGTCACATGTTTTTGGACTGCGATAAAAAATTTCAAAATTCTTCAATTTTCCTCTACTGTGCACAAAACTTACTATACACCTTTAACTTTGAGAATAAACAAAAATTTACATTTAAATTTACATTTTAATTGCAAATTAATGTTTATTCTAATACGCGTATTTCAAATTCTAATTACGATTAAATTATTTTTAATAAATCATTCGAAAGATATTTTAAAGTACTTTTATATTATCGAAAGTGGAATTCGAGATTTCACCCGATTTACACGTTTCGAGGTTTCCTGATTAGGTTTTCTTTGGTATCTCAGCTACTAATTAAAATACATCATTTGAAAGGTTTGTCGATTTGGAATTAAACAGTTCTAAAACCGGGATAAAGCGCCACAGAAGAGCGAGACTTTGCTGAAGTCAGAAATTTGAAAGATCATAACATTGTGAGCGAAGAGGTTGTTTCAGATATTGAAACTGGAAGAGGGCGCCGCAGGCGCTACCGAGCGGGAATTTAGTGAGATTAAAATTTTCAATTAAGCTATTTTCACTATATGTCACTAAGCTGTTGAAAGACCTCAAACAGGAAAAAGGCGCCGCAGGCGCCACCGAGCGTGAGTTTCGTAAAGTCGGATTTTTCAAGGATCGCGAACCAGCTGGTCGCCGAAGGCGGCTAGTTTAAAATAAAAATTTATTTTTATAACCAATAACACAAAATTTCTTAAGTTTTGCTATCATATTTGAATTCTGATTCTATATTATAGTTCAGTATGAATAATTGATTATTTACTGCAGCAAGGAGGACATTTTATGATTATAAAAATATTCGAAAATATTAAGTATCTTACGAAATATGATCAATATTACTAAATAATTTTTAACTACACATGCACAAGATTTAGCGAAATTTTATTTGCATAATTCAATAGCCAAAAGTATTGAGCTATACTCATAGGAAAACCCCAAACAAATATCGTGTAAATTCAAAAAATTATGAGAGATAGAATGAACACAATTTCAGTTCCTCTAAAAATAAATCCTAAGCTGTAAGGGGGTTTACTTGCAATTTTATTTTCATTCAATCTATGTCCAATGGTAAATAAATATTGATAAAACCTCCTATCATCTTCCTCTTTACTTTCCGAACACTATACTGAGGAAAGTATTGTAATCATGTCAAAAATCCGAATTTGATGTTTCTATACGATTCGAGGTACCCTGAGTCCATTTCCACTATTGTTACGATGATGTATGTATGTGTGTGTGTCTGTGAGTGAACACGCTAGCGTCTAAACGCTTTGTTCGAATAAGCTGAAAGTTGGTAGGTATATTGTAAGTCACCATAGTACGAACTTTATAGATTTTTGTGAATCTAGCACTAATAGTTTTTTTTACAGGGACACCAGGAAATATGGCTTTATCATTATGGCCTATGGGGCCAAATTTTTAAAAGTGCGATGGCGCCTAAACGCTTTATTAATCTGAGCAAAACATTTTTACACATGTTATAGGTCACAGTTGCACGAACTGTATAAATTTTGGTGAATTTAGCATTTACAGTTTTTTTTTACAGGGACACAAAGAAAAATTCTTTATCATTATGCCTATGGGACCAAATTTTTAAAAGTGCGATAGCATCTAAACGCCTTATTCAATTGAGCTGAAAATTTATATAAATATTATAAATCACTGTTGCACTAACTATAAGCATTTTGGTGAATCTAGCATTTATAGGTTTTTACAGGGACACAACGAAATTTTTTTTATCATTATGATCTATGGGCTCAAAGTTCAGTAGCGTTAAATAAAACATCGTGTAAGATATGGAGAAAAATAGTCAAACACGCTATTATGGTTTTCTCTCTTTTGTGTGTTTAAGAACTCCTCTTTCTTTACTTTATCTACAAAACTGTTAATTACTCAATGTTCGGAAAGTCGAGTAGAGTCACTGGAGATTTTTTTTTTAGATAAACTAAAATTCTGTTTATTTTGTCTCTCATAATTTTTTGAAGTTACACGATATTTATTAGGGATATTTATATACGTAGCTCATACTGTTGGCTTTTATATTATGCAAATGAAATTTCTCTAAAACTGCTCATATTTCGTAAAATGTTTAAAATTTTTGCATTCTAATTGCAATAGGTTGTGTCTTATGTAGTATGCTAAGTTCATTAAAAGTGACTCTACACTTCTCTATGTGTAATTAAAAAAGTTGTAATTTCTTTTGCAATTTGTTTAAATAAATCATTTCATCTCCATGAATATATGTGGTAACCTCATAAAAATTTATACAGATAATTATAAGAATCTTCATAATCGCACGTTACAGCCAAAAATCTTTTAAAGCATTACTTATTTACAGGGTGATAGAAAACATTTAAATTTTTGTTTAATATTTTACTGGTCCGATTTTCCTCTTCGGGACAAAACTTTTGCTGAAACATATGAGGTATTCTTGACAATCCCAAAATTTTACGGCGTTTTCCGAATAACGTTCCTAGATATTTGATAAAATGTCTGTATTCAAGTGTCCAAATACTTATTGGTAGACAGCGTATAAAATATCCTTCCTACAGTAACACTTTCATTATATTCTAATATAGTATTTAATGTCGTCTGAAGATATATTTCCCAGTGTAAGTATTTGATAGAGAATTTCAGAAATTAAAATCTTCAATTGTAACACTGGAAGTATTTTGATAAATAATGCTGATTTTTGTTTTTATTGTATTTATTTTTTATATATTTTATATCCATTCTCATAAGCTCATAGTTATTTTTTATATTTTACAAATACATTCTCAATGCAATCAAAGCAGTCTTTTACTATTTAATAAATTGTACAAAATTTACCATGATCACTCTATTATATAATGACTTCGTTTAATCCACTTTTCCATCTGACAAAATGCAATCTCCTCAATCCATTGCTGCTTAAAGATTAGTTAGAAGTTATACGAGCTCCTATACGACTTTACATCAATCAGTCAATTGAAAAAAATAAAGAAGCAAGAAACATTTTTCTAACAGAAAATCGTATGAATCTGTAGTGCTTTCTTATCTAAAGGAAATTATTCTTGTCTTCCCCCCTTCCTTCCTCCATCACCTTTCATAACCACGCTTTTGTAAGGGAGGTATAGTGTGATGTCTGCCCTCGGGCTAAATTCAGACTTCAGACGAAATTTCGATTCTTTCACAATCTAAGTGTGATGCTACTGGATTTTTAAGATGTCCGTCATTCTGAATAGGATATGCCTTTTGTTGGCAATGCAGGGTTCGGTAGGGGAGGATTTTCACATTTCAGGTGACTGAAGCACCCCGTTAACTTTAAATGTCGTTTAGCTGGTGCTTATAAGTCTAGAGTAGCTCCTCTGCTAATTTACTTAAGGCAGTTTGGCTCCAAAATATGGTGAAAAGATTTAGTTTAGAGTTCCCAAAGTTTAGAAGCTCTAATTAGCGCAAACGGGTGAACGGAATACAACGAAATTTGGTATATAGACTATACACAAGATGCGCTCAAGGAATTTCGAAAAAAAAAAATTTCAGTTCCAAAATGTCCCCCAAAGGGCGCCTTTTTCAGAAAAACATTAAATTTAACACAATAAACAACCAAAATGGAATACAGAAACAATATTAACATTTATTGACTAGTTTCTGATCACCTTGTCCTCGAATCACATTAAGTAAAGGTAAGGAAAAAATAATAGTAAGCTGTTTGAGGAGAAAAACAAAACAGTTCAGCTTGCAGAAACAAGAACAGATTAGGACAAAATTGCACAAGATAAGTAGTTGTTAATCATGTCCAGGACGATGTAGGGAAAGGTGCTCCATGTGACCATCCTCATTCTCCTGCAAAATTTCAAGTCGATGGACAGTGTGTTCAACAGCAGATCGTAACTGATCAGTTGTGTGATGCTTTACACATGAAGTGTTATGAAGTTCTTTAAATCATTCAATGTCCTAACACCTCCACGATACACCGCACATTTTAAGTGGCCCCATAAACAGAAATTGCATGGATTTAAATCTGGTGAATGCGGTGGTCATGGATTATGAAAGTAGTGACTAATAACATGTTCATCTGTGAAGTGTTGGAGCAATAGCACCTTCATGGATGCATGGATACGTGGAGGCACACCATCCTGCATGAAAATAGACGATGTAAGGACCTGTCTTTGACATAGTTGCGGCACAACAAATGTTTACAGCATGTCATGGTGCCTATGGCCCGTAACAGAACATGTGACAGGACTACGTG
The DNA here is from genome assembly GCA_963930645.1 of Salticus scenicus. Classification (NCBI taxonomy): domain Eukaryota; kingdom Metazoa; phylum Arthropoda; class Arachnida; order Araneae; family Salticidae; genus Salticus; species Salticus scenicus. The sequence goes on from OZ005656.1 coordinate 152,460,900, forward strand.
CAGTTATTTCCTCAAAGAAGAATGGCCCAAGAATGAATGTCGTCGTGAATCCACACCAGTTACCTTTGGAGAATCTAAGGGAATTTCAGTGTGCATCTGCAAATTTTCCGTAGCCCAAATGCGGCAATTTTATGTGTTAACTGTCCCATTGAGGTAGAAATGAGCCTTGTCACGCCACAGAATGTTCCAAGGCCACGACTGATCAACAGTCATTCTGTTGAGAAAACTGACTGCAAATGAGAGACCTTTTGGCTTGTCCTTATCAAGCAGCTCTTGGGCATGGTGGATCTTGTATGGGAAGTAGTGCATTATGTTTCTGAGCACTTTTTGGATGGTGCTGTAAGAATAGCCTGTCTGTCAAGATACTGCACATGCGCTACTGTCCCAAACTCTGATGTCTATGACTGTGTGGCAAGAGCTGTCTTGACGCCATCAACAAGTACCTGATGAGAAAAATCATTAGTTTATTGATTCTCATCCTAACTTTTCCTCATATCTATAGACATTACTCATATTACATTATCTGTTGTGAGAGCTCATGCCATGTTTAGTCATTTTATCATTTTTATTAAATAACTTGTTTAATTTAGTTGATATACAGTACACTCTCAAAAATCCGCACAGCTTAAAACGAAGTGTTTTGCGGATTTCTGAATTTTGCAGATTTTAGAGTAATTTATTTTATTTACATCTTAGAACCTCATTTGAGTAGCATTTCTTTAAGATACAATTTATATGTTATATATACAATGCTGAAATAAAGTGTCTAATAAAAGTATAAATATTTCATGAAATTTTAATTTAAAGAACAATTTTTATATATCACATAATAGTTACAAATTATCTAGATTTTTGAAAAGTCTGATCAATACTAGTTTAAGTAAGAATATTCATACATATTTATTTTCCTATAACCTGCAAAAAAGTCAGCAATTCTTGGTCATTTCCTCCTCTGCAATATGTTGAGTGATTGGTGATTCATGAGCATCAGTTAAAAACTGATTTGTCTCTTAATACAGCTGAATTTTTGCAATCCACTAATCAACAAATCAATTGTGGCAATGTTTGTTTACATTGCAAATGATATGCGGATTTTAGAGAATTGCGGATTTTAGGGTTGCGGATTTTTGAGAGTTGACTGTATTATAAATTAAAACATACTCCAGTTCTTTATTTTTCAGTTGATTAAACTTTATTCTTATATTTTTAATTGACAATTCCCATTTTGTTTACATTATAAATGATCTTTTCCATACAACACCTTTGTTTACCAATCCTGGACTGTTTCAATTTCTGTAACGATGTTTTTTCTACTAGGTGGCGGCGTCATAGCTAAATCGATTGACATTATGTAAATCATAATCGTTTCTTTGTGATTGGTCCGTTTGATCGATGACAATCTAAACGTCCTTCTTTCATGAATATAAATACCAGAGCTTTTCAGCTTTGAGGTGGTGATTTGCATGGCTCCTTCTATTGTGTTATAGTAAGCAATAATTAACCGGATTCCGGATTAATTTATAATATGTTAATTTTATCTTTTATTATGATTGTTAAGTTTATAAACTATAGCTGTTAAGTTTGTAATATTTTGTTAGTGATTATTTCAAAAAGCTCAAGCTACGTTTATAATGACTGTTTCCATTAAGAAGAAATGAAGTGTTGTTAATATTCATTCTGAAGTTCAAGTTATGTTTATAATTGACTGTTTTCACTAAGAAGAAATAAAAGTGATTTAATTTTACTTGAGACTATATATTTGAAGTTACAAGTTTTAAGATAAACTACCTTCTGGTGTGGTTTATCTGTAACACTTCCACTGTAAGATTGCTTTGCTTTAGAGTTACTTTTGATATATATATACATCTATACTCAATAGTACTGGTGTGACAGGTTTACGGCCTCTTCCATGTCGAACTTTTAATTTCTCTGTCCCTCGAAATCTCTTAATCATGGCCCGGATACCTTTAGTAGACATTGGTCCATGCCGTAGGTTCTTTATACGACAAAATTCCTCAACTGTAGCAGCAGAATTCGCTTTGTTTTTGTAAAACAGCTTAAAAAATAATGCACGTTCAACTAAAGATACAGTCATCAGTACAGCCAGAAACATCGACACAAAACATGTCAACGTCTGCAAACATTTTATACCCTAACCTGTTTTGCATAATGGAATCGGCGCTTGCGCCCTTCCTCTTCTTTGCAAGCATGCAAATTGCAACATTGTTTTCCTAGAACCGACAGCTTTTCTCGGTTTTACACATTATTACTCATAATTCTTGTTCTGGATTTAATATTGTTTCAGTATTCTGTTTTAATCATTTATTGTGTTAAATTTAATGTTTCGATATTGAAGAAGCTAGCCAGATTCTTAATAATGTTATTGAAGAAAAATACACAGATCCTAAAATAGCCCAAACTTTGACTGCAACTACAAACTTCTTACTCCATGAAAATTATTTTAAGTTTAACAATAGAATATATCAACAAAAGAAAGGCGTTCCGATGGGATCGCTTATATCGGGCTTCATTGCAGAATTTAAGTTAAGATCGCTGGAAAAAGAAATTTTAGATAAATGTAAAGACAAAATATTTTTTTGGTTAAGATACGTAGATGACGTTTTTGACGTCATCAATAAAAATTACGATGTAAAACAGATACTAAATGAAATAAATAGTTTAGACAATAACATAAAATTCACATATGACGAAGAAAATGAGCAACAGATAAATTTCTTCGATGTTAAAATTAATAGAACCGGAAACCAAATTAAAACTACTGTGTACCGAAAACAAACAAATAGTAATGAAATTATACATTATAAATCTAAAACACCTTTTTGTTACAAAATTAACGCCGTTAGTTCATATATAAATCGTGCAATATTAATATGTAATGACCCTACCGACCTAAATAATGAATTTAATTTAATTAAAGAATTCACTAAAAAAGTGGGTTACCCTAACAAAATTATTACAAAAACTAATTAAAACCAGATTAAAAGCCAGTAACTGTATACCTAATTTTCAAAAAAACCCTTTAAAATTCAGCTCTTCCATACCTTACGATCGCGGAGCATCGAATAAAATTAAAAGCACTGCAAATAAAATCGGCGTAAATATCCCTATAAAACCTAACCCGAATATTTTTCAACTAATACGTAATGACAAAGACTCCATTCCCACTTTGGAAACTGCCGGAATTTATCAAATACTGTACACAAATAACCAAGACAATAAACCAGGTTCATACATTGGTATAACGAAAAGAAAGATTAAAACCAGACTCAAAGAACATAAAAACGATATCAAAACAGGAAAAATAAATACAGCTTTAGCTAAAACTTTCGATAATGAAGAAATTATAATAAATTTTGAGAAAACTAAAAAGATAGCTAACTACAATAACTATAATTACGCGATGTTTAGAGAAGCCATAGAAATCGCAACAACGCCGGATGTGTGCAATGACAGTGACGCAATGGCCCCCAACCGGATGTGGAATCCACTTATGGAATCTATAAAAGACCACAACTCAAAGAGATCCGGCACAGATGAAGATCGTTTGAAAAGGTCTGGGTGCCCAGATGAAAATGTTAACGACGTAACGAGGTACATTTAAAGGTTTTTATATTTAATTAATTATGTGTAAAGTGCTTCATTATAATTAAAATTTTATTTATTACTTCATTATACTTTGAATAAGGAAATGGACAGCATAGTTAAAGTACAGATATTTTATTTCATTTGTAATAGTTTTATACATCTTAAGAGGCAATAATGGCTTTAGTTGCCATAGTATTTTGACAGAGACTTTTGCTGAGCCCTGTGAATAATAGCTTCTAAATAAATTATTAACTTGTTACTTTGCTTACCTTTTCCCCTTGCTGTTTAGTGCACAGGACTGTTTTATGACTTTATGGTCCTATTTTAACACTTATTTTAATAGTCATGGCGCCCTGAGCAATATACTTTGTGCATTCTTATGAATACTAATTGTAGAAACTTAACTACAAATAACTAATTTTCGACGGACCATCTTCGTTGTTTTAATATTTTTAATTTGTACGATCACATACATCGAGTATTTACACTATTTACAACGAAGAATAAGATTTATAATAGGTAGAACATAAAATAATAATTGTGGGCGTCAATAAATTTAAAGTTCTTTGCCCACGTCCATTGTACTTGGCTTCTCATAGCCTTCTGCTCGGTGATCCGCGACGGGGTGGCACGCATGCGTCAACATCCCGCCCGGCCTTGCTATGTTGTCATGCAAGAACTTACAATATTTTTTTTTTTGCAAAACTTCAAATTTACAATTTCACATAACATGAATAGATAAAATAATAACAAATAAATGAATGTAACATAATATCAATATTTCGCACAACACATAGAATTAGAAAAAAGATTAACTGATTATAATAAACAGAAATTTTCATAATTAACTAACAAATTTAGAGTAATATATATAATAGAGTAAATTAATATAATAAATGTTCATATTCATTTTTACTTCTCGATAGGCAGCACACACAATCTGGAGATGGATCTTTTGTAAATCCCTTTGGTAGTTTTTATATCTACCAATCTAACTTTATTATCCTGACCAGGATATAGCTTTATTACACGCCCTAAAACCCACTTGCATGGTGGAAGATTTTCTTCCCTGACTAAAACCATGTCTCCGATTTTTAAATTTTCTTTATCAATTATCCATTTTCTGCGCTGTTGTAAGTTATTTAAGTAAGAAAGACTCCATCTTTTCCAGATTGCCTGAACTGACTTCGTAATATTTTGCCAAGCACTTAGGCGATTTTTCTCAATATTGATCAAAGAGGGTTCAACAACAGCCGTTATTGGCCTTCCAATAAGAAAATGGGCTGGAGTTAAAACCTCTAAATCTTCAATACTTGAAGTTAGCGGAGTCAGTGGTCTCGAGTTCAAGATCGCTTCCACTTGAGTAACAAGTGTAAGCATTTCTTCAAATGTAAATTTTGAATTACCCGCTATGCGTTTAAAATGGTATTTAAACGCTTTGATATTTGCTTCCCATAGACCACCCCAATTTGGACTCCTTGGAGGAATAAAAACCCATTCTATTTTTTCCTCTGCAAAAAATTTGAATAAGGATTCTTCCTTATCTCTTACCAGTTTATACAAGGCATTTAGTTCCCTGTTGGCGCCTACCATATTGGTCCCATTATCCGAAAATATTTTATGACACTTGCCCCTTCTCGAAATAAATCTTTTTAACGCAGCTATCAGAGCTTGTGAAGTTAAATCACTAATAAGTTCAAGATGTATAGCCTTTGTTACTAGACAAATGAAAATACAAACATAAATTTTGATTTCTGGACCTTTCCTTCCATATTTATTTTTGATTAAAAAGGGTCCAGACAAATCTACCCCAGTTGAATTAAATGTTTTATCTGGCGTTATTCTTTGTTTTGGCAAGTTTCCCATTTTTTGTTCACATACTTTCGGATTTGCTTTAAAACAGATTAAACATCTGTGCACAATTTTTTTACAAAGATTTCTCCCATGAATGGGCCAATATTTTTGCCTAACCTGAAACAGAAGATGTTGGGGACCAATATGAAAATATTTTTCATGATAATATTTTACAATTAATTCCGTTAATTTATTTTTTGAAGGAAGTACATAAGGATGCTTAATCGAATAAGATAACTGCGAATTTTGCAGTCTCCCCCCTACCCTTATTAAACCATTGTCATCCAAAAATGGGGATAAATTAAAAATTTTACTTTTATGCGATACATTACCGCCACTTTTCAAGGCAGATATTTCATTAGGAAATTCCTCCTCCTGCAGCTGTTTCAGTAGGAAGTCTTCTGCCTTTGTCAGCTCTTCAGGCATCAGCGGTCCTTTCTTCTTTTCTAAAGGATTTCTTAGATTGTGAAGAAACCTGAAAAGAAAACTACATATACGTAATATTTTTAAAAATTTATTACTACGATTAATCAGATAGTTCAAAATAATAAAGTCCTTTTTCAAATTTAGAGTCACTGCATTTTCAGATTTTAATTCAGGAGTGTAGTCTTCCTCATTTAGTTCTGAAAAGTCAATAAAAGATGGTTTGTTTTTCGGAAATTCAGAATCTTTCAGAAATTCAGCACCTGTCCACCATGTGGCGCTGGTTGTTAGGCTTTCAGCAGTCATCCCTCGGGACAACAGGTCAGCAGGATTTTCTTTACTTGCACAATGGAACCAAGAGTTAGGGTTTGTCAGGCTGGCAATTTCTTGAACACGGTTGGCGACAAACTGCTTCCATCGGGTTTTAGTACCCTTTATCCAGAAAAGCACTATCTGCGAATCAGTCCAGTGATATTCAACAGAAGGTCTTTTAAGGTTTACAGTATTTTTCACTTTGGTGATCAGACGAGCTGCGACCAGGGCACCCAATAATTCAAGGCGAGGTAGTGTAACACCGCTGAGGGGAGCTACACGGCTCTTGGAAGTCAAAAGTTTTACTGAAATACCATTTTCTGATTTTGTTCGTACATAAATGGCAGCGCCATATGCTTTTTTGCTAGCATCGCAAAAACTATGTAATTCAACTATATCTTCTGGGGAAGTGGCATCAAGGACGAATCTAGGGACTTCAAGCTCTTTTAACAAGGGTAATTCCGAACACCATTTCATCCACTCTTTTTCGATATTTGGTGATAATGATTCATCCCATTTGGTTTTAGTTGTCCAGATATCTTGAATGATAATTTTTGCTCTGACAGTGAATGGAGAAATTAACCCTAAGGGGTCGAAAATTCTCCCTACGGCTTGAAGAATGGTACGTTTTGTAATTTTATTTATGGATATAAAGTTCAACAAACTCTTGATATCTACAATCAAATTATCTTTATTAGTATCCCAAGATAGTCCCAAGATCTTTGTCTGATTTATACCTAAGCTGATGGTAGATTCTACAGGGTATGTATCAAATTTTTCGCTTTTCCACTGCTCTGTTAATTCGGTATCGTTACTTATCCATTTTCTAAGGGACATTCCTGCGGCTTCCATAATATATTTTGCACTTCGTGATAATTCAAGTGCTTCGTTAAAATCATTACCTCCAGAAATTAAGTCGTCTACGTAAAAACATTTATCTAAAAGTCGAACAGTAGCGGGAAATTCTTCTCTATACTTCTCAATGTGATGTCTAATAGTAGCAGCGAGTAAGAATGGATTTGAACACACCCCAAAATTAACTCGATTGAAACGATAAATCTGTAATTTGGGTTTTTTGTGTGCATGCGGTTCTTCATCACTCCAGAAAAAACGAACAGCGTCTTTATGTTCATCAGCGAGACAGATTTGTAGAAAGGCTTGTTTAATATCAGAACAAAATGCTATTTTGTTTAATCTAAAATTAATTAAAACATCCAAAAGATTCGGATTTAAATTTATCCCCTGCCATAGGCAATCATTCAGTGACAGCTGATTATTTTGATGACTCCCTGCATCAAATACGATTCTTGTTTTGGATGTTAAGCGACCTTCCTTTCTTACTGCCTGATGAGGCAAATAATAAATAGGTTTGTTTAAATTATTTTCTGCTGTACTGGGTTCAACTATTTCTATTATTTTTTGATTTACGTAATCACGAATAATCTCTCTATACTGTTCATATAATTCTCTATCATATTTAAAACGTCTCCATAAACTTAAAAATCGTTGTTTCGCTAACGTGTAATTATCGGAAAGTTCATTATAGGGTCTTCTAAAGGGCAAGTGTACAACGTAGCGTTTGTTTTTAAACTGAATCGTTTCATTAAAAATTTCTATAGCTTTATCACTTTCTTTTTGAATTGGATCGTCTCTTATTCCAATGCTTTCTAGATCGAAAAAGAGTTTAAGAGTGCTACTAAGGGAATCGTCTGACAAAACGAAACACTGTTTCGAATTATTCAGTTCTGTTTCTTCAACCTTTCCACACGCTAGCCATCCAAATTCGGTTTCTTTAAAAAACAAATCGTCATTTATTTTATAAGTATTATCCTTTAAAACTTTGAATAATATATCTGCACTGATTAACGCTTCTATTTCATTCGGTTCAAAAAATGTCTCGTCACTCAATTTCAAAAATTCTGGAATTTTTATGTCTGAAATGTTTAATTTATTGCATGGTGTAAGCCCAGTTATTTTATCTACAATCAAAAATTCTACTGGTTCACTAAAAGAACAATCTTCATTTGAAATAAAGGTATCTAATTTCCACTTAATATTTTGGGTCAATCCATTCAAACCTGAAACTGGAGTTTTTATTTTTTCTCTTTTAATTCCTAAACATTCACTCATCTTTTCAGTTAAAACGCACACATTTGAAGCGGAATCCAAAACGCATCTTATTTTTATTCTTTTTTTGTTTTCGCATTGAACATAAATATAAGCTGTCGAAAACAGAATACTTTTTCTATTTTCTTTTAAATATCTGCTATTATTACTCAAAACGAAAGCATTTAATTGCGCAACCCGTTTGTCTATATCTGGTAAGTTGGATGAATTTATTCCATCTGCGTCTGGAACCAGGGTTTTGGCGCCAGAAGAAAAACATATTAATCTGTTGTGCTTCATTCTGCAGGTGCATTTGAATTTCGATATGCAATCATTTTTCTTATGGTTTTGCCTAAAACAAACCTCACAAAGCTTGTGAAGGCGTATTATACTTAATCTTTCGTTAATGTTTAATTTCAAAAATGCATCACATTTATAAATAGGGTGATAAGTATTTTTACAAACAACACAATTTTTGTTTTTATTTTCATGCATTAAAAGAGTTTTAGATTTGTTAATAGCCGGAAAGTTTTTGTTAGTATTTTTATTTCCGCTAGTCATATTCGTTCTATTAATAGATAATAAAACTGATTCTCGTTGTTCCAAAAATTTGATAAATTCTTCAAAGGTGGGAACATTTTTTGATTTATGGGATAACTCAAAATTCTTTCTAGATTCTCTGTCTAACTTTGCTACGAGAATATTTACAATGAAAACATCTGATAATTTATTTTGCTCATATTTCAGAACTTTCAAGGCACGCAGATTTTTCTGTATACAATCAATCATATTTCTTATCTCTTTGGGATTTTCTGTTTGAATTTTCTCAAAATTCAGAATATTTTGTACATGAATATCAACAATTAATCGCTCGTTATCATAGCGATTTTCTAATGCATTATATAATGATTCAAATGTATCAAAATTACTAACTAGATTTTTAGCGTCATATTTGAGACAAGATCTAAGATAATATAATTTCTGCGACTGATTAATATGAACATTATTGGTTATTAAATCATCAAACTGTTCTTTAAAAGAACTGAATTCCTCATATTTTCCTGAAAATTCAGGTAATACTAAAGGAGGAATTTGAGTTTTAATTTCAAAGGAATCTTGAGATGCATTTTCAGTCGCATTTATTTTTTTATGAGAATCAAATTTCTTATAAGAATTAATAAGAGTATTAATTCTTACCTCTAATTTTTCCAGACGTTCTTCACATGAGTCAAGGTCGTCATCTATGGTTGCTTGTTCAGCATCTTTCAAGTCTTGAATTTCGTAGTATTTTTGTCGTAATTCATCGATTTTTGTTTGTAGCAGTTCTATGTTCTTTAATTTCACTTTTAGTTCCACTACATCTATATCGTAATTTTCGGCATTCGTGCCTTCTACATAGTTTTCAATTCTAGTTATCTTCCCTTTCAAGGAAGATTTCAATTTATTATTTTTATCCATTAGTCGCTTATTACAAGCTCCTTTCTCGACGGAGCCACTTTTTGTAGGAACTTAACTACAAATAACTAATTTTCGACGGACCATCTTCGTTGTTTTAATATTTTTAATTTGTACGATCACATACATCGAGTATTTACACTATTTACAACGAAGAATAAGATTTATAATAGGTAGAACATAAAATAATAATTGTGGGCGTCAATAAATTTAAAGTTCTTTGCCCACGTCCATTGTACTTGGCTTCTCATAGCCTTCTGCTCGGTGATCCGCGACGGGGTGGCGCGCATGCGTCAACACTAATTTTTAAGGAATTTTCTGAGGTTTATCAAATATATTGTGTATTTTCTACCCATTTCATTTTTCGAGCCCTTAGTTAAAAGTCGAGGATCAATTGTAAATTGTCTTTCGATTGTGACAATATGTTACACCATTGGCCTTGAAAAAATACTGTTTTAGTTGCAACAAAGCAGGATAAATGCGAAGTTATTTCCAAAATAAGAAATAAATGCTTAACTAAAAGTTTGGAAAAATACAAACAGCTTAGAAGAACACTCCACTCGACATGTTTTACCTTGTAAATGGATCGTTTTATCTATTTTCTTCTCCTTCTGCTTTTTTTTTTTTTTTTGTCTTTGTTCAAACTGTCCTGGCTGAAATATTCAGATTTTTTTTTTTTCAAAATTTTTCCTTTTTCTAAATTTTTTAGTGTGTAAATAAAGCGACAAAGCACCCTTTTTCGGTGCCCTTCCCCAGCCGGCGCCTGGGACACATGCCCTGCTCACCTTTCCTTAGTTTCAGCCCTGACTACTGCTAATGTTTGCCCTAATAAGTTACAAAGGATGGTCTGTGTTGCTATTTGGGGCAACATTAAGATTACTCCCATGGCTGCCATTGAGTGTTTGCTTGGGCTGCTTCTACTTTGTGTACTGAAATTGAGGCTTTGACTTGCATGAAACGTTTCATATGTCTAGGCTTGTGGAAGGCTTATTTTAGGCATCTGTCATGGGATATTCTCAGTTCACATGTAACTGATCTTCCTTCTTTCATTATGCCTAGTGATTACATGGTTAAGCAATAACTTTTTAAAAGCTTTTTCCCTTCTACGGAGGATTGGCTTATGTCTTCTAATAGGCATAAAAGCTTGGTTTGCTATACTGATGGCTCCAAGTTTAATTTTCATTCTTGGGCAGATGTTTACTGTCCCAGGGCAGTAACTCAGCATTCTTTCCCTTTTGGAAAGTTTGCCATGGTTTCCAAGCTGAGACCTTTGCTATCATCTTATATTGTAAAGTGTGCTTAGATAGAGGCTACCGTAATTTGACAATTTGTATCAATTCAGACAGTTAATCACCTCTTCTTTCCCTTGTGCGGTGCAGGTTCACATCTTTTCTTAGTTGAATGCCATAAAGTACTTTGTAACCCTTGTTCCTATAACAAGGTTAGTTTTCACAGAGTGCTTGGTCATACAGGCATAATGAGTTGGCTGAAGAACTGGCAAGGTCCATCTCCAGCGTACTCTTTTGTGGTCCTGAGTTTGTTCCGAGTATGTCCCCACAACTTCTAGAGCTTCAATTTTAAAGCTCCTTGGTAGAGAGCATTATGGACAATGGCATAGTTCTGGTCAAGGCAGCAAAACAGTTGGATTGTGACTGTCCTGGCCTGTGTCATAAGGAGCTTTAAAAGCTTAACAGAAATGTTTTGAGGAAAATTTAAGCCTACATTTATGGAATACGTATAAGATGAGTAAAAATACACTTTTTATGGGACCTATTCAAGAGTTAAATTTCAGTGCTCGAATTATGTAACTGAGTTTTGGTAGGTAAGAGGAAAGGCTCTCAAAGTCTCTCATATCCCAGGGCCCCACTTTGTCATTGGGACTTGATCACGTGCACAAGAAATAAAGAGCAAAATCTAACTCAGTGAGTTTGATGGGAGCAAGAAAGAAGGGGCATAGGAAATAAAGTATATACAGGGTTGAAAGTGGTATCATTCAAAAGGCATGATTAGCCAGATTTACAGAATACAAAAATTATTTTCTAATGATGTCAAGAACGTATTTAAAAATACTTTCATTTTTTATGCATTTTTATTTTATACTTGCAATCTTTTGCATTTAAAATTGCTTTCATTTTAGTTATCTGCGTTCCTATAGCAACGGCTTAAAATTTTATACTACTGAACATATATGCAAATTAAGAAAGGATTTTATTTATGAAAATTCTATTTTTATTCGAATTTATTTATGATCTAATTTCTTTTTTTCTTGTCTTTATTTTTTCTTTTAATGACTTATGTCAACTCTAATTTAAAGAGATATTAGGCATACAATAAAGTTCATGATTGAGTATCCATGTGTAAATAATGTATGTCCCAATAAATGTCACATCCAGCACAAAACTAAAAAAAATTATTTCAAAAAATTTAGTAGAAGAATTGTTTTGCTATTGTTTTAGAATATAAGGTAGCAAGCTAAGCTATTACCCTACTATTACACTATTATTATTATACCTACATACAAGGTGGCTATAATTAAACTGACAGTATACACACTGTTGTGTTGCGCAATCTAATAGCAAGAATAATGGCAAACTTTGTAGGAAGAAAACAAGTTAAAGAACAAAGGACTCCAAAAAAAAATATATATATAATAATAATAATAATTATAATAATAAAATTAAAATAAATAAATAAATAAAAATCACTGCTAGGGAAATAGGAGGCGCTGTTTTTCTAAGTAAAACTTCTGCCGTGATTTAAAATGCAGAATTGATGACTGTGCACTTTATTGAAGTACTGCTTTTGTCCCTATATATTATTTCGAAATTGGAGACACTGCAGTAATTTGTCTTTATATTTCCATTTTTTAAAACTTTTTTTTTTATTACACAGCGCCACCCATATATCCCCTAACAATGACTGTTGGAATTTCATATATATACTAGCAAACCCATGTGAAATGTTCACAGTTTCTTTCTTTTTTTTTTTTTTTTTAATTCACCTTTAAAATTCTAAACTTATAAGTCTTATACCAATTTCAACATCCAATTAAAATTTTCATTCACCAGAAGCCAAATTATTATTAGTTTTTGTGGGATGAAACGCTAATGATAGTTACACCAAGTCATTCAAAGAAAAGTTTCAAAATAAAATTCATGTTTGATGACCCAGTTTTCATAATTCCCCATAAGCAAGAGAGCTTTAATAAAGGACCCCTATGGTGACCTTTAAATTTTTACCGCCATGTTGGCGAGATCCCTTTTATTTTATTTTATTTTTTTATTATATATTTATTTTGGTATAATTTTTTGTTAAAAACACTTAGTACCTATTTTGATTATACTTTTGATTATTGCGTTTTTCAGTCAATTTATGACAAAGTTGTTATTTTGTTTATATCTTTAAAGTATTGCTGGGTTTAAAATGATGCTTTCAAGGATTGTATGCAACTTTTAAAAATAATTTTTTCTATAAAATGATAGACGAATGCAGTCTTTGTTTTTAGATCAATGAACTGAGTCCGTGTGCTTAAATATTACTCGTATGTTATTGTTTATCCTCACATATTTTACTGTCATTATCGTATCATTTCTACAAAATATAATTGTAACTGGTCCACATTAGACAGAGAATTATTATATAGATTTTTTAAAGATGAGTTAATAAATTCTGTCACAAAAAAATTGCTATAAAACCTAAAAATGAGTCAAAATGTCACACCTGTCACTAAGGAATACAAGGAATGCTCAATACAATATCAACAGTTAGAAAAATTACAAAACGAGAAGAAAAAAGAAACTATGACACAATTTTAAAGTATAATAAAAACATTTATTAAATATAAAATCATAAAACATTTAAAAACCAACAAATGGAAGATGGTAAAAAATTTTCTATTCTATTCCATCCTTTTTCTAAGGCGGTTAATTTATTCTGTAGTGGATCTTCAGCTGAAACTGAATTTTTCTGATTTAAAAAAACTTCAATTTGGCATCTAATTTTCTTCAGTGATAAATATACTTGATGATGGAACGTAAAACTGTGGCCTACAAAAAAAAGTAAATAAATTATAAAATTATAAAAATGTACAAATACTGTGGATAGAAAAATACTAAATATAATTTTTTTTAAATATTTTACACAGCTATGCTAATAGAAAAGTTTTATGACTTAAATTTATAAGAAGCAATTTGTTAAAAAATTTTAGTATGATAATAGCTTACTAGAAATAATAATAAATTAAAATATGTAAATCTGAAAACTATCCAAACTATTTAATAAAAAAGATGCACTGATATTTTATATAATAGGTTATACACAAAATATTTCACAACAACTACTGGTCAAGACACTAGATTTTAGTTTTAACAGTAGTAGATTTAAGCACTGAGTAGACCTATTTTATTTAAGCAAATACAATCAACTTCCACTAAACCGCAAAAGTTTTGTCCAGAAATTGCAGAGATTATAGGTCATTATCTTTGTTTAAATTTAAAGTGTTATTATTATTAATGCATAAATATATACATTAAAATGGAAAGATGATTTCTAATAAATTTTAGAATGAAATATTTCTTAAATACTAATAAAACTAATCAATCATATGAAGTATTAAAAATACATAAGGAAATATATTTTAAATGCAGAAATAAATATTCTTCATCATTGATAATTTTTAATTTTTGTTTAACATTCATGTAATAGTGCTTTATTTTATTCCCAACCTTCTTTGGTTTGATCCGGTGCTGGATCAGACAAATTACAAAATAATAAATACGAGAATCACAGTGATTCTTTTAATCATGTTATATTTATAAGAGTTGGGGACAAAATATCGCCTATATAAATAAATGGAAAACAAAAATAATGATTGGTGTTTATATAAATAAAATGACACTTTTACAACATTTTATATGAATATGTTGGTAATTATTAGTAACGTAATATAAAATTTCATGGCAACACATTCATATTTACCACAAATTTTTTTATAAATTTTGCTTAAAAGAGTTTAAGATGAAAGGCAAATGATAAAATAACTCGAAATTAAATATAGATAAAATAATGAAATTCCACTCTATGATATATATATTTATATGGTCCTATGGACCACACATGAGATCGCACATGAGGTAGATCCCATTATTTTAATTTAATCAACGCGATATTTTGTCTCGCCATATTATGTCTGGATCCCATTTATAATCATGATCAGTCAGTGGTCTGTGTACGTGTATTTTATTTAAATGTTGCATTAGAATCGTAGAGCACATCAAAATTTGATTTCATCTAACAAAAGCAAGGGTGTTAATATTTATTGCATCATTTCATACATTAAAACTTGCAGTTTAATTAATGGTTGAAAACAAGGGCTAAGATAAAAATTTGATTAAAAAACGGGAAAAAAAGAAAAGTTGGCAATTTTTTCAAAATCTCAGCTACGAATTTCTTGGTTTACATTAAAAAATCAATTGTGGATTATAGGTCTGTGGATTAACAAGAGTTGACTGTATTTAGAATTCACAAAAGTGGCAGCAATGGGTAGTCTGTTATCTAGGGTTACATACCATAAAATCCCGAAAGTAACCCCCTCCCTTTTCTCGCTGAAAGTGAAATGTCTCCATTATCCTGAAAGTCCCCCCCCCCCTCCTTTTTTTTTCTCCGTCCAGTAAAGCTACATCCAATCTTCGGGTGCACTTATGGTACGTCGGCATTGCAAGTTAAGTTTGGCATTGAATTAAGTTTTAATATTTATATATTATTTCTGATTTAAGTAATTTTTCATAAAGTGTCGGATGCATGTTATCAATGGAATCATTACACAGTTTTTTTAACTTTAATGTAAGAAATTACCTTTAATATTTCCTTTTAAGTAAGTACCGTAAAATCCCAAAAGTACCCCCTCCATCAAATATAATCTCCCCTCCCTTTTCTTCATTTTTTTAAAGAATCTTGATTATAACCCCCCCACACACACACACACCTGAAATTTATCCGTTTTGCTTTTCAAAAAAAGGGGGGGGGGACTTTCGGGATTTTACGGTAGTATTGAATCAGAAAATGGCAATTCCATAATGTTTAAATTACTGCTAAATGGATCACATTATAGAATGATGAAGCATAATAAAATATTATTTAGATTGACAGAAAATGTTTGAGAGACTAACGAAATCATCACTGGTCAGTAAAAAATAATAAATGATAAAACTACATTTAAAATATGTGCACATTACTAGTTATCCATGCCACAATTATAAGAAAAAAAATGTATTTGATAACGATGAAAAATAATTAAAAATTACTTGAGTTTCCAGTTTTTATTGAATGTAATAAGGTGTAGATATCTTGAATATCTGCTTGTAAATCACAGACAAACATAGAAAGGTATTCATAGTACAGATCATAATTTTCTTTCTTCAGATATGATAATACTTCCTAATGAAGAACAAATAAAAATGCAAATTAATTTTTCATACATGATAAAACGAGTTTTGTAAGAGATGTAAATAAAATTTGCAAAAGAAATTATAGAATACTGATAATTATTATATTTATCAAACATTCACTTTTAATCAAAATTTTTAGAAAGGCATTAAGAAGATCATAAAAAAGTACAATCAAAAGTAGAACAGTATCTTCAAATATAATTCAACATGTGAAGGAAATATTTCAAACAATTTTACTCTATGTCCCATAATATATAATTCCTATGCTTTAGGGTTAACATATTTTTATTTGTTGCTAACTTTTATGCACTTTACTAAATTATTACATCATGTATTTATTTAATGAAATACTATGTATTTAGCTGTACACATGGATATAAAATGCTAATATTATAAGAAAGTATTGAAAAGATAATAAAATAAAATTGAAGAAGCAATTAGTTTTAAACTACTTTTAAATTTGAAATATTTTTTTTTTTTTTTTTTTTTTTAATATACTAAAGAAATCATAAAAGGAGAAATCAGCATTATTAGCATATTTCTCTTGAATCAAGTATTTATAAGTCTGATTCCTTTTAGCTTTGTGAGATCTTTTCTATGTAACAAAAAATAGAACAGAACAACAATATGAGATTTTTTTTTGGTTAAAGCCATGCTGCTTATATTAGTTGCCATATTAAAAAAAAAAAAAAAAAAAAAAAACCTCATGTGGACAAAACAATTTTTCCATACACCTATTCACATTCATGTACCATTTCACTATCCCTGTTGTGAAAACATTTTTCTTGTGTGTCGAAAGTCATTTATAAATAAACAATCATGTTCTAGTCAATGAATGCAATTTATTTGACAAATATTCTTAAGCTAGTTTTTATTACTTATTAGTCTGATTTCTAGCACAATTATTTTTACATTATAAGACCTTTAAAATTAGCTATAAAAAACACACAGTAAAAAGAAATGAAAAAGTTAAATAACTAATTAATCTTGATTAACTCACAACATTTGATACAGAAATATAAAATTACAAAACTATCATTTTCATATGATACGTATGTAAGGATATAAAATAAACAACATTTAGTCCTAATATAATTAATATTTAATTAGTGAAAACATTATCTACTAGATAAAAATTAATTCATAAAATGATTGTTTAACCTT
Source organism: Salticus scenicus (assembly GCA_963930645.1). Taxonomy (NCBI): domain Eukaryota; kingdom Metazoa; phylum Arthropoda; class Arachnida; order Araneae; family Salticidae; genus Salticus; species Salticus scenicus. Next base: position 152,478,266 of record OZ005656.1, read on the forward strand.
ATTTCCTCAACATAACATTTCATAATACAAAATTTGAGAAATTTTAAGATCATTTTAGCTAAGTAAGCATGATATTCCTTTCTTTGTGGAAATAGTTACATAAAATTGGTGCAAGCACATTTTTCCACAGGAGTCTGAATGAGCCCGGGCCATTAACCAAGAAGCTGATCAGCCAAAAGAGCATAAGAAAACCCTGGAAAAGGACCAAGCACCGTCTGTACAATAAACAAAGTATTACTGACCAAAAAAGCTCTGACAGCAAGGTGAGTAACCTCTTTAAAAAAAATATATATCAAGTGATGATCAAGTATATTATCATTATTACATACCTTGAAATTAAAATAATGATGCATAAGAAGTTGATGAGGTTCTGAAAACACATTCACATATTCTTGCTCAAATAAATTTCCTTTCCTATAAAATAATTAAATATGTCAGAAAATAATTATGTTAAGAAATGAAATTAAGCTAAACACTAATAGCTACAGCAAATTACATTATAGAAGTTCATTAAAATAAATCACAAATTACTAATACAACAGGGACAAATTTCGAACTCGTAGCCTAACTCAGTAGATCTTAAAATTTAGGTTATGAAATACAAGGAAAGGGAGGGTGGGGAGTGGAATGAGGAATTAAAAATAATTTTAAGAACTACAGAAAAATCTGGCTTATGATTACTGTGATGTAAATAATTCATTTACCTTTTATGTTTCCATATTTTAAATTAATTTTATTAATATTTTTAATTTTCATAGCAACAGAAGTTACTTAGTGAGGATCAAAGAACCTTATGGCGTACATTGCGTTCTGGCCACTAACCCTTTTTATTCTTTGGGTCAAAAGGTCAAATATATATATCCAAATAATTTTATTTACATAAGAGAAAAGAGGAATCAATTTACTTATTGGCTAGAATGCTGTAAAAAGAAAAATGCTTACAAAAATAATGTTTGTAAGAAAACTAATCTGCTGCATCAAAATTAATCAATTTTATTTTCCAAACCACACTAGTAATTCCAAATTAAGTAGGATATAAAAATTAATGGTTTTTAAAATTTGAATAAGTATTCATATAAACTAATATATATATATTTATTATTAATAAGTAGGCACTCTCTCTCCAAATGATAAAATGGTCATTATTTTAAAACAGAAGCAAAACAAATCTTTCTCACCCCATGTTCTTCTCTTGAGAGCTGCTGAAACCCAACTAAATTTAAAACTGCCGGAATAACAGAAGGTGGAGTCAGAACCATCACCCTATTGGTTCTCAGCATGGTGTGATATGACATCACCACTAGGAAAGAAGAACCAATTTTTCTCCTGTGTGTGTGTTGCAGTAAAGCAAACACAACAGGGTGAGTTGAGCCAGCTGAGAGAAACAATGCATTTAAGTGCAGAAAACGATCTTATTTAACATTTAAAAAGAAGTGATGTTTTTAACATCACATTACCCCTAACGACCATTAAAAAAATTTGGAAGACTAAAAATGTGAATGGAGAGTGCATACCTACATTTACATGAAGGATTACAAATTTTTTTTTCTTTTTTTTACTTACATGTGAAAAAAAAAAAATATCCATACTGACTACATAATATTGTAGGAACGGCCATTAAAGGCATGAATGTAACAAAGCAAATTTTTAAGCAACTGAAAGGTCTTACAATACTCTTAATAACATGCACTTGATAAAAAAATTTGGAAATTTTGAGAACAATGTACATGTGACACAAAATCTGAACCAAACACAATACAAAATCGATAAGTAAAGCTGAAACAATAAAATTCCGACAAACAACCTAATATCAACGCCTACCCTGGTAGGTGATCAATTCTACCAAAATAAGCGAGGAATACACCATTTCATCTAAAACAATACTATTTCAGCACTGTGGTTACAGACATTCTCAAATAAAAGATTTTATTGATACAAAAGTGGTCAGTGACATATCTAACAATATTTATTAGGATATTGACAACTAATAAAATATATCTATAAATGCAAACAGACACAGCTTTTATCAACAAGTGACATGAGTAAAAAAACATTGATACCTTTTAAAGAAAATAGTATTATAACAGAAATATTGAAAAGCATGTTAATTGCTGTAAAACCTGCTTTCTTATAAATTTGTAAAAATAATTAGTTAACGAGAATAAAAAAATGTATGACATGACAAAAGAATTTCAGTGGATGTGCAATATCAACAAAAATATTTAACCAATAGTCTTGATATTAAATACCATCTACCGATTAATCAATGTATAAGTATACACATGAAAGAACAACTATACTAAATAAATGTCAAAGAAATCTTGTTAACAACTGATAAAACAAAATCAGTTATATTTCAGTATAGAATATTTACAGATGACCTCTTGAAGCATTATTATGAAGGAGAAAAAAAAATCAAAATAAGTATCAATACAAATGTCAAAATAATCTTACCGATAAATATTACATTACGGAAAAGGCATTCCAAGTACTCGAGTATAATATTTGAATAAAATTTTTTAAAATTTTATCATTACCATTATTATTATTATTATTTAAAGAATATACATATTATAAATGGAAATAATAAATGTGAGTGGCTACTGAGGCCACCAAGTTAGATTACTAAACAAAATCAAAAATGCACTTAATATAAACGTCAAATAATACTCAAATAAACATACTATCAGATATAACCAAAACAAAACTGCAATGTCAATAATCACAATAAACAAAAAATTTTATCAAACATTATACACATTTATATACATATCATGTGTGGATTGTGTATTAATTTGATTGTGTAATAGTGTGGATGTAGTGTATACTTGTGTTGTATAAGTGATGTCTGTGTCTGTGAAAATGGTGTGGAAGCTTCCAGAAATTGTATTTAATAACCCAATATATTTATAAACATGACAATGTGTAGGAATTAATATATGAAAAGAAAGAAGAAAAATTATGTATACACATATAAATATGCAAGTTTCCGATACATATAACACACACATACTGTACATTTTGAGCAGTAAATAATTATAGTATAGTTATCAAATTTAACAAATAAGACAATATATAAAATAAATCAGCATAACAGAAGATTTATATTCATATTAACTACAATATACACTTAACTAAGTTTTTGTAGATATTCAACATTTGCCACAGGAGAAAAAATATATATATATAACTACACAATATATAATAGGACAATATACAAAATACAACTTATCAAATATACCTGTACCAACTCATACTTGTTTACAACAGGCAACTTTGGTGAATGAATTGCTTATCAAGTCCCCTAAAAAAAAACTTAAAAAAAAAAAAAAAAACATGTTAAAAGAACATTTGTGAAAATGGAAACAAAAAAACAAAAAAAAAATTAAGTTTTGCATCTTGGTCTGAGATCATAATGAGACTGCGATTGAACAATCCCAGCTGGTTGACCTGTCAGAATTGTTTGTGGAATGAGATGTTGCTTTCTTTTATGCGCCAGGATGACACGGTCTATGTTAATAGTGAATGATTCAGCCCCTTCATTTTCGAATTCTCTGACGGAGAGTAACACGTCAGATATTACTTTTTGAACTGAATATGGGCCTATGAATCTTGGTTTAAATGTATCTTTGGTTTTTATAAAGACCATGTCATTTTCTTTGAATTTCCGGAGAATCGCTTTTTTATGTTGTCTAATATTACGTTGGTTTTGGTGAAACTTCATGTTATGATGCACTTGCCTGAAGATCTGTTTCATTGATTCCATGTATTTATGGTACTCATATGGAAATTCCAGTGTTTCTAACTGAGGAGCTTCAAACAAGTCAAAGATGCTTGTTATTGACCTGCCAAAATGCAGAAAGGCTGGAGAATATCCAGTTGAAGAATGAACGGTGGTGTTATACAGGTTCTTGTGTATCATCAAAGCCTGATGAAAATCAAATCCTTCCTTGGTAAGAGTGGAAATTGAGGATTTAATGCTGGTATTAATTCTTTCTGATGAGCCTTGTGTTTGCGGGTGTCCTGATGATGAATGGGAGATTGTAATTTTCAATGTCTGTGCCAAGTTGTTAAAGATGTTTGCTGTGAACTGTGGGCCTAAGTCTGAGAGTATCGCAGAGGGTCGACCAAAGGTAGTAATGTATCCCGTAATGGCTTTAACTACAGCTTGTGCTGTTGCATTTTTTACTGGTACCAATTCAATATGTTTAGAAAAATGATCGAGGAATGTTAACACATGGAAGCCATTGGAGAAAGGACCCAAAAAGTCCATGGAAACTAACATACTCGGCGCAGAAGGAACAAACATTTCCTGCAGTGGAGCAGGTGGAATTCTGTGCGGTTTATATTGAATACATAATGTACAGGACAGAACAAAGTTTTTCACATCTTCAAATAATCCTGTCCAATAAAAGTGTTTAAGTATTCTTCTGTATGTATTTCTAATTCCAAAGTGAGGCATGTGACAAATTTTTAATACTTTAGGTTTTAACTTCTGTGGTACTACAATTTTTGTTTTTGGAGAGTTTTCAGGCTGGTGAAACTTTCGTTTGATCATTAACAGACCAGTGTCCGGATGGACAAAATAATTTTTATATTTAGGAGAAGGTTTCTCCGAAGTGATATCGACAATAATTTTTAGCAGAAAGTCATCTTCTCTTTGCTCTTTAAAAAAACATTCTTCCGAGATTTCCATCATAAGATTATCTGCGTCAGAGCTGTTTAAGGAACGACTGAGTGGAGCAGCATCGTTGCTTAACAACTGAGGTAAGGAAGAACGATGAGGCTCTGATGAGGTGAGTGACTTATCAGATTTTTGTGTGACATTGAAATGATGGAGTTCAATTGTTGGAGAAGCTGAAGAAATGGGTAAATTGTTAGCCTCTTTAATTAATTCTGGGTTTGAGTTAAGATCTTGAGTGTATGCAGAAAAGTCTTCTCTTGAAAAATAGTCTGCCAAAACATTTGTTTTACCTTTTACATATCTGAATGTGTATTGATAGTTTGATAATTCAATTAGCCATTTAGTAGTTAGATCAGCAGGAGAGGAAATTTTCTTATAGTGTTCGAGTGGTCTGCTATCGCTGAGAATGGTGAAAGGTCGGTTGAAAAGGAAAAATTTAAATGCACTGACTGACTTAGCTATGGCCATCAGCTCAAGCTTGATGGCTGAATATCGCTGTTCTGATTTAGATAGTGTTTTACTAAAGTAACTAACCGGAAGCAGAATGCCTTCCTTTTCTTGTAGAAGAACCCCTGAAATAGCAATTTTGCTAGCATCTGTATTAAGAAAAAATTGTTTTGACCAATCGGGTAAAGAAAGAAAAGGTTTAGAGAAAAAAACTTTCTGTATTTGTTTAAAGACTTCAGCATGTTCCTCTGTCCATTTAAATGTAGTTTTCGGAGATGTTAATTTTATCAAAGGATCAATTAATCGCGAGTAGCAGGGAATGAGTTTTCTGTAGAATCCACACAATCCTATAAATCTTTTTAGTTGTTTTCTGGTTGCTGGGATAGGAAATTGAGTAATTTTTGTAATGTTGGAAGAAATAGGATGTATTTTCTGATTTTGGATGCTGAAACCGAGATATTCAATAGATGACTGATGGAATTTACATTTCTTTGGAGACAATGTCAGATTGTACTTTTGTAGAGTAGCTAAAAGTGTTTGTAATTTTTCTGTTGTTTCCTGGAAAGAGTCACTTCCTATAATAATGTCATCCTGGTAAGCATATATGCCTGAACAATTGCACTCTTGTATAATTGTGTCAATAAGCATTTGGAATGTTGATGCGGCTGATCTCAGCCCAAACATTAATCTTTTAAATGAATAAGTTCCCCATTGTGTAGTAAATGAGAGACGTCGTCTGTATTCTTTAGGTAATGAAATTTGATGATACGCTGAGGGAAAGTCTAATGTTGTAAAATATTTAAATTTTGAGATGTTATTTATTATCGTATCAATTCTTGGAAGAGGATAAGTGGAGCATCGAATCATAGAGTTGATTAACCTTAAATCTAGGGCCAGTCTAAAGGAAGGTTTATCCTCCTTAGACACAGCTTTCTTTTTAACCATGAGCATTGGGCATGCCCATTCAGAGATATTTCTCTCAATGATCCCTGCATCCAGTAATTTGTCAAGTTGATCTTTTGCCTCTTCTTGAATAGCTTGTGGAATAGGAAAAGGGTAAGTTTTTAAGGGAATATCTGAAATGAATTTTATATGTGGAGTGATATGATCGGTGTGTCCAATCGACTTTAGTGAACATGAAAATACAGAGTTAAATTTCTGAAGAATATCTTGCATTATTACCCTTTCTGTAGGTTTTAAATGCTGAATAGAAAAATTATTTACATTAAATTCTTTCTGTCTTAAGGATAAAACTTCTGGTGTAGCCTTAATTAGATTACACATGTGATCAGGTGTATTTGTTGCAAGATCCAAGGAATTTTCTTCTATTTTATCTATCTCTGAAATGTATCCGCAAACGGTATTTTTATTTATATGCAGTTTCTTGCTCGAATTATTATACATAGGAATAAAAAATTGACTTAATTCTTGTTTAGTAGAATTTTCCTTGATATGTTGTACCTCCATAAGAGAAGGATAGGACACAAGTGGACAATGCTTGTTAGACGATGTAAACATTACTAACTGATTTTCTGGAATAAGCGTGGACCGCACAGGCACATATATAGTATCCTGTGGATCAATCATAATCTTCTGGGTAAGCCAACATTTTTGATCAGAGGGTAAGTTCTCTTTATGAACATCAATTTTAGATTTTTTTATATCCAGTTTGGAGAAAATCCATATGAGTAGCTATCTTATGTGATGCCCAATTCATATCAGATTCAGATGATAGAAGACTGCAAGAGGTTACAGTGTCTAGAATATCTAAAGCATTTTCATTAATTTGTATTTTGTTATTGTGTAAATTGATAACTACGTGATGGGACTTTAAAAAATCAAAGCCAAGTATACCAATAAATTTAGATTCAGTTGGTATTTCAATAAGAAAAAAGGTGTGTTTGTAAAAAGTTTTCCCTATTTTAAAGGAAATGCAAACACATCCGTCACATTGGACTATAGAGTTTACTGTAGATATCTTGACTCTTGAAGCAATTCTTTTGTAATATAATTTGTTTTGATTTTGTAAGAAGTAATGTTTTGAGAGTAATGACACAGAAGCTCCTGAGTCGAGAAGAAAATTCTCTAATGTTTTGTTTAACAGTAATTGTATAATGGGGAGATTGGGCAGATCATTGTCTGTGTGTAACAAGAATTCCAGTGAATTAACTAATATGCAGTCTCCATTTTCCTCCACACTCGGGGACGTTACCAGTACAGGAGATGTTGTCTGTATCGCAACAGATTTGACTTTGCGTTCTAATGACAAAGGGAACTTTGCCTGTGTGTCTGGAGATCTCAGAATGATTTCATTGTTATTTACAAAAAAATTATTAGGTAGATTAGAATATGTTGAGTTAGTCTGTGAAAAGTTGTTATGGTAATTGACTTTATTCAAACCTGACCTATATGAAGAACTCTTTGTATTTAGGAGTTTAGTGTCACTTCTACCATTCTCCACTTCTAGTCATTGTGAATGACTACTTTTGGTTTGAGGGGAGTTGGATTTAAATGTTTTAGGGGCCCTGGCTCTCCGTGACATGTCTCTATAAGGTCTAGAGAAAGTTTGCCCATTACGATATCTGTGAGAAAACTTATTATTTTGTAATTTTCTGAGTGCAAAGCACCTCTGAGCAGAATGTCCAGGTCTTTCACACCATTGGCATTGAATCGTGTGCGAACCTTTATTTTGTGGAAATTTATTGTATGGCCGCTTGCTATAAGATGAATTGTTAATCTTAGTCAAATTGTTTTCTGAGTTTGTACCTATCACTTCACTATCTATTTTATGATTGAAGTTCTGAATAGTAGCAAAAGATGTTCCTGGTAAGACAGGGTTTACTTGCAAGTTATAAATTTCCTGGAATTTTTCGAGACATTCCACCATCTGATAAAAGGTTGTGGCTTTTTGTGATAGTAGATGAATTCTAAAGTGGGGCGGGTGAGATCATTGAATTTTGCGATTAGTAATTGTTCAAGGGCTTTTTCTTCCATATCAGGAAAACGTTTTCTCACTAAATTTTCAAGCTTATTAGCAAAAATATTAATATTGACATCGGACTCAAACTTAAATTCGTTAAATTGTTGTGCTATTGCAGTTGCCGACTCTACCTTAAAGTATTTCTTAAATATATTAAATAACTCTTTTGTATTTTTGGCTTTTTGGCAAGCTGGGGAGGAGACATAAAACTTAAGAGCAGTATCTGCCAATTTTGATTTCACAAAAGCCAAAGCATGGGATTCTTCCCATTTGCTGTTCTCAATTTTAAATTTCACTTGTTCAATAAAAAAATCCAATAAATGAGGGTCTCCAGAAAATGGCGTTACTAAAGTTTTGAATGGTAAACCTCTTGTCAATCCTTTGTTAGAAGCCATTATTTTTTGTATATATATGAAACTATTATATTGGTTTAAAAAAACAACACAGATGTATGAAGCTTGTTATTTAAATTTCTTGATTTTTACATGTGTTGATGGCTATTTGCATATAATAAATTCACGTAGTTGAGGAGAGAGAGATACCTACAATTTTTTTTTTTTTTTTTTTTTTTTTTTTTAAGCCAACAATCAAAGTTCTGTTGACTATTATTTATTTAATCAGTTATTCAAAATATATTGAACCAAAAAAAATTTTTCATTTGTACAAAGTTCCAGCATATCACAATTTTTGAAACAGGGAATTGTCTTATAGGTCACTTGGTATCAATCATATTCAATCACCAAAAAAATGTAATTGGTAATGTATGACTTTAAAAAAATAATTTCAGTAATTCTAGCAATAAAAATAAAATAACTTATTCAAAATAAACAATCTCTACAGTACCATTTGTTCTTAAGAACAATAATCAAGTATATCCTGGTCACGGCACCAAATGTGATGTAAATAATTCATTTACCTTTTATGTTTCCATATTTTAAATTAATTTTATTAATATTTTTAATTTTCATAGCAACAGAAGTTACTTAGTGAGGATCAAAGAACCTTATGGCGTACATTGCGTTCTGGCCACTAACCCTTTTTATTCTTTGGGTCAAAAGGTCAAATATATATATCCAAATAATTTTATTTACATAAGAGAAAAGAGGAATCAATTTACTTATTGGCTAGAATGCTGTAAAAAGAAAAATGCTTACAAAAATAATGTTTGTAAGAAAACTAATCTGCTGCATCAAAATTAATCAATTTTATTTTCCAAACCACACTAGTAATTCCAAATTAAGTAGGATATAAAAATTAATGGTTTTTAAAATTTGAATAAGTATTCATATAAACTAATATATATATATTTATTATTAATAAGTAGGCACTCTCTCTCCAAATGATAAAATGGTCATTATTTTAAAACAGAAGCAAAACAAATCTTTCTCACCCCATGTTCTTCTCTTGAGAGCTGCTGAAACCCAACTAAATTTAAAACTGCCGGAATAACAGAAGGTGGAGTCAGAACCATCACCCTATTGGTTCTCAGCATGGTGTGATATGACATCACCACCAGTGGCGGCTCGTGGCAGGAACTGCAGAGCTGCAGCCCCCCCAGAAATATTCGAAAAAACTATTTTATCAACTTTCAAAATATTTTGAAAATAAATATTATTATATTGTATAGTATTATGCATATAGAAAAGCAGATTACATCGTTATCATGAAAAATTATTAAAAAGCTGAGAAAAATTAACCATTTTTAAACGTAATAGCACCTCGAAAATTCGTAAAGGGACTGCTCATCCATGCAGCTCCCGAAAAAAGGGATTTCTTTAGGGAAAGAACAGTTACAACCGCCCCTACTCGTTTTTCCTACCAGTTTCGACCATTTGGTTGGAGCTGCATCCGCTGCAGCACCGACCTGATTAGGGATTTCGGTAATGCTGGAAAAGAACAAATTCCCTTTGTAATCTACGTTTTTTCTTCACAGTTTTTAATGCGGTAATCGCTGTGTTTGATGATTATTTATGTATGAGAGGTAAAAAAATTTAGCATGAAGGTTATTCACGATTATATGAGAAAATATAAGTCATTTTTATTTATTTTTCAAGCAGATTTTTATTTTTTATTACATGGAAATTTCGAACGGTTTTTCGGTTTCTTGGTTTGCCAATGGCAGAAACATTGAAACTGAATAGACAGAATCTCAATTTTTATATAAATTTTGCCTTAAACATAATATTTAAAATTTATCAAGTGTTTAATCGCTTTGTTGATAAGGTTATTATTATAATTATAATTATGTTTTTTTTTTTCACTTGTATTTTATTCACTAATTTTTTTTCTATTTTGATGAGAAATATTAGCAGTCGAACCTTTCCTAAAAACACGAGATTACTAAATTTTTAATTTCTGACATTTTCATACAACGAAGTTGGAAAGCATTTATAACTTCGTTTCATCTCTCTTTATATTTGAGTGAGAACTTTCAGAAATATGCTCGGAAATTTAAGCATTTTATTATCCGTTCTTTAGATTGGCCACACTATTTTACCTATATACTTCTTTTACGAGGACACACAAAACATCCAGAATGCACTGCTGGCTTGGATAATATTTCAAACCAAATTAAACTGATACATACTATTCAAGCCTTTTTAAATATCTCTAAAGAAAATGGTGTTTTAACATTTATAGATTTTTTTTTTTTTTTAATGCACGGCAATACAGAAGATGTGCAGCAAATTTTGGAAATTCATTTTTAATTATACAAAGGTTTCATATTTAAATGAAATTTTAGTTTACTGTACATGTGTGTAAAGTTCGCATTAAAAAAAATAATAACAATAAAATATTCGTAATGTTAGACAAGCATTTCATAATCTATGTGATGTGCAAGATTTTACGTCAATGTTAACTCTTTTAATTAATATTTCAAAGGATGTTCTAAATAAATTAATGAAACGCATCATTATAATTGCACTTTTAAGATACGAGCATTACATTACTATAATGTTTTGAGGTCTCCTGAGCTCATTTTTGCTATTTTTACAGTGTTATATGTATGGTGTGAGTAAGTGTATATATGTGAGTGAATATCATAACATCTAAATGCTTGGTTCGATTGAACTGAAACCTGGTAGGTATGTGAAAGGTCACCATCAAACGAGCTGTATAGAATTTGATGGATGTGAGACTTATAGATCTGTTACAAGGACACAAAGAAAAATTCCTTATCATTTTGATTAATGGACTTAAATTTATGAAGTGCGATTGCGCCTAAATGTTTTATCCAACTGAACTAAAAATTGGTAGGTAGGTTACAGGTAATCGTCACGCAATTTGTATAATTTTGATGAGTACAGGACTTATACATTTTTATACAGAGACACAAAAAGAAATTATTTATCATTGTGGACTATAGATTCGAATTATTTGCAGTTATTATCGCAAGAACTGTACAGATCTACATAAGTATGTAATAAAACTATTTATTATTATTTTTATATAAATGATTGTGGGTATCTTTTTAATGAGCAAAATTTATGTATACTTCGTACCATCTTGGAGAAAATAATAGCATGCAGATGAAAAATATTTTGTTTGGGGAAAATTGATTATCATTAATAAATAAAGTTAACAAAATAAAATATCCAGATTATTTTTTTTCTTTGTAATGAATGTCCAATAATATAAAATTTTAAATCTATGCTGTATCCTGTATTGCTCTGCTTCTTGCTCAGTCTGCGCATATAAAACCCGAAGACCCCGATTAAAACAGATTATTTAGAAAATCATTTTCGCTTTTTTCTCAAATCTTACGTAGACATGCAGCTATGCAGCCCCCCTGTAAAGGAATCTCACGAGCCGCTACTGATCACCACTAGGAAAGAAGAACCAATTTTTCTCCTGTGTGTGTGTTGCAGTAAAGCAAACACAACAGGGTGAGTTGAGCCAGCTGAGAGAAACAATGCATTTAAGTGCAGAAAACGATCTTATTTAACATTTAAAAAGAAGTGATGTTTTTAACATCACAATTACTTCAATGTTTTTCACCTATTTTACATAACTTTTCTAAACTATCCATGTTTCTCAGAGTTCTGGATAATTTTTAAGTGAAAAGTTTAACATTAGAATGGTACAAATCCATTCATTACTTGGCGACTTAAAAAAATCAACAACTCACCACTTTCCTTCTCTTGCAACCATTACAAGAATGAGTATCATTAACTGACCATATAAAAATTGCATATTTCAGACATAGTCTGCAAAAGCATGGCATATTTCAAAAATTAATCATGCAAAAATAAAAAATTTCATTCATATGCTGCAAAATAATCATTTATTTTGGAAATCCGCTTTGGAAAAATGCCAATTTTGTTGGTCAGCAGCAAAATAATCACCTATTAGCAATTAATGGTGGGAAAAAATTGCATATTTCAGCCATTAGCTGAAATTAAATTTATTTATCTTTTTACAATCAGTAGCAAACTAATTCTATTTTTTAGCAATTGGTTGCAAAAATATTGTATTTTGTCAATAAGTGATAAAAACTCTCATCAATTAACTACAAAAAAAAAAAAAAAATTCCTTTTTCTGGCATTTTTCTAGTAAAAATTCAAGTTTGAAAACTGATCTTGCACAAAACGCAAGCAATCTTAAAATAGACTCTTCACAAATTCAGCAAAATTAAAACTAACACTTCATAAAAATCAGTGAACTGAAAATTGACAAAAAAAAAAGACAGTTTTGAAAAGTTTTTTTTTTTTTTTTTTTTTTTTTTAAATACATAAATATAATATATATATATATATATATATATATTATTTTGGTAATTAATTGAAAATTTGCGAAAAAGTGGTGATTAATTTTAAAGGGTTTACCAGATACTGGTAACTTAAAATTTCAATTTTCAGGTCTAGTTCTGGCTATCTTTTATCAGGGTTGCCACTCAAACAGGAGAATGAAATTCTCTGACTTTTCCAGGTTTTCCAGGTGTGTTCTAAGAAAATTCCAGTCTAATCGTATACTGAGCACTGGTTGTGTTGAGGGCAAAATCATTACGGTACTACTTGAAAACACAAAAAAAAACACATATGACAAAAGTTACATACAGTGATTGCATCTGCCACTTATAAGCAGAATAAGAAATTTCTTTCACGAGCGGTAAGGAAGGCTGGCGATGTTTAAAAAAAAATCATGGAAGCTAAGGGGAAAAAAAAAAAAAAACAGAAAAATGACCCTACATTGGCAGAAAAATTGTTTTTTCTTTAGCAACCATTTTATGAAATTCCCTGACTTTTCCAGGTTCTCCAGGCAGAGTGGCAACCCTGTTTTATAATTTTTAAGTTTGAAAGAAAAGACTTTGACCTTGTTAATAAAAAATTTTAAATTATCCCCCCCGCCCTTAGGTATCAAACAGTTTGCCTGGCAATTTTAGAATGAAATTCCCCTGTATACAAAATAACAAGGAAAACCCTAATGGTCCTAAATATTCAGATTCTTACTATATTCAAATTAAAAATAAAAGTTGCCATGATTTTTTATTTTTATTTTATTTGATTATAGTAAGAAGCTGAATATTTAGGACCATTAGGGTCTTCGTTATTTTGTATACAAGTGAATTGCATTCTATATATGACAGGGAAACTGTTTTATACCTTGGGGGAAAAAAAAATAAATAAATAAATAAAAATTTTTATTAACAAGATCAAAGTTCCTTTTCCTTTAAAATTTCATTTTCTTTCAAACTTAAAAATTATAAAAGATATCCAGAACTAGACCTGAAAATTTAAATTTTAAGTTACCAGTATCTGGTAAACCCTTTAAATTTACTCACCACTTTTTCACAAATTTTCAATTAATTACCAAAATAAATAATATATATATATATATATATATATATATATATATATATATTATTTAATTAAAAAAAAAAAATCATGGCAACTTTTAACTGATTTTTAAATTACTCTATTATATAAATGAAAATTATTACATGTAATAGACTGCTGACTATTTTCAGGACAATTAATATCATTTACTATTTACGCTGGTAAAATTAAATAATTTCACAAACAAGCACAGTATCCCAGTGGTTGCTTACAGCAGGAAATGCAGCATTTTTGCCAGGAAATATAAAAAATTATATGCACATTATTTATCTATAACTCATTTTTTAATTTGTATACAATTTAATAATGTATGTATACATGCAGAGTTCCCCCTAGGTTTGAAAAAGGGCAGGGTGCTGCTACCAAGGAAAAAGGGGCAGGAGGGTGCTATAAAAAGAGGGCACATTTGTGGAGAATGAAAAAGGGCATATCGCTTCGCAAAAAATAGCTTCCAAAATTACAAACAATTTTATTATATTTATAAATGCAGTTGTTAAGCAATCAGCAATCCCCCCCCCCCCCCACACACACACACTCGGAAAATATAGCAAATTTTCACTAAATGTACAAATTAGTCAGCAAAAATTTAAAAATAAAATTTTTTTTTCACATTCTTTTATCTTTAACTATAGTTCTATTAAACCTAGTAAAAAGTATTACAATTGCTTCCTGAAAAATATGTAGAATGAATAATGGAGGAATACTTATATAGGTTATTATTAAAAGTACTTATTTGTACCTATAAGGAGTTAAATTTGCCTTATATGTATAAGAACTTTATAAATATAACACCCAAAATAAGAAGTTTCTATAAAAACAAAATAACTAGCATGAAAATCAGAGGTCGCTGCTGAAAATTTTGAACTCTGCATTATCTAACCATCAAAGAGTATCACAGGTTAATATATTTATTTTGTGGGGAAAAAAAATAATAGTATGTTGTGGTCACCACAAGACTTTCTTCTATATTTTCCTATACAAATTCACTAAGGGCAAATAATTTATTAAAACTATTATTTATTAAAATTATCTAACTTGATGAATGCAAATGATTTTCATCTTAGAGAAAGCAAACGCTAAATATCCAAAGAAAGTTTTATTGTCTATAAATAACATCTTAAAAATATGCTTTTGTAATGGGTATCTCACATATCACATTTTGTACAGTTATATGCCATACAAACTGAGATATAGCCTTCCCATTATCGAGGAAATTTCCAGTATAGCAGCACCATCTATTGGTTTATAAGCATCCAATTTGAATCAGCATAATGTCTCATAATGGCCTTCGCACATATCAAGTTTTGTTTGATTATACACAATAGAGCCTGAGATATAGCCTTTCCTTAAATTGCAGAAAACACTGTGCAGCAGCGCTACCTGTTGAGTGGTTGACACTAAAAGTTGATAGATACTAATTTATGTCAAGGTGCATCTACATATAAATTTATATGCAATTTTGTGCAGTAGTTCCTGAAATATAGTCTTCCCATAAATTGCAGAAATTGATGTATAGCAGCGCCACCTGTTGGCCGATAAGCATTTACATTGAATCAGCATAATGTCTCATAAAGACCTTTTTATATAATCACGTTTTGTTCGATTATATGCAATAGAACCTGAGATATAGCCTCCTTTAAATTGCGGAAATTGCTGTATAGCAGCGCCACCTGTTGAGCGATTTTCACCAAAAGTTGATAGGCACTAACTTAGGTCAAGGTGTATCGACAGATAAATTTATATACAATTCTGAGCTGTAGTTCCAGAGATACAGTTGCCACAAAATTTTTATCACACATACGCACACACAGACATTGTCTAAAAATGGTCAAATCATGTTCTAGACCTCTCAAAACGTGTAAATCCGTCGAAAACCGGAAGTCGAAAATTTTTACGAATCCAGTACTTTCTTCTATTAAATATAGAAGAAGTAAAAAGGAAACTGTAAGAATCGAAATACTCTATTATTTTGCTGCTAAGATTAAAATCACATTGTTTTTAAAGCTGAATTTCCAAATAATTATCTGTTCTGCAATTAATCGATAAAATCTGAGTTTTTTTTATAGTTTAATCTCAAAATATGCAGTAATTTTGCAGCCGATTTCGGAAATACAGGTTCATTTCGATTACACCGCTAACTTTCGAAAATTTACGTTTAATTGCAACTATCTATGTAATACTTTATTATTCCGATGTTAATAAAATCCGCGCTGTTTATAAAATGCTGACTTTCTAAATTCACAATATTTTTTTTAGCCGATAGCGGAAGTAAAGGGCAAAACTGGGAAAATTCATTAGTGGCCAGTGGCCGGTACTGTCAGTTTCATTAGTAGCCACTTTTTTAAGTTAGTGGCCACTTTTCACATAAGACTATTTCTTTCAGACTGCAAAAAGCATTGTCACCATTTTGCGGTATAATTGCCACAAGAAAAATATGAAAATAAGAAATACATATAATAATAAAATTAACACAGGACACGGAAATTGTAATTTGTAATTACACTCTTTTTAAAAATCCTAAATTGCACATCCTAAATTAAAATCTGCTTAGGGCTGTAATAATAACAGCAAAAGTTATTATCTTTCAGATTATTCAGTAGTACTTTTTTTTTTTCAATTTATTTAACTGAAATAAGCTGTTATCATTCACAGTTCACATTGATATTTTCTAGTAAATGAATCAGCTGATTCATCATCATCACAACCTTTTACATGGTCATGTGTAAATACAGTTAGCAGTTTTATTTTTTATTTCTAAAGACACACTTTTTAAAATGATTTTATTTCAATAGAGTTAAAATATTTCCTCTTAAAAAGTATAGATATGGAAACTTAGCTGCTTCATTAAAAATAATTTACTTAGCTGCCAAATTTGTAGCTTTAAAAATAGGGAGATTTCTACTTTAAAATGGGAAGGGAAAAGGAAGATTTCTACACAAAAGAAAGCAAATACAAAATTTTTTGAAAAATACACATTTAAGTCAAATCAAATTTTGATACACACATTTGTCAACTATCTTAAATGGGTTAAATATACACTAAATGCTATGGAGATATTAATGGAAAAAGATTGTGCTTTGCAGGACATTTGATCATTAACTGCTTGTGGAAATAGAGCTCACATGTGTGTGTGGTGGTGGTGGGGGGGGGGGGGGAGGGTACATCTATATTCTTCTTTATAGGTTCTAGAATCTAATGAAGAAAGTTTAAAATGAATATTTACATTTATGTTATGGATAGAGAAAGATTGTAAACCACAAGACTTCAGAGGAGCATGTGATTACCAATCGTTGGAGGAGGAGGGGGGGGGGATTACAAGAATTATAAATAAGAGATATTAAACAATTCTACTTCTTTACAGATTCTAGAATCTAATAAAGTAAGTTTAAAATATATATTTATATTTTTGCAGCAAATGGAGAATGATTAGAAATTATAAAGCTTTCTATAAGCTGTGTGATCACAGATCGTTAGGGGGAGGGAAAGGGAAGGGGGGGGGTCCATAAAATTATATGAGTGAGACATATTAAACAATTCTACTTCTTTATAGGTTGTAGAATATAATCAAGCAAGTTTAAAATGAACATTGACATTTATGCCACGGATGCAAAAAGATTGGAAATCACAAGGCTTCGATTGCCTATCGTCGCTCGATTTTTAGATTATTTTAATGATCATAAAAAGTGGCGACTTTAGTGGCGATCGATGCATAATTTTTAATCGCCATCTTTTTTTATTTAGTCGCCACGTGGCCGGTGGCGACCGTTAATTTTGCCCTTTAAGCGGAAGTATGTAATCATTTTGACGTTAATTATCAAAATTTATGTTTAATAGCAATACCTAAGATAGGCTTTAATTTTATGCTAATCGATGTGATTAGTTTTTTTTTTTTTTTTTTTTTTTTTTAATGATTTGTGATATTTGTAATAATTTTGTGACTAATTACCGAAATGCGAGAGCATTTTTACACAAATTTCAAAATTTTCCAAAAATACTAAAATATTTAATCTTAATTCGGAAGTCTTTGCTTTTTAGTGCCTGATTTCTTAAAAATTAAATGTTTTGATTTGGCTTATTTCTGTGCAATCAATTCGTATGATTTTCGTGAAGAGTCAGTTTTTAAGTGAAATTTTTGTGCCAATTCTTGGTGAAATATCCGTTTCATATCTGTAATTTTCTTAGAATGGCCCCACTCTGTAAAAACTGAGTTATATATTCAATTATTCCTATAAAAGTCATAAAAAATATTATTTTTCTTTCTACAATGGTAGACACTTCGCCTGTGAAACTTTGGAGTTTCCGTCTTTGACTCCAAAATGCGCGAATACGGATTAAAACATCTTAAAAAGTCTTTAAGGAAAGGCAAATTCTCACAGGTCTAGGATTTCCGCATAATCGACCAGCCTTAATGTGTACACCGCAACATTACCGTTAGAAGTTTATTAGCTTTAAATCCATTATCAAATAATTATTTTATGTCAGGAAGTTTTTATTTTATTTATTTATAATTTTTATCATTAAAATAAATGAACTTTCGTTGTTGTCACAGATAAACAGAATATGCTTGTCTGTGGTTATCGTGTAAATAATAATCAAAGCACTGCACAATCTAGATTTCCTTTTCATTCCCCCTTCTTTCAGCTTTTGATTCTAATCGATTGTGGTTTTTCATCTAATGTAAACAAACACTTCTCTTTCCTGAGTCTTTTTTTTTTTTTTTTTTTTTTAACTTATTTATGAGATTGAACGATGATTGTTGTGGTTCTTCAGCCAGATCATAAAATTAGATTTGTTATTTTTGTTAACGTGATTTTAAAGGGGAAAAAAAAAAAAAAAAAAAAAAAAAACGATTTATGAAGCAAAAGGATTATTGGAATATAAGAAAAGAGCAATATCTTCCATGTTTTCCCCTTCTCTTTTTGCTAACACTGGGGAGGCGAGGAGGCACTTTGTCTGTTCCCCACCCCACCCTTCATAGCCTGCAGGGTCATTTAAAGAAGTTCCGCGGCAACTATGTTTACGCTGATAGATAGTTAAAACACTTGCTAAGTGTCAACTCGCTTTTGCAATAAGTAGAACACGCAGAAAAGAGAAAAAGCTTCTAGAAAGAAAATTTGTATTAATAAAGCACTAAGAATATTTAAAATGGAGAAAAAATGCGCTATTTTGGGTCGTGGTGGTTAAATTTGGGAGCAAGAAGGGTGCGATTTTCGGGCATAAAGGGTGCGTTTTTTGGGCAAGGAGGGCGCATTTTTGTACTTTAAAGGGCAGTTAGGGCGCTCATAAAAATTTAAAGGGCAGGCAGGGCGCAACGCCCTTCTCAAAGGCTCAAAGGGGAACCCTGATACATGTAAATGCAAATATTCTAAATCATATTATGAAAATACACAATAAAAAATTACCTAAAAAAAAAAAAAAAAAAAAATCATTACTATAGCTATTAATTTTAATGGTTTAAAATTGGAATTTTCAATCTGATTATAACATTATCTACAACTTGCAACCATTTAAAAGATATCAGTTACATGTTATCCAGAATAAAAAAATAAATAATTAACTACTATGCATGCATTTCTAGATAAGTATATAAATAAATGCAGCAAAATTGAAATCAACTAAATATATGTATGATGTATGCTTAATTAAGAATTTTTCATATTATAGAACTGCTACAGAAGAGGTTATAATCAGTTAATACTTACTTTTCAATGCTGTACGATTGTAATAGTTTCACAGTACTTGGAAAATTTTGATGCCGGTTCCATAAATATAACAGAAATAAAGATTCTGATCTTAAGACTTCCAACATATAACAAACTATCACCTAGAAAAGTAATGAGATATAATTTAAATTGCATTATTTTATAAACCATTCTTTATTATAAGAAAAAATCTTTTATTAAATACACAATCACCATCAGAGAACATACAAATAAGAAAGTGAATGATTAATTAGAAATAAATAAATAAAATAAAAGCATATGTAAAATCTTTTCCAATTTTAATTTATTCATTATAAATGATTCTTTTCAGTATATCTACTATTTATTAGAATTATGGGTAAATATATATTGAGAGAAGCAATATATTGAAAGAATAGCAGTTCATAGAATGCCACAGGTTTCATACTCAAATGTCAAAAAATTCTCTGAGTTTTTCAAATCATTTTTAAGAAAATATTAAGACATTTTTATAAAGAATGAGGAATTTTTTCTTGTAATACCCAAAACTACATTTCCTAGCTCAGATCACCATGCGAGGCTGTTTTCCCAACAAAGGCCAATGACAAAGCATTTACATAGAAGCGTTCGTTATCAAAAAACCATGTGATCTCGTCCCCAATGAGATTTATAAATAAATTTTGTCAGTCTGTAGCAGTCTCTCTTTCAGAAAGGATCACAGAGTTTTGTCTGCATGTTTATTATTTGAAATGTTCTAAAGTATAAAATATAGCACCATTCTGACAGCACTGTTTATGCTATTATTTAAAATGTGATCAACCTACTCAGTATATATTAAATATTATTCTACTTTGTATAGATTTTGAAATCTATATTTTCATTACGAAAATATTAAAATAGATTTCAAAAACTTTAATAAAATAGCCCACTATAATAATAATTTTTACGCAATAAAATACAAAGTCGTCGAAATTTTAGCGAATTACGAGTCATGTGATACAGAGCCAGTTGAAATTGACGCAAGGTGGCATGCTATGCTGGATGATGAGTGGAAGAGAAGACAAATAGCAAGACCACTGAGTGCATCGGTTCATTAAAACAACGTACCTGAAGAAGGCCGCTGAAAGTGTTAGTATGAGGTAATTTTTAGAGGTTTTAATGTTTTTAATAAATAATTAAGTTTGTTTCACATTAAAATGTGTTTTTCTTTTTCTTTTGGTGGATAAATAATCAGCATATATTTTCAAAAATTTTAAGTCCAAAAGAATCGTGATAAACTAATTCAAAGGAGAATAAAGAGAAAATGTGTATTGTTCAGAAATAGAAAATGTTAAATGCTATTCAATTCTTAAATTTTAAAGTTTTCTCTAGATAACTACCCTCACCTCCTGCTAGACTTTGTTTTTCTGATGCTGGTCATCCCAAAAATTCTAAATATTGTTTTGAGTATATTTTGATAAAAATGGAAATGAAAAATGAATTTTTAAATCTGTTTGATTAAGAAAGTGACAATTCTCACTTTGATGGCTTTGTTTAAATTTTGAAAAAAAAAAAAAAAAAAAAAAAAAAAAAAAACTGGATAATATTGAATGAATAATTCTTTAACAATAATAAACAGTATTATTTTATAATTTTATGAGGAGAGTTACGGAAGTTTGCAATTGTGAATGTAAAGTAAGATCGTTTTTGTATTATCTTTATTGAATAACTTAAAAAAATTAGTATTTACTTAATAATTATTTTTAATTTTATTACTTTTTTAGCATTTAATATCTATATGCTTAAAATTATTTCAATTTAAAATGACAAACATTGTAGTAAAAAATTATGCGGTGTATCTAATGGTGCGGCATATCCGATGATTTTTTTTTTTTTAAATCAATTTTCGCCAATGCAGCATATATGTAGGGGCAGCTTATCTCTCTAAAATTACAGTAGTACTGAATGTTATTAAGAATTATTAGAAATGGGAAAATTATAAAACTATTACTACATAATGTTTTCTTCTTTTTTCAAGAAAATGCTTGGAAATAATAGTTTACAATAAAATGAATTTATTTTGAATATACTCTTGATCACTGTACCACTACAAAGTTTCGACATAACTTAAAATTATAAAAACTTACTAGAATTTCAAACATGCAATTTCAAATGCACATACATTATAAATTTAATAATTAGTTTTCACTTACTTGTATCCCTACATTGAACTGAAGTTTATCACTCTAGAAAATGGGAGGGAAAAAAAAAAAAAAAAAACATTAAAAACATACAAATAATTTGTTTACAAATAAATCAAAATAATAAGTTCCACATAAACTAAACAATTAAAATCTACTTCTAAAATTCAGTATTAAGAATCACAATTTACCTTTAAAAAAAAAAAAAAAAAAAAAAAAAAAGGAAAAAATATACGAATACCTAATCTAAGTTTAAAAATGAATGAATACAACACATGTGAAAACATACATAACATACCCCTTTATGAATTATACAAATACTTATAAAGTAAGAAAAATAAATTCATAAAGTGTACTTTTTATATTATCTATTAAATTAATTAAATTTTATTTATAAATAAAGTTCATGTTAGCATGGTGACAAGGCGATAGTTGTCATCAGCAAATGTAGCCAAAATACACACATATGTATGACAAATTTTTAAAAATCTATTTTTTTTTTCTATTTTATATTTAAAAAATAAAAATCAAGCAAATGTATTTTAATACTTATAAAATGTCAGTTTAAAAGAAATGCTTTTGGAAAACAAAATCTGAATATTATATTCAGTAAACATCATTTAATAGCTAAATAGTGGACAGTGAAGTTTTTGTATTTTCGATGTTCTATACCAATGCAAATGTTACTCTGAACCTGCTATATTGAGTTATCACTTTCACACTGGACTCAGAACTACATTTTTGTCCAATAAAGGTTCATGCATCATTATTTGAACCTGAAACAACTGTTGGGTGTTTCTGTAATTTACACTTTCTGAAAAACTTATAAAGACTAAAAGACCATTGTCCTTTAAATAAAAAGGAAAAAACAAAGTATAATAATAACTACATATTAAGATATTCCGTTATAAAACCAACGCCATCCTTTCATACATTAATCGCGCAATTTTAATATGTAATGAATCTGAAGACCTTGAAAAAGAACTAAACCTTATCAAAAATTTTACAAGAAAAGCAGGATACCCCGATAAAATCGTCAACAAATTAATTAAAAATAGATTCAAAAGCCTCGACCAAATCCCCAGTCACCAAAAACCACCCCCCAAATTTACCCCTTCCACCCCTTACGATCGCGGAGCCGCTAATAAGATTAAGAATACAGCTAATAAATATGGTATAAATATCCCCATTAAACCTAACAAAAATATTTTTCAACTAATCCGAAGCGATAAAGACCTCATCCCCCCTCTTGAAACTGCAGGTATTTATAAAATCCCATTTATAGACGAAAACAATAAACCCGGTTCATATATTGGCGTTACTAAGAGGAAAATTAAAACTAGAATTAAAGAACATGAGAATGACATAAAATCCCGAAAATTTAATACCGCTTTAGCTAAAACCTACAGTAAACACAATATTAAAATAGATTTTGATAAAACCGTTAAATTAGCAGATTACGATAGTTATAACTATGCTATGTATCGCGAATCGATTGAAATTTCAACCAATAGCGACGTATGCAATAATAGCGGCACAGTAGCCCCAAACAGAGCCTGGAGCCAGCTGATGAGAAATCAACAGAAGAATGACCAGTGTCAAGTTTTTCCACCACAGAAGTAACGTTTCTGATGAGGACCGGGTACCCGGTTTCGAAAGATCTCAAACGGCACAACAAAGTAAAGTTAGGTTTTTATATCTCAATATGTAGTGACCATTGTCCTGTTTAAAGATTTTGCTTCTTGAAGAATAGGCCCGTTCACAGGTGATCCTTTCTCACATACTATCAAAAACTAACAGGAAATAACATTGTTCAGTTTATTGTTTTTGGAATGTTTCCTCATGCTTAGTCTACATTTGTTGCAACCTTCGTGCACTATGTCTCAATATGAGCATGGCTTTTAATCCAATCTGTAAGTGTAGACCTACCCACAACTAAATAAGATATGGAACAATTTATCTGAAAATCAGCTATCCAGAATAGCATTTTTAGCAATTTAACTACCAATTAAAAAAAAAAAAAAAAAGAAAAACAAAATTTAAGTAGAAATTGATGATATATTTGAAGAACCTACCCACAACTAAATTAGTAAGATATGGAACAATTTATTTGAAAATCAGCTATTCAGAATCACATTTTTAACAATTTAACTATAAATTAACAAACAAACAACAACAACAAAAAAAAAAAAAACCAAGAAAAACAAAGTTTAAGTAAAAATTGATGATATATTTGAAGGATAAACATCTTGATAATAAATAAGTGTCTTTGTATTTTATTTATTTATTTTTTGTGATAAATAAAATCATATAATATTTGAAACTGTATGAATATACTGCATTTTTTAATCGGGAGGTGAAAATGGCTTACACTCAATAAGCTTGAAAGCTGATAGCGGCAATCTTGAAGGGGGGTGGGGAGCTTAACAACAGTGGTAATCTTGTGCAACAATATACAAATACAGTTTTACTACAGAACAATATGGTACGAACAATTATACAAAAATAAGTTGAACTCATTCAATTAAATATTTTACAGCAATGTTTTACACAACACAATATAAATAATTATAAATAATAAATGTATTACTAATACGATAATTTAGTAATGAGGCAACCATTATAATTAATATTACTATAAACACATATCAGGGATTAATCCAGCTTTTTAAAAATGATACCCCATTTGTGAATTTATAAAATAATTTGTGAAAACATCAAGTAAGTTTGTGAAAATTAATGATACTTCAGAACAATTAACTAAAATACGTAAAGCAGTTTTTTTTAGTTTTAAAATACATTTAAAAAATAAATATACATATGGGCGAGTTAAGTTGTTTCTTATATGTAAGATAAGTAGGTGTTTACTTAGATATTTATCATTGTCTCCAGTAAATATTCAAATTGAGGGTATTTTTT
Organism: Salticus scenicus; assembly: GCA_963930645.1. Lineage (NCBI taxonomy): Eukaryota > Metazoa > Arthropoda > Arachnida > Araneae > Salticidae > Salticus > Salticus scenicus. The sequence goes on from OZ005656.1 coordinate 152,502,994, forward strand.
TTTTTTTTTGTGTTCGATGCAGTGAAGCTTATAAAATATTTTAGTGTGCACTTATATTGCTGAGGATTGACTTTGTGAAGGTACCTCTGCTAAAAGTTGAATTTGTGAAAGTACCTCTTTGCTGAAAGTAGAATTTGTGAAGGTACCTCTTTGCTGAAAGTAGAATTTGTGAAGGTACCTCATTGCTAAAAATTGACTTTGTGAAAGTGCCTCAATGCGGCACTGAATTTGTTCTGAATTAACCTCTGCATATTAATACTTCACATTTTCTAAAACCAAAAAGTCACTATATGCATGAAACTCAGTATGCAACAATTTTTAGAAACACAGTAAAATTTGGTAATGTAGCAATCACTACACCACACAGAACAAAACATCAATAAACTTACTGTTTTCATGAAACTCTTTGCAAAGAAATTACAGGAAAAAAAAAAGTTTGACACATAGCTATCACTCAATCTACAAGACTAAGAAAGGGATGGGGGGGGGGGCATTTTCCATGATTAAAATTATTTAATTATGTCTAAGACATCATACATCGGTAGCACATTGTCGTGGGCGAAAAATGTCCGTAAATTGCAGACAAAGTCTATCAGAAAGTTGTGAGCAATTTTGTTTTATTAGTGCAGACAAATATTGTCCGCAAGCCATTTTTCTGTGTCTGCGACTATGTCGCGGTGTTTCTGTCACTGGGTTCCAGATAATTGGTTCTTTACTGCACAATTTTTTTAAAATGACTCCTTTCAAAGTATTTATTCTGTTCCCAAAGATTACAATCATTTGTTTGCTTTTTATAGTAATTATAACTATCAAAACACATGCATTTGTTTTCCGTAAGATTGCATCGTTTTACAAGTAATCAACACAATGGTTGTGGCTCTGTTCCTATGAAGCAGGTTATTTCGTTTGTTCTTCATGCAGGAGGTCACATCACCTGAGCACATCACCTGAAGTGATGTGCTTCACTTGACCAACAGAAGCTAGTCAAACCCTTTAATGACATATATTTCTTTATTCACGTTTCTCTTTGTGCAAAATAAGCATTTCTTTGCTATCTAAAAATTTCTGTTGAACCTCAATTGGCCAAAAATGCTTCGGTCCTATACTTTTCAGATAACTGGTATTCTACTGTTTATCTAATCATTGATTTCAAAAGAGAAATAATATCAGCTTTTAAAAAAAGTATATTTGAAATTAATTAAAAAAATTAATGCAATACAAAACAGGAATTATCTTAATAGAATTCTAAAACAATATTAATATTTTAGTCACTTTAGAAATAGCTCTCTAATTACATGTAATTAGTATATATAAATTTTGCTTAGTTGCCTTTCTTCGGAAATTCCTCAGAACTCATATGATTATCAGCTTACATTTTTTTTTTTTTAATCAGAAAAATAACGTTTAAAATCTTATCACTGGACAGCATATTCATACTACAAAACTTTTGTAAGTTTAAGGGGTCTGTCTAGAAGGAAAACTGGGTCCATTTACAGACCTTTCACAAAATTCCAGGCTAAAAAAACAGACCCTTCACAAAATTCCATGTTAAAAAAATGGACCCTTCACAAAATTCCATATTCATAAAACGGACCCTTCACAAAATTCCATATTCATAAAACAGACCCTTCACAAAATTCAATTCGGAGATAAACAAATTTTTCCCAAAATTTTTTGGAAAAACAAAGCATTTATAAAATAATACCAAGAAAAAACGTCTGCTCAGCAATATATAAACATTGCATATCATCAATTTTCTCCTGTGATTTTCTCTTATGTTCTCCTACTAGTCACTATCGCTACTACATGACAATAAAACCACGCTTCAATTTCTCACGGAGTACACGCTGATTAGTAAGGGAATGACGTCAAACACGATAATGGGTGTGGCGTACCTTTTCTTGATGTGCCTAAATTTTTCTGTGAAAAATTACATAAATATTTTGGCAACATCCTTTGCCGCGTTGTGTTTGTTTTTGTTTAGTTTGTAATTCTTTAGTATGTGGTGGGGGTCGCCATTTTTGTACGAAGATGGGGGCCGACAGAAATTTAGTGTGACTTTGTCACAAGGATCATAAGAAACAAAAAGTCTTTATAAGTCTCAAGTTGTAAATATGTATGTAGTGTGTGGTTTGTAGAGTAGCATAGCTATAGATGTGTGATTTTGTATTTTCGTAATTTTGTCAGTAATTTGATCGCTTTCATTTAGTAAAGATGAAGTGAGGCCGGCCAGTTACGGGAGGAAATTCCCATAATTCCAACTATTACGCTAAAAAAATACGTTCAAATTACGTTGCTCCTCTTTTATTGATTGGCTGATAACCAGATACAGAAAAATTAGGGCTTCTGTCTAAATGATTTGAGTATCATTTCAAATTCAGAGTTTTTTTTTTTTTTTTTTTTTTTTCCCTGAAACACTAGTTTTTTGGGGGTTTTTACCTATGAGTCGTAATCATCCATTAAAAGCATAAGCATATATATCAGAGTTGACAACAGGTTTATAAAAAGGGCAATGTGTTGCTAATGAAAAGGCATTTTCTAGATTCCTGTGGGCAGTTTTGGATTCTTAAGGGCTCATTTAATATTTAAAATCCAGACATTTATTTTAAAATTTCGATTTTAAATACAAATAAAAGAAAAACTTTTAAACTTTAACTTTCTTTACAACCTAATTTTGCTTGTTACTGATATATGAACGACTGTTGAGTGTTATGCACAATACATTATATTTATTTATAACATATCTTCAATTTGAAAGTTATTTTCAATAAAAGGCAAGGGTGCAACTTTTTTAGATTAAGGGCAACAAGGGTGCCATTTTTTCAGTCAAAGTGCAGGCAGGGCACAGCACCCTCCTGAAATTGTCTAGATGAAACATATATACATATGTGTGTGTGCGTGTGTGTGTGCAGATAAAATTTGTGAAATGAATTTTCCCAAAAATAAAAATAATAACTATGTCAGAAATTTTTTTCACAAAAATAGGACCCTGGAAAAAAAACCTGGACAGACCCCTGGTTTTTAAGATAGCCAGAATGAAACATTAACAATAAACTATTTGAAAGTATTAAGAGAAGTCTTATTTGAAAAACTGGTGAAAAATGTACATACCGTGTAATTATTTGGGATCTGTGATGGAAATTTAGAAGCTTCTAGTCTGATATCCTCATCTTCATCTTGTAATAGTAAGAAACTTCCTTCACAAATGCTAAAATATTTTGATTCATCTTTCAATACCTTAACATTGATAATTACTTCTTTACCACAAAAGCTCACACACCCCTTCTATAAGAATATTAAATGCATATACCTCACAACAATTTGGAAATTTCAAATGAGGGGTAATATACATTCATTTTTCTAATTTACTTTTTTCACAATGTATAATACATATAAATAAATGCATTTATCGAATAAAGTGATATTTATAATTTATAATAACATACCAAGAATTTGTGCTTTGTAGGCTTTTCTTAGGCTTAGCAAATATATTTTACTTAATAAGATTATAACATTATACTTCTATTTACAGAAAAAATTAATAAATTCATACACTAAATAGCTAGTTTATAAATAAAGAAATCGAACTATAAGTGAATTGTTTGATATTACAAATTTAAAGAACTGTGAAGAAAAGTGATATCTAATACTAAAATGCATCAAAGATCTTAAAATGTGTTAGCAATAATATTAAGGCTTCCACAATGACAATATAATCATTAAGGAAGTGATGCAGTCAAGGTCGTTCAAACCCTATATTAACTTGTGAAGAAATTAACCTCATTATTATTCATTGCTGAATACATATTTTTAAATTATGTTTTCACATTCAGAAAACTCATAACAATTAAATAAGTTTATCTTTTCAAAAATTGATTTTATTTTAATTTTTGAAATTTAGTTTAAAGTTGTAAAATGCAAAATTTTACTAAGTGAAATTTCGATTAAATATTAATAATTAAAAAAATATTTATTATTTAATGGGTAATAATGGGGATTACAATACTTTATAATTTATTTATATTTTTGATGTTCTACTTGGCTTAAAATGGCTTTTCTGACAGTAGAATCCTTGGCGAAAAATGTTCAGACAACTTCAGCAACAAAATTAAAAAAATTACCCAGGATTATCTATATGCATATTTTTATTATTTAATTTTAAGATTATAATGATGTCATTTTGTCATATGCATAATCAAATTTAATTTTTGATATTTTTTTATTATTCGTGTGAAAATATATTTCTTTTTATGTCAAAAAAAAAAAAAAAAAAAAAACTTGTAAATTGTTTGCCAACAATAAACTTTAAAGCTAATATTTAAATGACTAGTTTTCAAGTTATTATAAGATTATTATTTTAATACTTTAATTAATAAAAAAAAAAAAAAAACTAATCAAAAATTAAAAAATTGGGCTTTGAGGGGCATCAGGAAATATCAATACAAACCTCCATGCAAATTTGTGTAGCTCTGCGATCAGCTGTTTTCCTAAAAAGCACTGGACATACACACACATCTTATTTTATTACATATATGATAAGATATGTATCGAATTGAATGGTGGGTAACCTATCAGATGGAACACTTTAGTTGGTCACTATGTTCAGCATTAAGTCAAATTAATTTCCTTTAACATTAATAATTAATATATTATGTCCTGTACTAAAAATTTATAAGAACATATATGTGATGGGGAATTAAGCAGAGTCCACCTATGCCAACTAATTTATTTACACATTTCAGAGACTATACAAATTTATCTAATAAAGCTTACTCATTTTTTGAAAAATTAGAGTGCATACATATATACACACATTATTCCAATAACATAATGTTTACTATTTTAACGACTATTAAAAATTTGTTTAATATTAATATTTTTCTCAATTAAATTTATGAATGTACAAGTGCAATCTGGGAAAATATTTAAAATAATAATAAACTTACTCAATGAAAGCTTGAATAACATTATCTAATCCTTTCTGGATATTGTTTGCCAAATATTTAATTAATAATGGTCCTACATTAGCAAGAGATGTGGCAGCTTGAAGTCTCAAAATATCGTTACTTCTTGGGTGGCAATATGTACAAAACAACAAGTTCCACTTCTTAATATAGTCAATGGTGCTGAAAAAGACAATAAAAATGTTAGAAAACAACATATTTCTAATACAAATATATATTTAGATACTTCTATTTTTCAAATATCACAATATAAAATTGTTATATTATTTCAGTAGCAATAACTGAAGTACAGATGGTGAAATATATTTTGTCTGAGACAGAATTTTGGAAATATATATTTTTTTAGATAATTTATCTTTATCTGTTATTAAAATTAAATAAATAAAAATAGTAACAATAATGTCTCTTTCTAATTTATTACAGAATTTTTTTTTTTTTTTTTTTTTATGACTTCTAGAAACTTTGGGCTTACAAATTCAAAAGCTTAACCAAAAGAAAAATCTTCAAAAGCTTAAAAGAAAGAAAAATAAAGCTAAAAAACTTAATTTTTTTTAAAATCTTTCTTTCATTTTTTTTTTTTTTTTTTTTTTTTTTTTTTTTTTTACTTTTTCCGGTACTTTTCTATAATAGCGACTCCCATACATAGTGCTATTCTTTTATAATACCTTTATAATACTTTTCTTATATAGTGCTTTAGATGAGGCTGCTATAAAAGAAAATACTATTTTTCATTTTCTATAAAAATTCACTGTTACACATTTAATATTATTTTTAACCCTCTCAGTGTGTTGCCTCAAAAGTTATTTCTACAAAAGTAATTTTATTGTCTAAAAAAATAATCTTGTTGACTACTCTAGCTTCATCATTTTAAGTCACAATTTTACGTTTTGCATGAGTTGGAAAGATATTTCTTGCTTTACAAGAACCAGCTTCAAACCGTTTGAAAGGTGTGTAATTGAGTTACAAAAATCCGGTTCAAATGCTTAGAGGGTTAGTGGAAGAAAATCAAACAATAATATCAGATAGCAGCACTATAGAAATTTCTTTATGACAACATCGTAGCAAAAATTCATGAACTGATTTTTTTTTTTTTTTTTAATAAACAAAACACTACTATAGTAAATAATCCTATAGGTGAAGGTGGGGCACAATAGTGTGTTTTACACTTACTAATGGATTTAAATGAGGGTAGTCCGATGTGTTTCAATCTCTTCTACAAGAATTATGTCGTCTCACAAAAAATTAGAGGTAGTGTGAATTAAAAGAAATTATCTAACAGCATGAATACTTTATTCCATCAATAATCAATTTTTTAACTGCATTAAAATGCATTTTTATCCTGAAACAATCAATAAGGTATTTCTATTTATTTAACATTTTCAAAAATATACTTAAAAAAAGCAACTGTACCCTTCAATGGGTTTTACCAAAAGATGTTTAATGCATATAGACCACATTGTAAATGCATATGCCGACAAAGAATCACTAGAATCAAGATCCAGATGACATTCAAGACTTTCTATAACAAAATCAATAATGGAATCCAGGACAATTTTTCCAATTAAATCATCACTACATAAGTTTATCATGAACTTTAAGGCTTCTAATATTACACTAGGATGTTCTTCCGGAGAAAGATGTTTCAAAATAGACACCTGAAAAACAAATTATAATTACATCAATAGAATAATAGTGTTAAATTTAAGTACACTATGTGAAGTATATTAATTTATAGACAATATATATACAGGGCTTCCTAAAATTAAGCAGAAATATCTTTTCCTGTTGAATGTAATAGCTGAAAGTACTTTACTAAATTATTAGATCATTACCAAGTTTAGGAAAACTCAATAGGAATGATAATAATTTTCTCATACCCATATGGCAAGCAAAATATTGTTTGAAATCCAAATTTCAGCTCTGATTTTTTGCTATAATTATATGTTTTGAGGAAACCTGAATAAGGAAATCAAATTTTTAGCAGATGATTTGTGTGTATATTTGTTATCAACATAACTTAAAAACAAATAATTGCAAGAAAATCAGATTGGGTATTTTAAATATTATATTAGGTTGCCACATGAAAAATTTGACCAAGACTGGTAAGTTTTAAAGAGCCAAAATGGCACAGATGAAAGTCGTCCCAATAATTTGGAATGAAATTTTACATTTAATAACAACCTTAAATTTTTTATGAATGTACTAAATTCAAACAGGAGTTGAGGATGGTGGTAGCTCTCACTCATATGAAAATATATATCAAATAAAACTGTTTTGAAAGTATATTCATATAGAATATTGCTTATTTTACACCTAGATCTCTAATTTGTCTTTATAGGCCTCACAACAAGTTTTTACCTCAAATATATAGACTTTATAGACTAAAATTGGAAATTTATAGACTTAATAGACTAACATTAAATATATTAATAACTAAACTTAATAGACGAAATAACTGTAATGATGATACACAAATTAAGATTTTTATGTAACAAAATTTGTTATACATAAAATGCTTAACTAATTTTTGAACATACATTAAAAAAGGTGAGAGAAAATGCCCACCTCACAACCACCCTCTTGCATTCTCTCTTTTTATTTATTTTTGTAACTGGATGACAGAGTTCACATGGTCTCATTGTAAAAATCATTTGTTGTGTAGATACAGTGATTTGTTTAAAGATAAATATATTTATTATTTGTTTGCTCAGGGCACAGCACGAGTTACCACTGGAAGCTAATTTTTCTGGAAATAAGGTAATCGAATCACCATATGAAATCACTAACTATAATTTCCTATCAAAATCATTCAAGCAGTTTCCTAGAAGACAAGATTTCTACTATACATTATTCTAGGGTCGTACCAGCTAATTTTTATGAAAAATAAGGTACGTGACACCATTTTTCATCTATAAAAAAAGTCTAAACTTTTTTTTTTTTTAAATCGTTCCACAATTTCCAAGAAAAAGTTTATGCCAAATTTTTTCTAGGTGGTATGTGGGTTACCAGTGAACTCTAAAATGGAGTCGAGGGTTTTTTCAGCTCGAAATGTCATCTGAAAAACACACCAACTCTAAATATTTTTCAAAATCATTTGAATAAAAAAAAAAAGTAAATGCGGAATGTTCTAAAGAGAATGTCAGATTTTTGTGCTGACAATGTCAGCTCAAATACTCCCTAAATCTGAATTTTTATCAAAATCCTCCAAACAATTTCTAAGAAACCACGTCTCTGTCATATTTTGCCTTATGCAAAATGAAAGGTTAACAGTCAACACTATGAAGATGAAGAAAAATAAAATGTATTTCTTATCTCAAAAAACCCTTAAAGCTAGTTTTTATCAAAACTATTAGAGCCATTTCCTAGAAACTTTCTGTTGTAATTTTGCAAAAAACGTTAATTTTCCTGAAGATGAAGAAAATTCAGTTTGAATTATCACATAAAAAATACCCTAAACCTTAAATAACTATCAAAATCGTTCAAGCAATGTCCAAGAAAACCAAATTCCAGTCATATTTTGCTATGGTGAAGTGAGAGTTGACACAGCAATCAACGCTAACTTTCCTTGAGACAAGGATATATCAGATAAGTTTCTCAAAAAAAAAAAAAAAAAAAACTTATTCCTATGTTTTTATTAAAATTTGTTTGTTTGTTTTTGAGAAAACCAAGTTTCTGCCATACTTTGCAATGGACAGAAAGGAGTTAACATTGAAGATTAATTTTTGTTAAGATGAGGTAAAGATAGATAGATCTGGCATCTCAAAAAACACTTAAACCTAAGTTTTTATTAAAATCGTCATATTCATTTCCTAGTAAACCTAAATTCTGCCATAGTTTTCAGCTGGCAGCTGATGAGTTAGTAATGAGTGTGAATTTCTCTAAAGATTAGGATATGTCCAACTGATTTAGTTTATTTCTAAAAATACATAACCACAAACATTCATCAAAATCGTTATATCCATTTCCGAATAAACCCAATTTCTGCTGTTGTTGCAACTGGCCGATAAAGAGTTAACAGTGAATGTGGATTTTCTTGATAATGAGGATAAGCCCAATCGTTTTTTCGACCTAAAAATCCCCTAATCCCAAACTTTCATCAAAAATCATTAGAGCCATTCCCAATATATATATCTGTAATATAAAACAAGTCCAGTGATTGACTCATTTAATATAAGAGAAGGATATACATTAGCAATATATTCATTACAAGTTACCAAAATAATACCAATAACAATTTAATATATAATATTGATGGAAATTATAAGTGAAGTCATATAAAGAGGGGAGATATAAAAATAACATCTGAAAATTTTACTCGTATATGCATTTTTCTTCAATTTTATATGCGTATCTGCTGGAAAAATATTTTTTAATATGAAAGATCTTAAAAATATAGACTTTATAGACTAGTTGTGAGCCCTGCTTTATAGAATTTAAATGCAGGGTATGAGAAAGTTGTGTGAGTGCCACACTAGATTACATGTTCTGGTGACGGGTTGTGCTAAATTGTTTAGACATGAAACAATTGTAGTATTAATAATTTTTTTTTTTTTTTTTTTTTTTTTTTTTTATCATGCTTGCTCCTTTTCTCCATTTTTAAAAACTTGTTTTTTACTACATTTTAGTGATAGCAAATTATTAAAAACCTTCATTAATATTAAGCCTTTCTACAATTGTGGAAATTAGTATTAATAAAACAAGTACATAGAAAGTTTGTGCTAAGAAAAAAAATCTTGAGGAAAAATGTCTGTGCATTTTTGCATAAAGCATTGGTTTATGAAGTAAATAAATGCATAAAAAGTGTGTACTTAATACTTATACACGTTTATTTAGAAAATTATATTTTTTAACCCCTAAATTATATCATAAGAGGTCTTTTTGGATTACTAAGTTTTCATTCCTGACATTAACCTTTAAAAATAAGTAAAAAAAGTGTTATGATATAAAGATATTTCATAAAAAATTTTTAGCCTTCAGTTTTCCAACAAGCAAGCTGTAAAATATAAAAATATATTTTTATATATAAATCAGTTTTGAGTATAAAATTTTCATGTTAAGGAAGAAACTATTTGGACTAATTGGTCTATAAAAAAGCTTTTTAAAACATTTTTTAAATAGCATAATATTATTATTAATATTAATGTATAGTTTTGGTTGACTAGCAATTAAAAATGATTTATGATAGTTAATAAATCATAAGCCAATAATGTAACATTTATTTACAAGTAAAAAATCTATTTATATGATTAAAAAATAAATAAATAAATAAGTATTAAGAAAATCTAATAAAACTTACAAAAATGTTTTTCCACAATTTTATGTTATTTTCAGTATAAAAATCATCAGATTTTTTTTCATAATCCAATTTAGTACATAAAAACTGAAGGTAGATAATCTTGATATTTTTGTTAGCTGAAGATATACTTTTTAGGTAAAGAGGCATGGACTCTAATGTACAATTTTTAAGACGAACTGAAACAGCTTTGCTTTCATAAAATAAAATCCCAATCTGAAATAATCATAATACATATTTATTAATGAAAAACAACCTACTAAAAAGTTTTAAACAAAATATTTCGCATAGTCGAGCAAGCAATTTCATTACAATATATTGTAGAAAGGGACACTAAATTTTTTTGTGTTAAAAGTAAAATAATATTTTGAAAATAGTCTATATTCATAAAAGAAAATGTTTGTCTGACTTCGATGTACAAAACAAACTATGACACATACAGTTCTGAAATTTTTTTTCTAGATAAAGGTATGTGTGTAGTTTAGCAACATACCTTTAGATTTTGGATATTCCTATTAAATTTTTAAAAAATTTAAGTTTCATGCTTTTTTCCCCCCATTTTTATAAGAGAATAAAAGCCTTATATTAGCTTTACTTACTTTATATTAAGCTGATGTAAAAAAAAGTTTACATTTTTTTTTTTTTTTTCTTGGCATAAAAAGAAATATATTTATTTGCACATAAATAATAAAAAATTATAAAAAAAAATAAATTTGCTGTTGCATATCACAAAATTGATGTCATAATAATAATAATAAATAAATTTATATTTCTTTTTATTAAAATCAAAAAATATTTAAACTGATGAAGAAATAACATTTAAGTATAGAACTATGATTTACTTTTAAACTTCATCATGAGTCACAGTCAGGCCTGACGAAGAAGAAGGAGTCTTAGTTCAACAGATCCATTTTGAAGACACGTCAGGCTTAACTGCAAAAGGATCCTCATGGTGAAGTTTAAAGGAAACTCATAATTCTATTCTCTAACTTCATTTTATATCGAGTAAAAATATTATCAATATAGCTACACTGTATACTCTTTAGACGCAAATTTAGTATTTTGCCAACAAAACCCTAACACACAAATTTTTAGCTCTACTTTAAAATTTAAAAATATTCTGCCTCCAACTACTTCCCCATCTGCCACTTATAAATACTACATCTTTGAAAGTATGCACAATAGATTCCTCATTCTAAATAATTTTGTTACATGATTATTTAAGGCCTTAGCTCTATATTATATTTTTTAAATACTTTGCTCCCCCACCCCCTTCTGCCCTCCTTCCTAATCTCTTCCCAAACTTTACAACTTCGAAGATATGCACAATTAATTCCTCACCCTCAAAACGTTAAATACTGTTTTTCAAAGTTCTAGGTCTATTTAAATTTTTTATGCATATCGACCAACAGGTGGCGTTGTGATGCTGCAATTTCTCTTGTTAATGGAAAAGCAATATCCCAAATTATAATGTGTACAACTACTCCAGTTTTAATTTGTGTGTATATCAGTCAATAGGTGGCAATATTATCAATCAATAACTATGATTTTACACATGGCTATATCTTAGCATCTACTGACCATTTTGTTAGGCACTGCTGGATGCACAGTTGATTCATCATTCATAATAACCCTATACATGATTTTTCAAGATCCTAGCTGTAAATAAATACTCAGTTGTTTCAAATTATTATTTCTTAACTTCTTAACAGATTAAAAAAAAAAAAAAGAAAAAAAAAAAGGACTGCATATTTATGATAGCTAATCGTGATTGATTATCAATTTCTATTAAAATTGGTCTTGGGAGAAATTCAAAAACTGCCTTTTTTATTCCTATTATAAATAAGGTGTCACATGGGTATGAAACTGAAAAGTAAATATACTGATTGTCTGCGCTGATTATAGAAATGTTCTGCAAGAAAAATGAAATTTAACATAAATATTTAATTGTCTAAAATTCTTATTTTTGATGAATTAAAAAAAATTTTGGACAATATATTTTAATAACTATCCATGGCCAGTTATGACTTTCTGTTAAGACCAGAAAAATTCAAAAACTACTTTTTGCATTTCTAGTACAAAATCCCGTAACTATGCAATCGAAAAGTGAGTATTTCAGACTGATCGTCTGTACTGTGTAAGCATTTAGCTGAGCAAGTAAGTATTCAAAAATGATATTATTCAAATTGCAAAGGTAAGGCCTTTAATTTTAATTAATATCTCAAAAATTATTATTTTTTTTTTTCATTAATCACTCTGGTACGCTTCTATGCACCCGTATGTCAAGTTTTGTACTCCTGTGTTCTGTGAGGGCCAGGGTTTAAACTGCCATTAGATTTTTTAACATTTTGCTAAAAGGTATTGTATAGTAAGAATTTTGCTAAAAAGCTAAAACTGGATTATTTCATAAAATATCTCTAAAACTACTTCTAACTTTTATTAAAATCCAAAGCTGCAAAACCACCGAAAATTATGGGAATCGTTATTTATTTAATATATTTGGATTTAATTTTGACTTTTAATGGTTGAAATTAACTGCAAAAATATTTAAAGGTACTTCAGAATTTGCTTCGTTTGATTCGTTCTCAGTTCTAGTAATACATTTGCTGAAATCAAACCAAATTTTCACTGATTCATGTTTCTTAAATTACAAGTATGGATTATTGATTGAAATCATCAGTGAACAAAAGAAATAGAAATCAAAATTGAGGATAACAAGAAAAAAAAAAAAAAAAAATCAATAGCATCCACAGTTCAATTAATTTTCAAAAAAGCTAAAATACTGCTTTGTTCGTTTTAGCTAAAATGCTAAAGAAACTGTTTTGCCAGGTTAAGCCTGGTGAGGGCTGATGTATAAATGAACAGACAGACATCTTTTATTATTACAGGTTTTTCAGGATCATTGCACAAATCAGGAGTAAAAAAAATTCCCCGAGTTACCCCTGTGATTTTTAAAAATAAAACAGATTACATGCAATCATGCAGCATTAGAATCTAACATGTTTACAAGTCAATTGAACATATATAGGGCATATATTAATTTTATCAAGTTATTACAGTTGGGACACAAAACTTTAAAATTTTAAAAAGATTTGATTATGAAAAAAATTTCCAACGTTTTTCTGAACATTTTCAAAATTCCTCAAATTTTCCCTGTTTTTGCTACAAATTTTGAAATTCCTTGAGTTTTCCCTGTTTTTTAATAGTTTTTCAAATTCCTGAGTTTTTTAGGTTTTCTCTGAATTCCAGATACCATAGCAAACTTGTGTTTTTGATAGAAAATATTTAAAATCTAGTTATCATGCACATAAAAATTTGAAAAGATTAATTACTAAAAAAAAAGTAAATAAATGCATACTTCACTTGATTCAGAAGCAGGACAATCAATCATAATTTTATCCATACACTCAAGAAATGAATTATCATTTTTCACATCTGAAACTATTAACACCATTTCAAGAATAATGCCTAAAAGCAGAGGACAATTCACCTTTACTTGTACAAGATTATAAATTCTCTTTAAATTCTCTTCAATTGACGACATATTAGATAAAATGCTAAGGTAATGGAAAATAAAAAGAAACAAGGTTAAAAAATATTTTGACAAGCGAATGCTAACTATACACATTATAATTAAAAATAATAATAATAATAATTACAATAATAAAAGAGGTGCTCATTTTACAAACAACAACGCTATATTTGTAATTAATAATTTTGTTGAATTAATATTCAGTCTGGTTATACAGGATAAAATATGAGGCATCTGTAAAAGTGAAATAATTGCTGGATGTTTTAGAAAGAAGAATCTGATAATTTATGGTATGTAAGTTTTTTTTTAGAAAACTGCTATTATTAAGAAATTGTGATCAAGGTGCATAGTCATTACTATTATTATTATAATTAAATTTAACAAATTTCAAATACACAAATCTTATGGAATATTTTTTTTATGACTTCAAAGCAGGGTTCTAGTGATTTAAATCAAATGATTTTTTTGAAAAAGAATCACTGATTTAAATCACTTCCTTTAAATATCAAAGTTATTGGTTTTAATGGAATGAAATTGTTTATCTAGGTTTAAAAAATGAGATTTTTAAATATTTGTTATGTAAATTTAAAAATAATAACAAAATATTTCATTAAACGAGCTAATATCTGTCATATCTTGATTTTAGCTTCATCTCTACTAAGCAACATTAATAAACACAAAAATTATACCTTAATTTTCTTAATTATTTATACAAGCACAGCCTTATGACTGGGGTATGAATTGTAAATATTTAGTTAGTATGGAATTAATTTATTAATATACATATATATGGTAGTTTGCCTTTGCCTGCCTTGCGGTTGATATTTAGAAAAGAATATATTTTCTTGCTTATTTAGCTCTAAAACCAGTTTATATCATTTGATATTGGCTCACATAATATTTTAAAAATAATGGCATATTTTTAAAATATTATGTTCAGAGTTTTCTAAACATTGTAGTGTTTAAAAATTCCTGAAGCCCCCAAAAAGTTTTAAAAACATCATAAACTTTTAATTTAATTACATATAAATCACACACATATAAATATATTACATATAAATATACACAGTTCGAGGCAGCTGTCACTGCTTGTTTAATGAACTGTACCCACTCAATATAAAAAAGATAAAAGAATAAGTGAAATTATTAAGATGGTAATGAAAATGTGAATTTTGTTAATGGTTAAAGTGTGATAAAATTTTCTTGATTCAAGTGATATTTGTTTAACCTAAGTAAGAATTTTTTTTTTTTTTTTTTGCTACATATATATATATATATATATATATATATATATTTTTTTTTTTCTTTTTTAGAAACTATGAGTGAAAATTTATTACTCTTCAGTTATATCATTTTTCCTATTAAACTATCCTTTTCCAAAATTATTTTGTGCGTTCCATACCGTGAGTAAGATTTTATTTTCTTTATTTCACAACATTATTGTAGCTACAAAGTCAAAGTCTCAAGTTAAGCGGCTCATGCTACAAATTTGTAATTGCTATAAAATTATTTCTTATTATGAAGATACTATGTTGAATAAAAATATTGGTAATAAATGCCCACATGGATTTTTTCAATGGGAATCCAATATTATTTATATTTTTTATAATTTAAGTAAAATGATTGATAGTGTGGATATTGTGCATATATATATATACACACACACAGACATAATAAAACACAAATGTTGTACAATAATGTATGAATAGTTTAAAAAAATCATTAAAATCAAATAAATCTTGATTTAAATTTAAAAAATAGATTAATTTTTTTTTTTTTAAATCAGCAATCCTGAAGTAAAGCTTATCTCTAAAATGGCAAGCAGCAAAGTTGGTCAAAACTAAACTCTGACCCCACCACTATTTTCCCCCTACAAAAAGCACCTTTATGTAACTTGAAGATATTAAATAGGTAATTAAAATGAAACAAGAAACCATGAAATTATGCTAATAAATGTTATTACAAGAATATTATTACAAATAACCTACGATGTTTGTTTAGTGTTAAACAATCATTTAGAAAATATAACTCACTTAGCCCTATTCCTTTTCATAAAGTTTTCTAAAATAAGCAGAAGGCTATGAATTTTATTTGCATTAATATTTTCTTTCTCCAACATAGAGAGTGTTTCTTTCATCAAATTAATGATTTCAGAACTGTTCATCAAAAGAGATAGAGCTGAAGCTGCTAACTCTCTAACTTTCCAAACTGGTATATCTAGAAGTTCCAACAACAGTGGTGTAAAATCCATCATATACTGTCTGAAAAATAAATAAATAAAATAATAAAATACATATGTATATATATATGTACACACACACAAAATTAACACAAAAAAAATCAAGCATGTTATTAAATATATAACATGATTCTACTGATGAAATCCTGACATTTTATGATGTGAAACAAAAACAAATATAATAACCTTTGATCTTCACGTTCAGGCATCAATTTTACAAGAAGAGATAAAATAGGAACTAGTTCTGAACAAAGTCTTTTTTCGTGATGATATTTAACACATTTTACAAGTTCTTGAAGAAGGTATGCTTTGAGACTTGGACATCGAGCAAATAATTCAAAAGCTGATACTGTATTATGTTCTGAATCATCATCTCTCACTTTTTTTTGGCCACAAACTCTTGGCAGAATAACTCCTAATATTAAATAAGCACATAAAAATAATATATAACTGAGTACATCAATTTTTCTTTTGATAAGTATACTAAAAGTATGTTATATCAAAATAATACAATAATATCATTTCATATTAATTTTAAATAGAAAATTACCTCTTTTGCCACCAATTAATTATATAGGAAAAAAATATCTTGAAATTTTTATATTTTATATAGGGTTGCCACTCAAATAGGAGAATGAAATCCCCTGACTTTTCCAGGTTTTCCAGAAATATTCTAAGAAAATTCCAGTCTAATTGTATATTGAGCATTGGTTGTGTTGAGGGCAAAATCATTATGGTACCACTTGAAAACACAAAAGTTACATATGATAAAAGTTGCATATAGTGATAGCATCTGTTGCTTATAAGCGAGATAAGAAATTTTTTTCATGAATGGAAAAGAAAGGTGGGGTTGTTTAAAACAAATGGTGGAAGCAAAAAAAAAAAAAAAAAAATGACCCTATGTTGGCAGAAAAATTGTTTATTTTCAATCATCATATGAAATTCTTCGACTTTTCCTGATTCTGTCTAAAATATTCAAATTCCTTGACATTTCCCTGACTTTTATACTCAATTTTCGAATTCCCTCATTATTCCAAGTTTTCCAAGTAGCGTGGCAACCCTGTTTATATCACATAGAAAAACATAAGGAACAAAAGATTTTTTGGACTTTTATTTATTTTGTGACAGTATAAGTACAGGATCAAAGGTTGATCCAGGTTTTAATTTTTGGGGCCCATTTTTGTGAAAAGCAAATTATTTTTGTGAAAAAGAAAATAATTTTGTGAAAATTTATTTCTTTTTGCGATAAAAAAATTATTGCATAAAACCTTTCACTTTAGAAGTTACTCTATCTAATGTTTAATATCAAGTTAACAGGATATTATTGAACCAAGTATAGACACTCATTAAAAATAAAAAAATAAATCTTGTGAAAAAGGCTGTTGTTATGAATCTGAATTTTGTGAAGGAACCCATTTTATGGATTTGAATTTTGTGAAGGGGCAGCAAATGGCTCCCAATTTTTACCTGGATCGACCCCTGAGGATGTACCACTAGCTACACATGGTGAAATTTCAACAGATTTATTTTTTATGGTAATAAAAATTACAAAAATATTACATAAAATAAAGAAAAGAAAAAGAATTACCAAACAATTGTAATGCTCCATTTCTAATAGCCCATATAGGAGAAGAAAACCCAGCAATGCAGACGGGTATGATTGAATCGAAAAATGGTAAAATAGACTGTGACAGTCTAGCATCTGATACTAAAGCTTTTAAAATATGGTACGCATGAGCTTGAGGTAAGTCTGTTTTCTCACTTAACGAATCTGGAGAAAGCATAGGTAAGTTGATCAAGTTTAATAAATTCTCAATAGTAAATTGTAAAAGATGTTGCTGCAAAGAGACATACAATTAAGATTATTCAATCCATAAATATAAAAAGATATAAGAAATCATTCAGAAAGTTAACACAAAGAAAAAAAAAATTATTAATTAGTATATTGAACATTACAAAATTTTCTTCTATATCATTCTACTTGACAACATCACTAATCAGTTAAGATGCATAAAGAATCTAATTATAGTTTCTCATATTAATGAGTTCACATATGCAGTCTGATGCAATTTTAACCAATGGATACTGAGATGTAGCCAAATGAAAAATTGCAAAAGGTAAGTGACAGCAGCACCATCTGTTGGCCGATACACACCATTCTTTTTTCATCATAGCCACCTTACATATCAAATTTGGTGAGCTGAGATATAGTCTTCTCATAAAAAGAGAAAATTGCAGCATAGAAGAGCCATTTGTTAGCCAATATGATCCCAAATTGAATCAACATAATTTTTCATAATGCAATTTCCTACATATGAAGTTTTGTGCAATTACAGACAATAGAAGATGAGAAGGCAACACGACAGCACATTTGTTGAGCGATATGCAATAAAAGTTGATAGACATCAATTTATGTCAAGGTGCAACAAAATTAGGTAAAAATCTTATGAAATTATGTGCATTAGTTCTTGATCCAAAACTGCCACAATAATTGTCATACACACACAGACAGATGGAAACTTTCTGAAAATGGTCAAATGTAATGAAGACATCTTAAAACATGCAAATCCATTGAAAAGCACAAGTCAAAAATTCTAACAAATATAATACTTTTTCTACAAATATAGAAGAAAAAATATTTTTTTATTTAAAAATTTCCTAAATAAAAATTATTTAAACAACATGACAAAAGCAACATGCGATAATTATTATTATATTTTATAAATAAAACAAACAAACAAAAAAAAAAAAAAAAAAAAAATGTTTAAAATATGTTAAGTTAAAAAAACATTAAAAATTCTGACAAAGATAGAAGTTTAGGTTAGTACGGGGGGCTATTAATTTCAATCTGTAAAATTTTTTTATTTTTTATTTTTTAATTCATTTTTTTCCACCGTAAAACTGGGCCATGCACATTTATGACTGAAATGAATTAAAATGAAGTGTTTCCACCTAAATTTCATATTTTAGTTAATTTTAAAAGATCTAATTGTCATGTCGTAAAACTGTTTTGCACCCCTGGATTTAGTTGCGTAAATACGGGCTAGGACCCCTTAGAAAGACCTCCACGGAAGGCACTCCTTCTCAGGCCTAGGACCCCAGTGTTGTCAATCGGCCTTAATCCCTAACACCAACACCAACACCAACACCCCTGGATTTAGAAAAAAAACGCCCCTTTCATTTGGTACTGAATTTGTAACGATAGGACTGATATTTCTAATTTATTTTGGTGTTACACAAAACTGGTCTACAAAAAATCCAGATGATTGAAACTAATAGTCCTCCGTTCTAAAAAAAAGTATAATTGGATATTCCATTTTGAATTTTTCTTCTTTTTTCTAAATTCCTTTAAAAATGGAAGAAAGAGCTAAGTCACATTTAGAATTACTTAAACTTCCCTTGCACACTTGATAAGACTTTTAATAATTAATAGTAGTCCAATTACATTAAGCAAAGCATTTTAATTTTTAAAAGCAAATTTTTTAGATATAAATTGTGAGTGAGTTATAAAAATTCCATGCTAAAATGCAATTCAATATTATTAAAGGAAGTTTATTTTGTTTTATAAACAGAATTATACAAACATTGAAATTATTTCCTTCACTAGAAACTACAGCTTGAAATAAAAGAGGTATACCAGCAGATCTTCGTGTGACAGATACCTTAGAAGAATCGCTCAAATTCTCAAATACCTTAAAAAAAAAAAAAAAAAAAAAAAAAAAAGAAAAGAAAAGTCATTAAAAACATAAAAGTATATCAGATAAAAGAATATGCATTCATACTGTCATTTCAAAAAGCAATATTTATATTTGATATATCTCCTAATATTTCAGTACCAAAAAAGTTCATGTAAACTTTCTTGAATAATAATAATAATACATTTTAATAGGAATTCATATATACTTAAAAATAAGTAATTGGCAACTTTATTAGGATAAAATCAAAGCAGGTATATCAAAAGGGTGATTAAAACAGGTATTGGGTTAGGGCATTGCTCTACAGACATTTTTTTTTTTTTTTTTTTTTTTTTTTTGCACATAAAGACTTAATTATACTTTTTAAAAAAGGATTATATTTATACTTTTAACTTAGATAAATTTACCTTATACAATATCCTTTTAAAAAACTTAGCAAATATATTTCGGGTATCTCCGTACCCATCTTCAGTGCCAAGTGAAAACGTCTGTTCTTCTGAAGTGGTCACTTCGTGGTGTAGTGGTGTTCGTGATCTCGCTTCACTTCATTTCTTTTTTTGTTTTCTTGTAAAAATTGTTGCCACACTGACGGAATAATGCAGTGCTTCCGGTCATTAACAGCAAAATTCTTAGTAATTATTTCTATGGTCTCCCGTTTTTATGCATTATTCTGGCAGTGTGGCAACAATTTTTACAAGAAAATGAAAAAAGAAAAACTGGAGGCCATAGAAATAATTACTAACAATCAAGCTGTTAATGACCAGGAGCACTGCATTATTCCGGCAGTGTGGCAACAATTTTTACAAGAAAACGAAAAAAGAAATGAAGTGAAGCGAGATCACGAACACCACTACACCACGAAGTGACCACTTCAGAAGAACAGACGTTTTCACTTGGCACTGAAGATGGGTACGGAGATACCCGAAATATATTTGCTAAGTTTTTTAAAAGGATATTGTATAAGGTAAATTTATCTAAGTTAAAAGTATAAATATAATTGTTCCTACAAACTTATACATCACTAATCTAGATTATCATTTTATATAACTATATTGAAATATATGTATTAAAATACTGCATTAATTTTCTGTAAGTAAAGTAAATAAAAAGTAATAATTTATGCAGATAAATGAAACTTAATTGTAAAATATGAATGTTGCAAAACACTGTCATTGATTTTTAAATGTCTTAAAAACAATACTTAAGTCTTCCTTAAATAAACATTATTGTAATAAATACAATTTTTATCTAACATATATTTTTTTAACTTTGACAGAAATATTAATACCAGTAACCAATATTTGAACACAAATTTAGCTTGTTCTTAAAGGATTTTTTTATTGATTTTCATTAACTTAATAAAAATTATAAATAAAAATATTAACAACACTTAAAATATTATTAATATGCAACAATTTATGCAACAGTATTCATGCAATGACTGAAAAACAGTAGTTTGAAAAGGTAAATAAACAAAATATGAAAAATGAAATGCAGCTTTTATTTTTCTCTAACCTAGCTGTAGGATCAAGATGAACTAAAGACAATAATTTACCCATATTCACTTTTAAAATAAAATCTTTTTATTTTTGTCTAATTTTTAAAATTACACTATTTTTTAAGACTTAATATTTAATTTCTTAAATGTAATAAAAATGAATGTATAGTTTATGAAAAAAGTCTCCTTAAAAAAAAAAAAAAAAAAATCATTTGGTTTATTTAATTTTCTATAATTGTTTAAACCAAACTAGAATACTCTACTTTTCTACTTTACCTCCCCTCTTCCCCCCAAATAATAATTTTGAAAAAAGAAAAAAAAGGACTTTTTTTTTTATTTGTTACATTTGTTAAATTGGTCACATAAAATAACATAATTGAGAAATATTGAGCAATTCTATTGCTTTATAGGTTCTAAAGTCTGATAAAGCAAATTAAAAACGTATATTGACATTTATGCAGTGGATGGAGAAAGATTGGAAATAGCAAGGCTTCTGCAAGCTGTTTGATAGCAAATCATAAAAAAGAAGAAAATAACAAAATGAAAATGGAGGAAAAAAAAAAAAGAGGCGATTTTAGAGCAAAATTGGAATATATAATAAAAATAGGAATAACTCCAGGAAATACGAGTACTCAGCAGCTATGATTTTATAGCATTTGCTTTTAAAAGTTCTTATTCTTCATCATTCAGCACCATTTTTCAGCATTTTTTGCTACAATACAAAGCATTTTCATTGCTATAAAAATAAAGATGTTTACTAAAAGTAAATACAACCAGAGGGGGATTTAGGCTTAGGCCTGTGAGGACTGGGCCTAGAGACGCCAGTATTTTTGGGGCATCAAATTTTTACAAGTGATTAAAATTTGAATGATGGAGGTGAATAAAATTTTAAAAAGAACTCTGGCTTATGAGATAATTGAAATTAAAAATTAATTAGAATTTCAACAACTATAAGAACATTTTTTAAGCCATTTTCACACATTACTGATTTTTAAATATTAGTTTGAAATGCATGGATATAGACTATAAATGTATGATTGATCAGATGGACCTATCAATGATCGCATGTAACTACAAAATACTGCGATTATGTTAGAGCGATGGAATGGCTGGGGCAAAATTTATGCTTAGGTCCATGAAGCCCGTGCGGAGCAAGGCAAAATTTATAAGCCTATTAAAATTTAAAAAATTAGTTAATTTTAAATATAAATTTTAATATAAAAAGCAACTAGATTTTGAAAGCGATCAGGCTTTCATTTGATGATACAAACAAATTTAAAAGACCCCTGTTACGATTCAAATATATTTTCATTTCATAAGTGGAATTATTTTGTTAAAATAATTATATAATGATTTCTTTCATTTTCTAATTATAAACTGATTGTTACATGCAATGTTGCACAGCAATTGATGTATCGAAGAATAGTGGATTTTTCCTTAGTTATATTATATTTATAATACACATGCATAATGTTTTAAAATATGAGGGGGGGGGGGGTCAAAGCGAAATGAGTCTCGGGCACAATCTAACTTAAATCCGCCCCTGAATACAACCAGCACAAACAAATACATTAAAATTCATACCTCCTTTAAAACACTTAACATGATATCTTCATACATGCATCTATCTTTTAACAAGTTAACACTAAAACTGTTCAAAGCACCACAGCAAGCTTCAACAACTCCCTATAAATTAAATAAATAAAAAATAAAATAAAATAGAAAAGTTAATTACAAAAATATGTATTTATAATTTAATAATACATTTGGAAATAGATACAAACTCGATGTCGACAGTCAATCAAAACAGATGAAAGCTTTTCTGCTATTTCAGAAAGGATTTTCTTTTTTTCTATGCCATCCATGTTAAGAGCTAGAACTGATGAGGCTACTTCACACAGTAAAAAGCAGCTGTTCTAAAACAATTACATAAACATTAGGAGCAATTTTAATAAATTATAAAAGCATAAGTTTTAATCATAAAAATATTTTTAAATAAATTGTTGCAGCAGCTAGATACAATTACTTTAAAATAGTCAAATTATTCAAGATTTTCCAGGTTGCTAGGAATCCTGTTCTGGCTTTCTAAAATGAAAATGTTACGATGCCAGATTTATCTTAATAGCATCTTTCTAGCCAACAATACCTTGGAAATGACTCAACATGGTTCTCTGTCCAACAGAGCTTCACTACATCTATGATTCCCAATCAAGAAGATAGCCTAACTTAATTTAAGGGATAGTAAAAAAAATTGCAGGCATCGAGCTCTGCTCCCGCTACTCTACTTTTAGATTTTGTTCCACCGAGACAACAAATCCCTCCCATTGTGCTCTAGAGCACTTCTGAACTGTATTTTTTTTTCAGGAGTCGCAGCATTCCTACTTTTTTACTATTGTTTTAATTTACTGTCACCACAATTTACTAAACGTTCAAGAAAATTTTCTTGAAGGTTCCAATGCTATAATAGCACTAAAACCTTAAAGAAATATATATATATATTTTTTTTTTAAATTGTGGTGACAGTAAAATAAAATAATTGTAAAAAAAAATAGGTGTGCTGAGACCTTTTTTTTTAAGCATCATCCTTGTTGGTAAGAATGCTGAGTAAATGAAGCATGCTTCTATACATGTGAAATCCTTTTTAATTTAATTAATTTATTTTTTGATTACCCCTCCCTTTCTCCTTTTGTAATGTGTTTCATATATCCCCTTTTATAATAAATAGTGTGGCGCAAAAGTTTATGTGCAAGCTAAATTTTTTAATAAAATGAAAAATATACACCGGAAAGCTTTGAAAGTTTTATTGTATCTAAACAATTTCATTACAAATTTATGTTTTGAGTTAAAAAATAATTAATTGAAAGAAAAATAATTTATATAAAAATCAAAATTGTGATGTTGCAAAAGTTTATACACAAAACCAAAATATTTACATTTTACAAAGTACAAAAGTCCTTTAGTAGTCTATGGTGTTTCCATTTCACCTGATGAGATCAAATATGCATTTTTCCATTGATAACACAAGCTTTTGGAAGGTTTTTGCAGCGATTCAGAGCTTTCTCGATCGTTGATTTGAGCTCTTGCACTGAGTAATACTGCTTCCCATTCTTGTGGACGTCATGTGAGAGGATTCCCTAGATGTTCTCTGTTAGATTGAGATCTGGGCTGAGTGCTGGCCAGTTCATCCGACTGATATTTTGAGATCTAAGCCATTCTTTTGTACAACAGGAAGTATGTATCGATCCATTGTCCTTCTGAAAGATCTAGTTGTGACCACCTAAGAGTTCACCAAAAAGCAACAGATGCTCACTTAGAATTTCCTGATACTTCTTTGAATTTTGTCTCTCATTTAGGAAGCAAACATTTGTCCATTGTAGCCAAACAAAGTCCATTGTAGCCCATTATGAGCGTGCCATCACCTTGTTGCCTGCTGAATATGTTCTTGGGATCTTTCCTCAAGTCCCGTCAGAAACTGACGACCATTAAAATGAGAACCCATCTGAACCATCCAAATTCAATTTTTTTTCATCAGAGAAAATAGCACTAATCCATTGGTCACGATAATACATCTGCAGACATGCCAACCTTTAAGGAGCGCTCTCAGGAGCATTGATCAAGGATTAGTTGGTTGATTGGTTGATTGATGTACTAAAACCTAATATATTGAAAATTTCAAGGGACGGTATGGACATTGGTTATTTACTACAGCTCAAATTAACAAAATATTAAATTGTAATCTTTAATACTTACATTAGATGAATTCAACTTGTAATTAACTTTTATCAATACATTATAGTTAAGTTATCAAAAAAAAAAAAAAAATTACCTTAAATAATTATATGCAAAAAATATAAAAGCAAGAAAAAAGAGTTCTTTGTCAATATAAAGAAAATTAGGGGACTTGAGGAATGCAAAATATAAATAAATAAAAATCAAATTTTAAAAAATTTCTGAAAACCTTTAACAGTGCAACACTGTTAAGTGATATAGAAGGAATAATAATTAAAACTATTTTATAGAAATCTATTAATTCAGTACAAAAAAATTAATGAAGTAACATTAAATAATTATTAACCCGTCAGTACATAGGTGGGGAAAAAAACACAATTTTCTTCAATATTTAAATGGTTACAATATAAAATCACACAATAAAAATAAGGAAGTATAAAATTTTATGTTTATTATAGAATTTTTTTTTTCACAGAACATATAAAACGTTTCTCTTACATTGCATTCTAGTAAATAAAATGGGTCTCACAGACCCAACCCATGTACTGGCGAGTTGAAATCCAGTTTTTGTTATAAAGGACAGATAAACAGAATTTTAGAATAATTAAATTACAATTATTTAATTTAAAAAAAATTATAACTTAATCATCAAAAGACTTTTTGGAAAGAAAAACAAATTAACTTACTTTTTAGTCATGATATATAAAAATCAAATTGTAACACATAAGAGATTGTAGTACATTTTAAAAGAAAACAATTATTATCACTAAAAAACTATTTATTTTTGGTTTGTCAATGACAGACTGGTTGCTTTCTTGGTAACCAACAGCTCATTTTCAGAAAATTTTTGTTTGTAACAACAAATATCGTTGTTCATAAATTTACATTTTTGAACTAGTAGAGATTCTAATGTCTCTCTCCTTAAATTTGACCGAAACTCATTTTGGCTTTTTCTTACAGTGCTAAAAATTCTTTTACATGCCGCATTACTGTGAGGCAAAAGTAGAATGTTTAACATTGAAGCAGGAAGCTTTTTATACTTTATAGCACCATTGTGATCTTTAAGATTTGCAATAAGGCACCAAGATTCATCTTCTCTTTTGCAATTTAAGATTTCTTCACTTAATTTGTCAATCTGAAATACAGCAAATTCTTCTTCCAGAACATTCATTTCTTCATCTGTATATGATTCACTAAACATATTTAAAAAATATTTCACAGAGTGAAAAGAAGATTTTGTTCTTAGTTTTATATCAGCAACTTCAGCATGCTGTAGCATTTCATCTTGCACTGGAAATTTTTCCAAGATATATGAACATGCTTTCACATAGTATGATTGGATATTGTTGAAGAATTTCTTTTTCTCGGAATCTTTTATATGTTCATTGTCTTTAAGATATTGTTTTGTCTTACTTCCAATGATCAAATTTTTACTAGATTTTTGCACTGCTCGATCATTGAAATCAATCTCAAAAATTGATGAAGAATTAACAAAAATTGTTGGTTTTACAAAACATGATAAGCAGGAAGAATACAGAGAAATAAATTCTCTTTTTAATTTATGTATTAGTGGAGCCTCTTGTTGTAGAAAAGTATTACAATCAGTAAACAAAGGCAAGACACTTTGTAAGAAAAGAAGATAAAACTTAGTATTAGGATTCAATTTTTTTTTTTTTCCAACGTAATAAAGCATCCGAATCTCCAGTTTCTTTTTCACAAAAAAACATCTTTAATGGTTCCCACTGTTCCAAGATACGATTTATTACATTTTTTATGGATAACCATCTAATGGAACCATATTTCAAAATTTTATGTATTTCCACATCAGCGAATTCTTGACACAACTTTAACGAATCAAGTCTCTTTGAACTTTTTTTTAAGTAATAGTAAATATCCGTTAAGAATTCTTCAATAGGAAAATCTAGTTGTTTCGAAGCATGCTGAGCAACTAAATGTACTAAGTGGCAGGCACAAGCACTTAATATGATATTAGGATTTCTCTCTTTAATAAATTTTATTACTCCTTTAAATCGACCAGTCATCACAGAAGCATTATCAGAACAAAATGCTATGCAATTGTTCCAAGGAATATCATACTTTTTCAGTTCAGCATCTAGTACTAAAAAAATGTTTTCGCCTGTGCAATCACCAGTCAATTTTGGAAGTGAGAGCAACATAGTTACATTTTTGGATATTACTGCATCACAATAAGTCACTAAAATTGGAAATAATTTTTCGCCATTTGAATTGCTTCCATTTGTTGCAAGCGAAAATTTCGTTTTTTTCAATGTATCAGCTAATTCTTGAGTTGTTTTCTGGGAAAAACTTATTATTATTGCTGTCATTTTCGTTCTCGCAGATCCATATTTCGAAGCTATTTTCGAATCCGGAAACATTTTCTGAAATAGCGGACCAGCATGATCCGCTGCAGCTATGGGGATGTTATGCTCAACTAAAAAGTTGGCAAATAAACTTTCCGCATTAATCACATTTAAGTCACTATTTTCAATTAGCATTGATTTTATATTTCTGTTCGATACTTTTGTTTTCGCAAACTCCAAATGCCACGTAGTCTCCACGTGCCTCCGGCAGTCATCTTTACCGCCATGCGCGATCGAAAAGTTTAACTCGCAAACCTGTTAGCCTTAGCGTGAATTGTTTACTAAATAAATGATAGCAGCTAGCAGAGTTAAATTGCAATTAGCGTAACTGGGTATTTCTTTGCATTAAATAAATAAATCTATCACTATATATAAGGAAAATATATTCAAAAGGAAAAAGGAAATAATGACGAAAGTTTAAGATAAAAACAACAAACTTTTATTCAATATATTTTAAAACAGTTTGAAAAATTATTAACAAGGAAATATAGATGGAAAAACTAATGGCCGGCATTTAATTAAGTTGAAGAACTATTTAAATTTCTTTACTTCTGATCAATCTAATTTCCTGAGTGGCAAAGTGAAAAACAGTAATATTCAAAACATCACTTGTTATAGAAAGGAAACAATTCATACTTTACTGTTCATCAAACAAGTCGATAAGTGGCAGAGGAAAAACAACAGACGCCGGCACAAAAGAAAAATTCTCCCACTGACATAGAACACCTGCTATTTATATTAGCAAGCCGACGGATGCTACCACCCACTTCCTCCTCTTTCGGAAGTCGCGTGACAAGGTGTTACGTAACCACAGCGGCAGCGCCGCGAAACCGGAAGTAGGGGAAAAAGGAATTGCCATTTGTGCAAAACAGAGTGTAGAGTGTAGTTTGTTTTTAAAGATGAAATTAATAAACTTTAAAAAGATAAAGTAAAAGGGAAGACTTAAAATTATGACAGTAAATAAAGACAATATTAAATAGAGTAAGTTAAGCTTTTGGAAGATTAATTTTTTTATATAAAAAATATAGACTAACTTTTATAGTATGTAATTATATTTAATGTTTTCAGTTGAAACTTTAAGGGACTAAAGGATTGATACTTAATAACTTCTTATTACTAAAACACAAGATGTTGAGACTTAATAAAGGGCTCTGTATGCTAACAGATTGCCCCCCCTCTCAACATCTCCGGAAACACAAGAATGACAAAAACTAAATAGTTTACCTGCTAATGTCACAAGCTTTTCCAAAAACCTCAATTCAAAAAAAAAACTTAGAAAAACTTTTGCCACTCAAGATTTAAACTGATTTTACAATTCAATTGTATAATATATATTGCCTATTTGGCGGACACCACCTTAAACACAATGATTAATTAATCAATCCATTTATATTATCTATAAAAGCAACAACATATGAATATTCAAAACTTAATAAACATTTCTTTTAACATTAACACTCATTTGAATATAAATCTCTATCCAAAAAAAACATTCAATAATGTGAATTCAAAGTCCACAATTTTTAATTTTTATTAGACACATCCAGAATCTTTTATTTGACCCATCCAGGTAACCTTGCTGAAATTATCTCATAAGTCCAAATTTCATAAACAGAGTTATATTGCATGATCCTATATTGCCCTAAAAAAAAACTATAAAACAATCATTCACTATATACAAAACTCTAACGTTCACCACATATCCATCTCCTCTCGCACTGGGGCCCCAGATTTACATGATCACACATATGGCTCAATACAGATCTGCAATACAGAAAATGGTATAAGTAAAATTATATCTATATCAAAAAAAACTATTGTAAAGCTCATAATGGACATAAATCAGACAACTATTAATTTAAAATGTAAAAATTGTATAATTAACCATCAAGACATTTATCTTTTACATAATACTTAAATGTCATTAAAATCTTATACTAGGTTAATTAAAATATCACAGCAAGATATTACATCTAACAAGGACAGGTTTAAACTTAACAACAAAAGATCACAAGACTTATTTTTCTTTACGATAAACCCTAACAAATTTTTATCACCAAAATACTCATAACGACTAATATATTTCATTGATCAACATATAGTATATGATATAAAATTTATATTATACTCCTAGAACAATTCAAGTATTAAATCTAATATGCAAATATATATCATTAAAACAATGTTCAAACTCTAAATATATATAAAACAATGTGCACATACAATAATTTCTACAATTCAAATAATTATATATATTAATACATTCAAGATTATGATACAAATACAGTGTCAACAAACTTTTGTAATTGAATTTTGGTTAAGGGTTTGGTGAAGGCATCAGAGACATTATCTTTACTTCTTACAAAATTTAATTTAAATTTATCCTCATAAACAAGATTCCTGATAAAGAAAAGCCTCACGTCTATATGTTTTGTCCGATAGTTTTCTATCGGTGATCGAACAAAATTAATGGCTGCCATATTGTCTGCATACAAAATTGAATCAACTTTACTACCTGAAATAATACCTTTATCATAACACTCAGTTAAGATGTTATCAAACCATGTCAATTCTCGTGCGGCCTCTGTCATTGCAACAAACTCCGCCTCCATCGTCGACAAAGATACGCTCTTTTCTTTAAAGGTACGCCAACCTATGGGGGAGTTGCCTAACAAGACTAGCTGGCCACCGAGTGACGTACGGTCATCTTTATTGGCTGCATAATCTGCATCCGAGTAAACAATAATTTGAGGTTTATTACATGTAAGGTTTAATTTTAAATTTTTAGTATGCACAACATATCCGAGCAACTTAAGTAAACCATCCCAGTGAGGCATTCCTGGGTTTTCTTGAAACTGACTGAGTATATTTGTGGCATATGAAATATCTGGTCTGGTTCTATTGGCTATATATGATAAACAACCAAGTATGCTTCTGTAAGGATAATTTGACATTTCATTTTTCTCAGCTTCAGTCTTGGGACAAGATTGTTTAGAGTACACAGTCCCTTTACTAATCGGTAATGATGTTATGGGGATATGAAAACTTTTAAATTTCTCATACACTTCATCTATATAAGAACTTTGGTGAATATGAACTTCCCCATCATCATTTTCAAATTCAACACCAAGTAATTTTCTTGTACACCCTAAGACTTTAATATCAAATTGTTTACTTAAAGTTATTATTATATTGTCCACAATTTTCTGAGTTCTGCCAAAAATTACGAAATCATCAACATAAAGAATTAAAACTATACTATTACTAAAATAATATGCACAGTTTGGTTGTAAAAACTTAACAAAACCTATATCCAACAGAACAGAATGAAACTCATAAAACCACTCTCTTCCGGACTGATGCAGCCCGTAAAGAGCTCTATCCAGTTTACATACTTTAGACTCACTACCCCGAACAACAAAACCTGGTGGCTGATTCATATACACATTCTCTTTTAAAGGTGCATATAGGTAGGCGCCTGTCACATCACATTGCGTGTGAACCCAGCCATTTAAAGATACCAAAAGTGAGAAGAAGAATCTAACGAGGGAGAAAGTTATCACTGGGGAGAATGAGTCTTCGTAGGACTCACCTCTCACCTGTTTGTACCCCTGTGCAACTAATCTTGCTTTAAACCTCGCAATCCTTCCTAAATCATCACGTTTGACTGTAAAGACCCAACGGCATCCAATTGGAGTCATATTAGGTGGTGGGTCAACCAGGTGCCAAACTCCTCTGTCATATATAACACTAATTTCTTTTTCCATGGCTTCTTGCCAGTGGGCTTTCTGATCAGAATTCATAGCCTGCTTATAAGTGTTCGGGATAGTTATCATTTCTAGTCAACTACTTGTACCATAACTAGCAGAAAGCTCATCTTCAGTTTCTTCAGCATCCAATTTACTTTTAACCATGCCCTTATACAGATCACCGCCTCTAAAATTAAACAATTCTGGTTCAAACTTAATTTTATGTTTAATACAATATTTCTGGACGTCATTGAAAGATCTCAATCTTTTCTTTTTACCTTCCTCAAAATAATACACATCTACTCTGGAACCATCACGCCTACGAACAGGTTTTCTAATCCAGTTAACAGATCTTAAAACAGTCTCATCTTCACTATCAGATGATTCATGTGAATCATCACTACTTGTGGAGTGTTCGTGATGGGGTTCGGAACTTATGTCATCAACGAAATCATCCTCATCGTCAGAACTACTCGAACAACCAGGTTGATAGTATGTTTGATCAGTACTCTGCATAATGGGCTCCAGCACTGCTCCTTTTACACAGTCCTTATACAACTGATCTTCATCGAATGAGACATTTATAGTTTCGAGTATTCTGTTATCTTCTGGTACCCAAATTCTATATCCCTTCGTACGGAAGGCATAGCCAACAAAGTAGCCCTTCTTCGCACGAGGGTCTAGTTTTCCCAGTTTTTGCTTTGGGATACCTATGTAAGCCACAATACCAAAAGGTTTGAGATGTCGAATTGACGGCTTTTTCCCACCAAAAAGTTCAAATGGGGTTTTTGTTAATTTAGCATGACGAACTCGGTTCCAAGTATAAGTAAAACAGAGCATAGCCTCCGGCCAAAAACTAGCAGGAAGACCTGATTCATTCAGCATAGTACGTGCACCTGCAGCCACTGTTTGATTATATCTTTCCGATACCCCGTTTTGCTCGGGAGTATATCTATTGGTCAGTTCATGGACGATACCTTTTTCTG
This sequence comes from Salticus scenicus, assembly GCA_963930645.1. Classification (NCBI taxonomy): domain Eukaryota; kingdom Metazoa; phylum Arthropoda; class Arachnida; order Araneae; family Salticidae; genus Salticus; species Salticus scenicus. Next base: position 152,535,060 of record OZ005656.1, read on the forward strand.
TGAAGTAAGCCTCAAGATGTTCGTTAACGAACTCTGAGCCGTTATCGGACCTAAAAGCTTTCACTTTACTATCCAGAAAGTTTTCAACGCGAGTGATATGATTTTTCACAATATCAACAACCTCGGTTTTGTCACACATTGGATATAAAGCTACTTTCCGTGAGTAATCATCAATAATGCTCAGAAAATATCTCTCACCATTACGACCACGAACTCTTTGAGGGCCCCACACATCAGCATACAGTAACATATTAGGTGCTTCTGAACGAATATAGTCTTTTGCTTTAAAAGAAATGCGTTTATATTTATTTAATTTACAGGCCTCACATTTAACAGAATCTGATTTAAAAACAGGTAACCCTCTTACATCATCACTAGATTTTACTATTGAGGAAGGACTTATATGTGCGAACCTTTTATGCCATTTGACGAGCTCATGCTCACTGCCAACACCAACTGAGGCTGCGAAAGAGACTTTCTTTTTAGTACTATTCAAAATTTTTGGAGAAACTACATAAACTCCATTCTTTAAAACTGCTTTAAACAAGGGAATGTCATCCTGATATACCCTCACCATTCCCCCTTTACCAATAAATTTAGCACCATTAATATCAAATTTTGGACCCGACAATAAATTTCTACGTAACTTAGGTGAGTACATCACTTCATTTAACAGAATATTTCTCTGCCCAATTTTTAACTTTATGGACCCTTTCCCTTCAATAGGATAATTAACGCCATCAATGGCTAAAGACATATTAGAGTCATTGATTTCCTTAAAGTCAATAAATGCTGATCTTTCCTTACAAAAATGATGGGACGCGGCACTGTCGAACGCCCAATAAGAAGAATTGCTCTCTTCACTAAGGTAAGAACAGTTAATGTAAAAAGAAAAATTTGACTTACAGTTCTTGGGCTGATTTTTACCTCTCCTTGAACTCTGGTACCTTCGTCGACCTCTACGCTGTTCAAGGGAACTCCGTCTGCCTCTAGGTGGAGATGGTGATTGGCCATCATGGGATCTGGTTCCACGCATGTTTGGCCTCCCTCTATCCGGTGACTGGGTTTGCCATGAACGAGAACTATATCTGGCATAACTGCTCCTCCTGGGTTGGTGACTGTACAGGCTCCTATTGGGTCCACGGGATCCTTTCTCAGGACAGGAACTGGCATAATGCCCTTTATTCTTGCAAGACCAGCAGGTAATGTCTCTCATTGGCACTCTCGAACACAGTCCAATACTATCTTTATCCTGAAGAGTCACTTGAGAAATCTGATAATCAACTGCCTTTTGTTTAATACGTACTTCTTCAGCTCCCAGAGCCTCCACAATATTTTTAAATTTGAATTCATCATCAGTCCATCTGAGGATTGTTTGCACTATTCCGTTATATTCCTGACTTAAATATCTCAGGAGTTGATAGGATGCGTATTTTTCGCTGAAATTTTTGTCAATAGACACTAATTTGTCATAAGTTCTCAAAACTCTAGCTGAAAACAGTTTAATGGACTCCTGCTCCTTCATTCTTAAACTACACAGTTCACTGAAGATGGCTATGTGAAAAGTCCTACTGTCAGGTCTGTAGAACTCTTTAATTAATTTCCATGCACTGAATGCATCATCTGAATTTTCAATTATTTTACGATAATGTTCGCTGATATTTAAATATAATAACGATAAAGCTATGTTTGATCTACTCTGCCACTTGTTTAATCTATTCACATAGTCTTGTTCAGGTTTTTCTGGAGCAACAGGCTTGGGATCTGTTCCTTCTACAATACCCCACACTCCCCGCTCCATGAGAATGAACTTAATATCACTTTGCCACTGTTCATAATTTTCTCCTTCTAATTTAGTTATTGAATAAGCCATAGCCATTTTTTTCAACCATATAATATTTCCAGGAAAAAAAAAATTACCAAAAAAAACGATTTATTTAATTTATTTTTATTTATTTATTTAATTACTTCCTATTTATCTCTAACTATTTATTTGTACACTTATTTAAACAGAAATAACTAAGCAATGTCAAAATAATCCAATATTTAAATAATGTCTTAACATTTCCTTAATCCTTGTGCAAAGTTAAAGTTCAAAAATTAATCAAAGAAAAGTCACTTAAAACGACAATTATATTATATTTTTATTTTATTTTATACTCAAAGTAAAAAAAACAAGCTGTTATGCTTAAAACTCAAAAGGTAAACGTTTATTCATCCTTAAATAGGAGCCCCCCCCTCAGAGCATATCGGAGATGCAAACCAGTAACGTAAACAAGCACTCTTCCAGTGACCTACTTTCCAAGTGAAAAAGCATCTGCTCTACTCCGGTAAGGAGGGGGAAAGAAAGGTCAACGCTCTCTTCAAATAACATCTGTTACTAAATGAACCGTTTATCTTTAGATGCAAAAAAAACATAGCCCATAACCCTATGTTAGCCTTAGCGTGAATTGTTTACTAAATAAATGATAGCAGCTAGCAGAGTTAAATTGCAATTAGCGTAACTGGGTATTTCTTTGCATTAAATAAATAAATCTATCACTATATATAAGGAAAATATATTCAAAAGGAAAAAGGAAATAATGACGAAAGTTTAAGATAAAAACAACAAACTTTTATTCAATATATTTTAAAACAGTTTGAAAAATTATTAACAAGGAAATATAGATGGAAAAACTAATGGCCGGCATTTAATTAAGTTGAAGAACTATTTAAATTTCTTTACTTCTGATCAATCTAATTTCCTGAGTGGCAAAGTGAAAAACAGTAATATTCAAAACATCACTTGTTATAGAAAGGAAACAATTCATACTTTACTGTTCATCAAACAAGTCGATAAGTGGCAGAGGAAAAACAACAGACGCCGGCACAAAAGAAAAATTCTCCCACTGATCTTCGGATCTTCGGATGAAATGGGTGGGAGGCACCTGTGACAGCGTCACGCATCCTCCAGTACCTAGATGTGGAAGCTAACGGAGTGAGGGTCCCGAACAACAATTCACTGCAATGGAGAAAGGGGGGGGGAACATAAAAGGCACAAAAAAAAACAATAACAGATAATTTTAGAGCTTATGGAAAGAGGAAACACAATAATAAAAATGAGTAGGAAGGTTAAGTACAGCATTACACATCTAGGAGAAAGTTTAGGGATAGTAAGAATATTTTTTATTTTTCAGAGAGCAAGTTTTTTAATTTTTTTTGGTATTTTAAAACACAATTTTTAATTTTTTTTTTTTTTTTTTTTTTTTAACACAAGGACAAAAATAACATATACAGGACAACACAAGGACGAGGACAGGATATAATCTCCGAAGAGAAGTCAATGCCCGAGGGCGATAGAAAGATGAAAAGATAAAGAAGTTAACATAATAAAAAGATTAAAGGTGGGAGTTTAGACTGAGGCCCGCTCTGGGTCTGCGTCTATTCAGAGGAGCATTATGGTCATATGTTGCTAGTGTGTTTAAAGCAGCGTTATCTATTGATTCAAGAGCCAAATGGAATTGTATATTTAAGTATTGAATGAAGTCATTAAGTTTAGGAGTTTCAATTTCTTTGTAGATGTGAAAATTTCTAACGTACCAAGGCATATCAAGAATTTGCCGAATAGTTGAATTTTGAGCCCTAATGAGTAACTTGATATGCGATTTGGCAGCATATGACCATACCATACAAGCATAAGTTAGAATGGGTCGTAGGTAGGAAGTGTACAAGAGCAATTTATTTTTAAAGTTTAATTTGCTATTCCGAGCTAAGAGGGGAAGTAATTTACTTTTAGCTGCACGGAATTTATTACGCGTGGTGATAATGTGTTGTTGAAAAGTGAGAGATTGGTCTAGAATAACACCAAGGTATTTACAGTGATTTGACCATGGTAGGGGGGTGGCGCCGAGGCTAATTTGGAATTTATCACGTTTATCAGATGTCATAGCATTTCTTCCACGTGAAAAAAGAATAGCTTCAGTTTTGGTAGTATTAAATGCTATTCTCCATTTATAAAACCAATGAACCAAAATTTTGAGGTGACGGGAAATTGCCGAAATAGCATAACGCCTGTTGACGCTCGAAGCGAAAATACAGGTATCGTCTGCAAAAATAGCCAATGAGGTGTGAGGGTATCTAGGTATATCATTAATATAAAGATTAAATAATTTAGGACTGATTTTGGAGCCTTGAGGAACGCCGAAATGGGCAAAAAAGTTCCTTGAAAGAGTGTCTTTCACCTTCACGTGGAAGTTCCTGTCAAGTAGGTAACTATGAATTAACTTAATAAGGGCGGGTGGAAAGTTATAATTAATAAGTTTAAAAATTAAGCCAGAGGTCCAAACTTTGTCAAATGCCTTTTCAATGTCAAGAAAAACTGCCGCAGTATATTGCTTCCGAATTTTGCCGGTGGTAATGTGCTCAACTAATCTGTAGACCTGGTGTGGGGCTGAAAGGCCATTGCAGAATCCAAATTGTTCGGGGATCATAATATTATTTTCTGCAATATGAAAATCTATCTGTTGAGCAATAAAGGCTTCGAATAATTTACTAAGTACATTCAGAAGGGAAATTGGGCGGTAACTCGAAGCCCTATCAGGGGGTTTGGCAGGTTTTAGTATCGGAGCAATGACTGCAGTTTTCCAATAGAAGGGAAAATAATTGAATTTAAAAATATTATTGAACAGGTGGGTGATTTTTGGAATATAAGTGAATGGTAGATTCTTGAGGGCGTCATTAGTGATTCCGCTGATGCCTGGGGCTTTTTTGTTTTTAAGTTTTTTGATTTCGCGGATGACATCAGCGTGGGTTACCAAAAAATCAGAAGGAGGAATGGGGTTATTCAAGAATCTGCTAACAGTAGAATTGACTTCTCTCTCAGTTTCAGCACTATCAATAGGATTACCTTGGAATTGTGTCTCGAGGTTTATGGCAATAGCATTAGCCTTCTCCTCGTTAGTGTACGCATAGTTCTGGGAATTTGGAATAAGGATAGGAGGCATTGGTTCAAAGGAGCTCTTAAATCTCCTGGCCGCTTTCCAGATGGAGTTATCCTCTGGAGACAGGGATTCGAGGAATTCTTTCCAACTGTCATTGCGTTTTTTATAAAGATAATCTTTAAGATCCTGCTGAGCTCGATTGAGAATAATTTTATCTTGAATTCTATGCGTACGTTGCCAAGTTTTCCTGGCTCTATTTTTATTAGTAGTAAGAATGCGGACGTGCGGGTCTAATTTAAAAAATTCGTTAGCAGGTTTGGAAGTAGTAGCATAGTCAATAGCACTCTTAATATCATTAGTGATGGTGTTAACCAGGAGATCTATGTCATTAGTGCTATTGATGGTTGGAAGGGAGGGTGGAATATCGTTAATAAAATTAGTGAATTGAGTCCAATTTGTACGAGAAATAATTTTGGGGGGGATCAGGGGGAGACGAATTTGAATATTAATTTTAATTGGATTATGATCAGAACTCAATTCAGCCAAGGAAATAATACTTTTATCAAAGTTAAACCCATTAAAAAGTCCAAAATCAATAGTGCTACTACTTAAGCCAGTGTGATGGGTAGGGGAGTCCGGAAAAAGGATGTCCGCATAATCAAAAAGAAGGATGTTGTCATGGATTGCTCTACCATAAGCGTTTGAGGCATTACAATTCCAAGAGGGATGGTGGGCATTAAAGTCACCAAGGAGAATGGTGTTCGCGTCATATCTGAGTAAAGTTATTAAATCAGATCTAACATCAACTGCGCTCTCATTACAAGGAACATAAACTGAGAAAAAAGTCAAGGGGGGGGAACCTGGAATCATGAGAGTAATGCCAGTGGCATTGACAATGTTCAGAGTGGGGATAGTTACCTGGTGAAAATTTAGATTATTTTTAATGCAAATAGCAGTGCCTCGGATGGACAGTGGGCTAATGGGGTTAATATAATCATTTCGAATAACAATGTAATTTGGAATTTTAAGGGTCATACCAGGTCGTAATTTTGTTTCTTGCAGTAGAATAATATCAGGAGCATGCTCTTGTACAAATTCCCTAAGCTCTAAAATTTTACCCTGAATACCATTGCAATTCCAAGCGACACAGGACAAGCAACCGTTCTCCCACTGACATAGAACACCTGCTATTTATATTAGCAAGCCGACGGATGCTACCACCCACTTCCTCCTCTTTCGGAAGTCGCGTGACAAGGTGTTACGTAACCACAGCGGCAGCGCCGCGAAACCGGAAGTAGGGGAAAAAGGAATTGCCATTTGTGCAAAACAGAGTGTAGAGTGTAGTTTGTTTTTAAAGATGAAATTAATAAACTTTAAAAAGATAAAGTAAAAGGGAAGACTTAAAATTATGACAGTAAATAAAGACAATATTAAATAGAGTAAGTTAAGCTTTTGGAAGATTAATTTTTTTATATAAAAAATATAGACTAACTTTTATAGTATGTAATTATATTTAATGTTTTCAGTTGAAACTTTAAGGGACTAAAGGATTGATACTTAATAACTTCTTATTACTAAAACACAAGATGTTGAGACTTAATAAAGGGCTCTGTATGCTAACAAAACCAAGCAATAAACAAAATTTGCTGAAACTTTCGATCATTTCAAGACTGGCCACAAAGCCTCATAAGTTTCTTTGAATTGTTGATTATGTTTCCGTTTCGACATCTCAAATGCAAAAACGATAAAAAATAATAAAATGCGCACATCAAATAGTAACAGTAAAGCGTAGCGTACTAATATTTACTAAGCGTCAGTACAGAGATAAGAGAGGAGTTGAGTAAAGCCGAAGCTGACGCTGAGCGTAAAACGATAATCCTTTCTCCACTCCCTACGTAGTCTGTGATGTAGAATATGCATGCTCCTTATTAGGCACGCTCCTCGAGCTCGTCAAAGCTTATCAGTCAAAGAGATCAGAGTTTGCTTTGCTCCGCGCCGTTATTTTGGCAGGAAAGCGGTGAGGCAGGGGAGTAGAGCGAAAGGATGCGAAAGCGATCGATTGTTCAAGTTGTGTTTTTTTGTGACACTGTTTCAGAAAACTAATTTTCTTATGAGCTAATTTTTATTTTTTGATAAATACCGATTCAGTTATTCATCTGCATACGATGTCACGTAATATTTTTATCCAAGTCGATTTTTTATCTGATTAAGAGACAAATTGTCAGTTACAGCCATTCTTTTAATTCTTCTACTCTCACGAAATGTGGTTTTTCTCAATCGTCCTGAGCAATATGCAATTTTGAATAATTCTCCACTCTGCAAAATACAATAAATACCACTTCTGGACCGATTTAAAATAAGTGACATTTGCGAAACAGATTTAGCCTTCGCTTTCAGCTTCCACGCTTTTGCAACTTCTTCAGGCGAGAACTGCAGTGATTTCGGCATTTTGATTACTCATACGCTGGTGAGTCTTATCTCCTACACTTTATAGTCTAAGAGATAAGACTCACATATCCTCCACCAATCACGTTTAGAGATATTTGCATAAAAATTCATTTTTGCTTAAACTTTTGTGACATCACAATTTCGATTTTTTAAAATTTATTATTTTCCTTTCAATTAATTGTTTCTGAATTCAAAACATGAATTTTTGATCCGATTGTCTAGATACACTAAAACTTTTGAAGAATTCCGGTGTATATTTTTCAATTTATTACAATATTTAGCTTGTGCTTAAACTTTTGCGCCGCACTGTAAAGTGATGGACTTGATTATTGTTGGCATTTTCAATTAATTCTGGCTCTTAATTAATTAAATTCTTTCCTTTATTTTTCTTTTATAACTGAGATTTCTGGATAATTTTTAATGTTCTGTTACAAAATGAAGCATAACACAAGCTTTATTATTATTATTTATTATCCCTTTGTAAAAAAAAAAAAATCACAAACAAATATTTTTTATTTATTTTAACAATTGTGCCTAATTTTCAGATTTCAAACATCAGTATAGTATGTATTTATTTTAGCAAAGTGTTAACAATGAAACATACTTTGATTGAATGCCAGCAACAAGAGAGTAATAAATCACATAAAGCTGAATAACCAAAACTTTCATGTTCATATGAATCTAAAGGTGATTCAAAATCTGCATTAGATGAATTTTGCTGAGATAGCACCAATTTCTCCATAGCTTTACCAATATCAGAAAAAGAAGGACCTAAATAAGAAAGCATCAGTCAATTATACAATTTAATTCATATTTATTAACATTAGCTTACAAGCAATTTTTACAATACAATGTATTTAAAATACGATTATTAGTCATGAATTACAGGATATAAAATATTTAATTTAGTCAGAAAAATATTTTATTTTTATGAAAAATTTTCTAAAAGAATAAGTAAATAACAAAATGTTTTTAGTAATGGTAATTCATAATTATTAACCTTATAAAGAAAATTTCAGGTATTTCTTGTTAGTCATAGCATCATTCATACAAAAAAATTCACAAAAATAATTTAATTTGCAATTCACTTCATGGAATAAAAATAATCACTAATGTTGTCACTAAGTGTAAAGATGGCACTATCATATTTTTTTATCAGCTTTTTACAGTCACAACACAAACAAAAAAATATTTACAGTCTCTATACACATTATTTATGGATTTAAAAACGAAAGCTTCCATTTTGAAGCCCATTAAACACAAGTAATTTACTTATCACTATTTTATAATATTCATTTTTAGGCTCTTTTGAACCTACCAAGACGATAACATTTTAAATAAATTTTAAATTACATCCATCATTTCAGGAGTCAGGATCATTTACCATTATAAATATTCCAAGAATGTTTTTAATTACAAGGGAAATCCTTTACACTTCCATTGTTCCCAAATACAAAATTTATTCTGAATAATATATAATTCAATTTTTTCAGAAAACAAAATTACAAACAAGATAGCGAAACATTGACACATAGCACAAAACATGAAGTATTGGAGGGGGAGGGAGAAATGAGCTGTTGAAATAATATCCAACAATATAAACGAAATAAATAAAGTCAGGCTGTGTGTCTGAGTGCACTTTAGAGTTCAGGCTGTTAATCACAGAGCCACAAAAATCAGCAGGAAGGTAGCTCATCCTATGTAGAGGTGCACCTCATTATTATCATTATTATTTTATTTAAGTTTTTTGAATTATTAAAATTATCATATATATATACACATATATATTAATTATTTTTTAAAACGTAGTAAAAGTCAAGCAACAGAAGACTTAAGACCCCTGAAACCACATAGATCAATAAGAATAAAATTTCATCACATTAAAATTACCAGTGAAGACATTTTGTTAATTATTGAAACAATTAATTTTAGAAAGATATTAAAACTTCTTCACACACCGTAAATTTTAAGTCAGCACAACTGGTTTTGAAAGGACATAGCCTTTCTTCATCAGGTGCAAACACATGCTACTGCCTTGCTTTTGCCTCCAAGGCAGTAGCACGTGTTTGCACCTGATGAAGAAAGGCTATGTCCTTTCGAAACCGGTTGTGCTGACTTAAAATTTATGGTGTGTGAAGAACTTTCTACTGATTGTATGCCAGTTTTTGAATTTAGTTTTTGGCAATTAATTTTACATTTTGATTTTTAAAACAATAAATTTTACTCATTCATTTTTTTATTTCATTTAATTTAACTTGAAACTTACCTTGATGGTTATTCCTGGATAGTTAGTTGCTATTTAAATAATGTTGCCTTTACATTTCATTTTTTTAAAATTTCATTTAACTTGAAACTTTCCTTGATTTTATTCCTAGATAGTTAGCTGCTATTTAAATAATGTTCCCTTTACGTTTAAACAGTATGAAACCAAAACAAAAGAATCAAACAAGCAATGAGAGAATAAACAATTAAAACTCTTTTTTTGACAAATTATTTTTCAATTAAAAATAGCTCAAAATGGTGCAAAAAAATTTTCAAGGGAGACCTTTTTCACCGTTGAGCATTCGCTACTGGTTATAATAGCAAATATATATTGCATTTTTAGGCATAACTTGTTGAGACAAAATCAATTATTTAATAACACATTTGGTATCATTCAATATAGGATTCAATATTCATTTTAAAAAATTTCCCAGGCAGTTTTGAGATTTTTTTTTTTTTTAATTTTTCATTATCTTTAAAAAAAACTTTTGAATGTGGTGCCCTCTATGAGATGTTATAGGTACTACTCAAACTTAGGTGTTATAAAACAACTGAAGAAACACAACAGATTTTTTCATTTTTTTAAAAGTTGTTGAAGTTTAGTTTAACATTAGATTTCGGACCCCATTAGAAATAATGACATCCTTCACTTTATGTATCTGACATCCCTAAATTTTATTTATACTCAATCTGTTTACTTGTTTATTTAAATATTACTTTGTATTATTTATGCGAAGAGCACACTTTTTATTTACATTATAAATTAGTTTTAAAAAATAATTTGAAAAATAAAGCTGCGTTTTTAAATAGTTTTTTTATCTTCAGTTTTTGATAGCTTATTGTGATTAATGCATTTTTTTTCTTTTCTTTTCAGGTATAATAAAATATCTATTTGCAATTCTATTTCAAAAATTTATGCAAAGTCCTTACTTTGAAAAATCAATCTTTAGGATTTTGAGTTAATTAACCCATTTGCATCACACGGGAAAATGGAAAATTTGTTCTTATCACCAACATTTTTTACACTTATCCTTTCCTACATAAACCCTAAAATTGTGTATATATTTTGTTCTCGAATTGCATAGATTGTAGTATTTTATTACGAATCGGGCTGTCTTTGTTTTGTTATATTGAATGTAAAGAATTCTGCTTCTACATTTCACCAAAGACTCATTCAAGGAAATATCTTGGCTTGGCATGAATACTTCTTTGAATCTTTTCTTTATCATACCCATTATTGGTCTAATTTTACGTAAGAGAGCAACACACTGCAAAACTTCATTATTATCAAAGTACAATTTTCTTGAAATTGCCATGGACCTATATCGGGACATCGCTGTTTTGAAGTATGGCGTTTCAGTGCTCTTGTCCGTACTCCAATAACTTTGCAGCGTAGGTTTTTGCACCATAGACATCAATATAATGAGTGCAAAATAAACTTGCAATTTTCTCTACAGAAACTTCTTTGAAACTTGGATCTTTTACACCAAATCAATTAGTTTCAATTACAATATGTTCCGACATTTTTTTTTTTTGTCAAAAACAGTTCATAAATGTTCTCTCTAGTAAAATTTGTTATTTTTTATTTACACCACCAACATATATAAATTTTTGCACTTTAAGTTTGTCATTTTTTTCTCCCTTCTCAAAATCACTCGCACTTTGATCACTATCACTACTATCAAAAGAAACCGCAGTAAATTGTTTGCGTTTTGTAGGGCTAATTACCTCTTCACTACTGTCGGAAACACAATCGTTCATTTTTTCGTGTTATTTTACCATGAAGCTACTTCCGATCACCACTTTTCATTGACTGCGAGTCCAATATGCACGGGTATAATATGTGTTTTGGTGATAAGAGCCTAAGCAAAATGCCTGCACATATGCGCTCTGATGATAATGGCCAGGCAAAATGCGTGCATATATGCGCTTATGATGCAAATGGGTTAACTTATTCAAACTTTTTGTTTTTCTTATAATTGTTTTTAATTGCACTGGTATCTGTTTTATTTAAAATTGAAAGATCGTTTGATTTTTCATTATTGTGTTTTTTTTTTTTTTTTTTTTTTTTTTTTAAGTAAACAAAATAAAAAAATATTTTTAAAATTATATTTAATATTTGATGGTGTTCTAATGAAAATTTTGATCTAAAGTATAATTTTTATTTTTTTAAAAATATTTATCTTTCTTATATTTGTATTTAAAAAAAAAAAAAAAAAAAAAACATATATGAGCATATTTATTTATTTATTGCCATTAAACAAATTTTTTGGCTTTAACAACAGAGAGAAAATTAACACAATAAGTAAAAATTTTAGTTTTGGTAAATATTAAAATAAATTTTTATAATTATATTATATTGATACAAAAATTTCTCTTACAATAATAATTATCATTTTCTCCTTTCATGACTTTTAACATATATTCTACTATATCAGAACAAAGACTAGTTAAATCCTTTAAGAAAGCAACAGTTTCTTCTTCCTGTTCTTGGAAAAATTTCATGATGAAATTTTTGAAATCAGCAAAGCAATATTGAAGAGCAAGAAGTACACCTATATAAAATATTTGGACATTTTAAATAAAACTGAAAATACAAGATCTTTGAAAAAGAACAAAAAACACATAAATACACTTCATATCAATATTTAATACGTTTAAATTAATGAATGAAGAAAACAGAGTTTGTAAATCGACACACGAAAAATTCATCGTATACTATCAGTCCGGGTGATCGTGTCAGAATGCAAACAGATCATAAAAATTGGGTAGGAGGAGAGATCGAAAGCATGGTCAATCCTTGATCAGCTATTATCAAAAGTGGAGATAAGTGTTGGAGACGTATTACGATCCAAATAGAACCTACACTGGCTGAACTTCCTGTCCCCCATAAATGTGTGACAAACTTTAAGTTTACTGAGCCAACTAGTGAAGTACATTCATCGCCACCACCTCAATCACCAGTGTCACCACCGTCCCCATCATCATTGTCGCCAGTTCCAGCAACTTTGCCTAAGAGTGACTGTAATCCTAAAACTGTCCAAACCAAATCAGGCTGTATTATCCACCCACCTAAGAAATTGAACTTATAAACTCTCTTTGTGATATAATATAATTAAATGTTTGTTTCCTATTTTCAGGGAAGATGTAGTGAGCAACTATTGCTCAATGCATCTGCTGTTGTGCGCATCGTTATCTGAGCATGTGCTAGTGTTAGGTACAAATGCTATATTTATAGAATATCATGGCATTTTTAGCCAAGTCAATATTTTAATATTTTCCCAACCTAAATTAAATTCAACTTTCTAAATATAATATAAAAATTAGTAGTTAAACTTTATGTAATGTTAGTTTTCTCTATTATAATTTAAAGTATAAAAGTAATTGAATACCTTTACTCACTTAAATCTGTTTCAATTAATGTAAAACAATCTTTTGTTTATTTAGTTTTTGTTCATCTTTTATTTCTGCAACCTTCTCACACAGCAGCTAAGTCTGCAACTGATCTAACTTCGTTTTTCACCATAAGGTGGTGCATCGTACTTCCGGTGACATCATATGACGCTTTTTCCGTCAACGTTGTGCGATCGCGACATGTGCCATTCTGATTGGTTGTGCTAGTGGGCGTTAGCTAGTCGTTTGTTTTGCGAGTGATATAAAAACAGTTTCTTAGCTGAAGAGGTTGCTTTTTGTTTCTCCTTTCTGCCTGTTGTTATTTTTGTCAGTCAGGTCGGCTGTCTGTTACATCGCGGGTGATGTTTTATTTTTTTGGATAGTGTTATTAATATTTAAATGAGATTATGCTACAGCTATGTGTTTTTTTTTTTAAATAAGTTTTAACTTTAAGTCTGCTAGGCTTCTAGTTTTTCAATGGCCAATGTGATATATTTAAAGTTAGTTTTCTTGATGACTTGAGCATGGTTTTAAACGTGAGTTGATAATTGTTATGTAATTAATTTAATTAATATTTAAAACTCGATATATATATTAAATTTATATTTATTTATTTATTTTGTTAAATTTTTTTTGTTTATGTTTGTTGTTATATATACAGTTAATAAATGTTAAGTTTAAAATGTAAAACTTTAGTCATTCTTGTTTCTTACACATGCACATATTAGTTTTCTCTTCTCCATAGACAAGTTTTAATACAGCTTCCTCTAGTTCAGCACTCTGCTAGTTTAGAATATCGTTAGGCCTGTAATTGACCCAACAGCTAGTCCTGCCTGTTAACCGCTCACGACTTAATGTAAAAGTTCAGTGTATTCCTCGTTGTCATGTAATAAACACCTGTCTCTCTAGCTATGCCTGTTCTGTAGTCATCGCGAAAGAAAAACTTTTCAAAATTTAATTTGCAGAATTCTCCAAATAAATAATTTTTTGGGGGGAATATGGAAATAGAATACTTTATAAAATACTAATTTAGAAAGACTACTATATTATTTTCAATTCAAATACTGAATATCATTTTCTAATCATTATTACAAATATTTAAATTTTTGTCAATTTGCTGAAATTAAGTGTAGTAGAATAGATGTTTGTTTATAACATGTACAAATTCTTATAATTTCTATAAAATAAATAAATAAAATAATAAGTAGTACTTGCACAAGTAACACTTAAAAAAACATGTTTCCTTTACAAATTTCTTTTACATAATTTATCAATCAGATGTGTAGAAACTTTTTATAAAACCCCCAAGCAAATGTCTTGAAAATTCAAAAAGATATCATTGATGGAAAGAGTTGAATTTTTGTTGCTCTCAAAATGAAGTAAAACAATATTGGGTATTATCTATTATCTATTTTTTTTTTTTTTTTTTTTTTGAATCAATTATTGACAATATAGTGCATTGATTGAAATAAAATTTGAGTAAACCCCCCTAATCAATTTTCTTCTTTTTTAAGAGTACTTGAAAAAATCAACTAATTCTACCAATATATATCTGATTTTTTATGATATTTATTTAAGCTTTTTTTTATTTTATTTATTTATTTTTTTAATAAGAGTAACTCTATACATTTAGCTAATAATATTACAACAGACTAAGCCTTTTCCCTGCTTCAGTTGTCATTTTGTAGTGAAAGTAGTTTTGCAGAAAAGTGAAAATAAAGAGGCACAGGAGTGAAGCAAACAACATCGAATACTCAAGAGCAGATATCTTCGCTAGCTCATGAACAAAGTTCCGTCACTTTGAGCACAATTTCCAAAGTGCAATTGCTCAGAATAGATCTCTGAACAGCTCTTAATTGCAGTGACTTCACATTCTCTCGCAGAAGTCAACTTACTCTTATTTATACTTTTTGGTGTTAGAGCTTGGTGGTAATTTTGTTGAGAATCCCATGGAAAGTTCTGGATCTCAGTTGCTATGCATTGAGGACTACAAAACTTCAGGAAAACTGAACTACTATTTTTCACCAAATCTGGTCACTAAATTCATCAGTAAATCACCAATTTTGTTACCAAGGCTGACCTCAATGAAAGTGAATGAATTGCCACTTTATTTTCACTTTGCCTGTAAAAATACTTTCACTGCAACAGGACAACTGAGGCAGGGAAAAACTTAATTTGTTGTAACATTAATTTATGCATAAATTTTTTTATTAAGACTTGCGCATGCACAGTTAAACATTATCTAGCAAAAAATGCTCCCACTTCATCAGATATTTAAAATTTTTATACTCTGATTACAGTATGTTACCTTTATTGTGCTACACCAAATTTTCAAAAAACAACATAGCATTGAGTTTAATGTCATATACAAATTGTATGATGTTTTTAAAGAAATCTTTATACTCTCATGAATATATGTGCCACTATCATACACAAATGAATACAGATGATTGAAACACATCTAAATCATATGCAGTGGTGGACTTGCAACTCTTGATTTCTAAAAGATTTTTTCTTTTCCTGAGATTGTTTAATTAGAAAAATATATCTACATATTTAAAAAAGTGTCGATATACTTTTCTACACATTTTAAAATATACATAAAAAATAGTATTTAATAATAGAAAATAGTAAAACAGTTTCTAAAAGTATTTTAGGCAACAATTTTGCCATCTATATTCATGATTTTGGTGGCTTTATTGAGGACATGACAACAATTGTCATCCTATTGCTATGCACATGAATCCTACTCTCCTACTCACATAAAAATAATGAAAATAAAATATTCAAATTACTATTAATTAATATAACTTACCATGTATAGGCTTTTCCATTGCAGCAGATAAAAAGTCATTTTTTGATGCTTCAAACTGAAGTTTGCATTCATATGTCAGATATTGTAAAAAATAGAAAGCTTCAATAGATTCTTTCATGTCTGTCTGATGGCATAATCTAGTTTAAAGCAATAACATCATTGAAGCTTATTTTCAAAAATTGACAAGTTGTTTTTCATTGCACAAAAGTAAAAGAAGAAAAACTTAGCAAAAACAATAAATTATTAAAATTTTACAATTTTATAAAAACAGTGACAGCTTGTCATTAAGGGCCAGCGGGGCACGGCCCCACCTAACATTTTTTTTTTCCCCCGATTAATTATTTTTTTTTCATTATTTCATTCCTTTTCTTTACTGCTCAAAAAATATATATACAAACTAACATCTTGCATCCATTTTTTTCTTAATATGCTTCTCATTATCATTTATTTGTCAATATGCTTTTTTCAAGAGTCATAAATCACGTAACACATTCGCGACCACTGACGTGAATTCACGTCATTTCAACTTCTATAACTAGTTGCTGCTGATGCAAATTCACGTATTTTTAGATTCTATTCCTGGTTTAGATTCTATTCCTACGTGAATTCACGTCATTTCAAGAATTTCTATGGAAACAATACATTAGTATTACTTTGATAGTATAATATTATTAGAGTATCAATTCTTTGATAGTAATTATAGGTTCTTCTAATATTATATAACTAATCTTCATTCCAAGCTTCAGGTAATTACAAGAGTAACATTTCAAAACATTACATTCAACTTTTATCCACGTTTAAACACCAAAAGTTTGCGGCAAATAGCTTTAGTTTACTTTGATATTCCCCGGCAATCAGTTTTAGAAAAGACAAAAGTATGCCGGTTGCGAAAGTGTTAATGATTCACCCACCAAATGTTGAAAAAAAAAAAAATACAGCCTTGGACTGGCTGCGGTTACGTTATCTAAGCATAGGGCCGCATCATAAACAGCCCATCTTGGCATATTCATTTATACAATAGTTATTCTATTAGATCAGAAGGTTAACAGATTTGGCGATGATCGCCTTTATCAGCATTAGCACGCTGTAATTTATCGTCGGTAGGGCACCGGCAGAGCGGCGCTTTGAGACAAAACTATAGAGAAAAAAACTCTCTTTTATTAGGTATGTTAACCATACAATTCCTTGATGAAATTTGGCAACTTTTGCATTACTTTTATTTGTATGATTTTTCGGTGCATTTTTTTAAACTTACATATGATAGTTTTAAATTTTAGTGTTTAAAAATGAATTCTGTTGATAGTTAAAAATATATTTTTTAGATTAGCGTTTGAGATATAAAAGCTCTTAATTAAGAATTTGAAACCGCTCTAACTGAATTTAAATGAAAAAATGGAAAGAAAATGTGCAACTGCGATAGTTTTCTTCAGATTGGTATACTAAAACTTTTATGCAAATAAATTGTAAAATTTTTAAATAAATAAATAGAGGATTTCCATGGATATATAGATTAACTATCTACATAAAAATGTAGTTTTTTTTACAGTATTTCTTAAAAATATGATTTGATAAAACAGTTTTATTATGACTATTATTTAAAGACGATAGACCGTCCTTTTTTTTTTTATTTAAGTATCAATCTTTAATTCTCAACAAACATTATGCATAAAAACATAAAATTGTGTCAAAAAGTAGGAATTTTATAATTGTAATTGAAAAGTTTTAAAATGACATTTTTCAATGTTCGAAATTTAAGTTAAATTTTCTCTAAATGCACATTTTTATAATTTTACGCATGAAAATTAGAAACTCATAAGGATAAAGATATTTAATTTTAAATAGATGTTTTCTAGATAATTTTCTCTAAATTGAATAAAAAATTAAGAAATTTAATTTAAATTATTTAAAATTAAGCTCTTAAAATAATAAACATGGTAGTTTTTTAATATGTATTCATATTAGTACATTATTCATGACTTTCCAAATTTCAATATAACTTGTTATAAATTTATTAAAGTTTATTTTATTTGTTTTTTAAGATAAGAAATATGAATATAACATTTTAAATGTTTATTATTAAATGACTTAGGGATATAATTCGCGCAAGCTAAAAAATATTACATGTAGAATGAGAAAAAAATTGAGTTCAAATTTTAATGGTAGGGCGTGTAGTGTTAGGGTTAAGGCCAGTTGACTAAAAGTAGGTCCTAGATCTGGGTGGTGTACTCTCCCTAGGGAGTCTTTCTAAGTGATGATACCTAACTTGTATTTATGCGAGTTTCGGAGAAAACCATGGAAAATTGCAAAAGCCTCTATCAGCTAAAGCGACCTGGAATAGAACTTGGCAATTTCTATCTACCATCTTCCAGATATTTAAATTTTGATACTCCACTGATCAGAAAACTACAGAATTTTGTAAATGAAGTCGTAAAACAGTAATTTCTGAGATAAATTTATGCAGTTTTTTTCCATATTGTTAAATTTAAGATTTGCCATAAAAAAAATTTTCTTCCAAAAAACTTACGCTTTATATATCTCCTTAATAATGTATGTATTTATGTTTGAACAATGATTATTATTATTGTTAAGTTATACACCATACGATGGGTCGGGCCCCACTTATGAAAATTTGCACGAGCCGCCACTGTATAAAAATATTCACAAATTGCTTCAAGAACTATTTATAGATAATTATTTATTATACACAACTGTTCATATCTTAGAAAATTGCTAATAAAAATTTTTATATGGGTAAAATTTTTAAATAAAATATGAACATGCTGGTACACAAAAAATATCATTTACAAAATGATACAAGTAAATATCAGAAAACGATTTCAATGTTGAAATGTAAGCTCTTATATGTATAATATCTTTACTCACTCTGCTGGTTATTTAGTTTTTTAATACACATTATACACTATTAAAAACATGTAATTTTATTCGAAAACATTAAAGACTAAGACCCTATAAGTTTTACTTTGCTTAGCTGATATGATCATCTATATATTAATAGGCAAGCATAAAATTTGTAGTCCCTTTTTAACATATTAATTAAGGGAGTAGAGGGTTGAAAATGTTATCATTCGAAAGGTATGTTTTGCCAGATGCTGCGAATACAAAAATTATTTTCTTAGGATGTCAAGAAGGTATTTAAAAATACTTTTATTTTTTATGCATTTTCCCCCATTTTTCCCTTTCATACACATATTCCTTTATATTAAAAAATACCTAAAAGAGGAAAGTTGTTAAATCTGACAATTTTATAAAACTCAAATAAAACCATAGACACAGTAATTTGTATAATGTAGCATCACTATACGCAAGGGAAGTGATGATGTCACTGGTCGTCCATGGAGCCACGAAAAAGATTTCCTATGTTAATCGTCCATTGGATTTTTTTGTAAAAAATTATTAAAAATTAACGCAAATTACATCCTGATTTTAATTCCAATATTTGGGTATAGTTATATATAAATTACTGTCTACATGTGTTAGATTGAGTTATTTTTGCTGTAAAATTGATAAAAATTTAATTTAAAATTTAAAAACTGTAGGAAAAAAAAAATGGCAAACTTCCAGTTTCAATTGTAAACATAAACATTTCATTTTAAAGGGTGATATTTACACATTAAATATCAAACTAATATACTAAATATAAGGAAAATGGTAGATATTCTATCATAATTTGAAGTTAAATTTGTTTTCAAATGCCTAAATAAAGTATTTGATATAAAATACTAATACGTTGCAGCGGAAGATATTTGATATCTGTCGTTCTTGGAAAAAAAAAAAAAAAAAAAAAAAATCGCCAAATTATCTGGCAAACATATTTAACTCCTTTCAAAAATCATGGTTATTTTAACAATGTATATATTAAGAGAGCAATGAATATGAAACAATATTTCATACAAAAGATATTACGAAACTATACATCTGGTATGCATATTTTCGTATTATGTTTTTGATCGCCAAGAACAAATCAAAGCCATGGCTAAGTACCTTAATATAAAGCTGTTACGAAAATATAAAAAATATTCAGTTATTTGAGGTTCATTATATTGACTTGAAATGCAATTAATTTAAAATAAACAAAATATGCATTTACATTAAGAAACAGCTTTAGTATAGGACTCCCTCATTGAAATTTGAAAACTGGCTCCGAAGTAGCTCAGGCAATTTTTGCAAATATCTTTTCTCAAGCAATTGTGATAGCTATTTTAATTCATCTTCAAACTGGGAAAAAATAATAAAAGTTATCAAGGGTTTCAATACTAAATCTGTGCCCATTTTAATTTGCGAAATATAAAATCAAAGATATGATGTAATGGTGATCAAGGAAAAAATTTATAAGATATTTGATTAATTTAGATTTTTTAAAAATAAATAAATCTAAACAAAATTTTAAGCTATTATGATGTGAATTTTATCAGATATTTTTGCTGATATAGGTATAATTTTAAATTTAACATTCACGTATGTGAAGGTGTTCACCCCCCCCCCCCTCTCTCTCTCTTGCTCCTTGAAATTTAGGAATTTATTCCTGAACAATATTTTTAATATGAACCTGAAAATCTTTATAATGTGACTTTTTTTGAACAAATATAATAAAGACTGTATTTTACTTTGAAGACTTTTAATTCTTGTGTTATTGCTTAACAATGCTTCTAAGGATAATAATATGACATACTTTGAACAATAATTACTATATGATGGATTTCAACACTACAATGTATAAAGATTTTTTTTTTTTTTTTTTTTTTAAGAAAGAAATGAAAAGTTGTAAGCTTTTTATAATATTAGCATCAGTTTGAAATTACAACTCAAAGAAAAATGTTGGAGAAAAACACAAAAAATCCAATTTTTAAAAATCTAACAGAAATATTGAAAATTTAAAAGTATACTGCAAATCTATACACATTCCTTTATCTAAAAAAAAAAAAAAAAACCTGTATGTGCTATATATATTTTTAATCTATGTCACACATAGGCAAAGAGACAGACAAATACTTTTTTTATTAGTATAGAAGCAGGCTTTGTCCACCTTGCCAGTAATATATATATATATATAAGCAAAATAACTAAAGCCAGATGAAAAATTAACCCCAAAATACATGGGGGGGCCTTCATCAGGGGAGCTCCCCTATGTAGGGAAAGGAATATGGAGAAGTTTCTGACGAAACGCTGGTAATTTAACCAAAAAAATACGTTTCTAGCCCCCAACTTCTCACAGATGGAAGCAAGACCATACAGCAAACGAATTTAATTAATACAAAGCAAAAAGAGCAATTAAATTCAGAAATCAAGCACAAAATATAATACATCAATATAAAATACAAGAATATATAAATACATACAAGAATATATAAATAGTATAAACATAGAACCCACTTCAACTAGTAGAGCCACTTACCAGCACTTAAATGTCTCTCAAAAATTAATTTTTATTAAATTTTGTGATACCAAAAGATAATATGCTGGTGAAGGATGCAAACATCAGACTGGTGAATGGTGCTCAGATAATGTTCACAGCTTATAGGAATGCAATTAGAGATCTGATTGCAATTGGGTCTATTGTAAATTTCTGTATCTTGATGAATGCGATTTGGTATTAGAGAGCGCATTCTGTATTATCTCTTTTTAAAAAAATCATATTCCTTTTAAACTACATTGTTATCTCGATCATTCATGTTCGCCTCCATTAGTTTACTTAGTGACAATTACAGAAGATCATCTGTGAAAATCTCTCAGGATAATGAGATATAAATTCAGAAAACGCTTTATTTTGTGGTTGATGGGATAGTTTACTTCAAATACATCCACCAAAGTGGGCCAAGGCTTTTCTTTTTAGTTCCAATGAAAATAATAAAATTAATTTTAGCTAACATTGTAGAATAAATGATAAAGAATTCTCCAAAATATTATTTATAAAATAAAAACTAAATCACTTTAATCAGTGGCAGATCCAGAACTTGACTTTTTTTTTTTTTTTTTTTCTTTGGGGGGGGGGGGGGGCTGAAATTTTTAAAAGTGTTATTCTAGACCAATAAAAATTTTACAATTGCAATATTCAATTGTGAATGTCAGTGTTTTTTTTTTTTTTTTTTTTTTTTTTTTTTTTTTTTTTTTTTTGAGGGGGGGGGGGGGGTTCAGCCCCCTAGCCCCCCTCCCCTTAAATCCACCACTGACTTTAATGAAATTTAAAAAGTAATGGCAAATAAATATGCGGGAGAAAAAAAAAAAAAAAGACAAAATAATGTGAAATGATTATAAGATCAAACCTTTTGAATATAATACAACAGATGTGGGCTCCACCATCATTATTCCTATAATCTGGATGATTACATAAAGTCAAAATGAATTCAGTAATGGAAGCTCTTTTGACAGAATCAGAACTTTCGATTTCAGGCCATGATGTATGTGAAGAAAGTAGATGTGCACACAGTGAGCGGATCTATAATGATTTAATATCCAAATCATTTACAGTTATTTTGAGATGTGTAAAAACATTTTTAATTGAAATAAAGATTATAAGTATAAGAATAAACCATACTTACTTCATCTGCAAAATCTGTAATGCAGGGAAAAATGTGAGTTAAGCTGTCATTATTGAAGAATAGCCATAAATCATTCTTTTGAACAAATTTTATAACCTTTTCCACACATTCTACATAAAAATATGATATATAAGTTAAAAACAAAATAATTTATAACATTAAATTTCACTTTTTTTTCCTTTCTTCTTCATTAACATCAAGAAAAACTTAATGAAATAATATATATTTTTAACATTAATATAATAATAATAATAAACCAATTTACTTGAAAATTAGTTTTTTTTTCGTTAAATTAGCAAAAGAAAAACCAACTAAATAACAAAATAAATAGCTAAAATAACAGTTTATTTCCATCCCGCTTGTTGTTATGCTATTTTTTCCAAAACATCTTATCAGTGTTAATTATCAGTATTCTGTTTTAAAAACTTGATCAACAAATTTACAATCATGAAAAATAAATAACCTTACACTAATTTTAACTGCTATTTCTTATTTTTATTTTAAATAAAATTACTAGTATAAGCCCATTCTTCACTTTCATAACAACTAATGCTGTATTTAAAAAAAAAAACAAGAATATAATGAAGATTTATTAAATTTATAAATAGTTTTCACATAATTCATGAGCAACAGCTAGTTAAATAAATATTTTCACCGTAAGAATAAATCTTTTTGCAATGGCATGATTTATCATAAAAAAAAAAAAAAAAAAAAAAAAAAATCTAAATTACAATACTTACTCGATGGATTTTCTTTTCTTCGATAACTCACTGTAGCATTTATAAAAACATCAAAAATTGTGGTCAATAACTGAAGACAGAATCTGCGTCTTTGAAAGCAAGCTCCAGGAAATGTGTTTTGAACAGCTGTATAAAATAGCCAATCCACAAATTCTAAAATAAAATTAATAGCCAAACTGTATTAAAAAATCAACAAAATATACATCCACATTAAATTTATAATGCAGATTTGCTATTCACATCAGCTCATCACACAAAAAAATAATTACACAGGAGCAGAAACATGAAGGTTTCTTTACTGTATTTTGTAGGAGGAAGATTTATGATAAGGCCATGAATCATGACAAGTAGCCATATTTGTAATTTTTCACATAAAATTTAATGAAGGACGAAATAACAATTACAGCTAACATAGATATATTACACAAACGATTACATTCACATTTTGAAAACTGATCTGTTTTAGCATGAACACAAGTATAGGGAGTTAAACAGATCATTGCCTGGTTGATACAGTTTACAAGTACCCGTACATTTGTGTGACGTCACTTACCAAAAGATTAACATTCAGGAACACAATGATGTATGGACACCACACCTCTCTCCCACTTAGTTTTTCGAACCATACCTAATAGGAGGTTTTCTAGGTCTACTGAATCTTCTTAAATCTTTTTTACACGTTTTCAGATGTGAGGAATCCAAAAATGACAAAATTTGTATGGTGTCTGTTAGTTTGTTAGTGTGTTAGTCCGTTAGTGTGTCAGTCCATTAGTTTGTTAGTCTGTTTACACGATATCTCACGAACAAATGATAGCAGAGAGGTCAGACCAGTTTTAAAATATTACTTTCGATACTGGCAAGAACTCTATTCATTTAAAACATTTGAATTAAAAAACTTCGTAAGTTATTAGAAATTTACGATTTTCTTAACATGGGAGAATAGGACAAAATGTCACTTAAACCTGCATTAAATGGAAACTTTTTACTGTAAAAATGTCAGACCAGTTTCAAAACATCAGTGTTGATGCCCGAATGAACATCAGTAACTGTAAATATGCTACTTTGAAAATTTCGCAAGTCATTGGAAATTTACGAATTTCTTAACATGGCAGTATAGGGCAAAATGTCCCATAAACAACAATTTTGAGAGATATTTTCATCGTAAAGATGTCAGAATACTTTGGAAATATTATTTAGGATACTGACATGAATATCAGTGACTATGAATTTTCCAATATAAAAATTTCATAAGTAATTAGAAATTTATGAATTTCTTAACATGGTAGAAAAGGGCAAAATTTCACACAAGCGTCATTCTTGAGGGATATTTGCATCATAAAGGTGTCAGGCCACTTTTGAAATATTATTTAGGATACTGACATGAATACCATAGAGTATGAATTTTCTAATTTAAGAAATTCGTAAGTTATTTGGAATTTACGATCCTCTTAAAATGGCAGAAGAATACAAAATTGAGCATAAACGGCCATTTTCAGGATCATAAATATATCAGACAATTTCAAAATAATATTTATGATACTTGTATGAACATGACTGATTACAAATAATCTAATAGGAAAATTTCGTAAGCTATTCGAAATTGAAGATTTTACCAACATAATAAAATTGAAAATTTTCTATATAAATATGCATTTTGAGGATTGTTGCATTGGGAATAGTAGCATGAAAACTAAACTATGAAATTTACCTTAATAAAATAAATTAATAGATTAGAATAAGTAATAAGACTTCTTCACACACCATAAATTTTAATCCAGCACAACCGGTTTCTAAAGGACGTAGTCTTCCTTCATCAGGTGCAAAAAAACACGTGCTACTGCCTTGGAGGCAAAAGCAAGACTGAAAGCAGGGCAAAATCCAGAAGGGGAGGAGCAACACAAACAACCAATAGGAAGCATCATGCAGGACCAATCAGAGAGGAACACACGTGCACACACAAAAACAAAAGGAGGGAGGAAAGGAATAAACAATTAATTTTTATTTTTTATTTTTATTTATTATTTTTTTCTAATGATTTATTTATAATTCATTTTTATTATTTATTTATTTATTTTTTAAATTAATATTATACTAATAAGTAAATTTAATAAAATTAATTAATTTATTATTATTATTATTTATTTATTTTATTTATTTATTTAGAATTATTATGTTATAAACCTAATGGAGGAAATTATTTAATTGAATTAAACAAATTTTTCCAGGCTGTAGACAGCAAAGTGGAATCACATTTTTCATTGACAATTTTATCACGATTAAGATAAATAGCTAAATTTTCCAAAAAATCCAGTTCAGAAATGCGTTTGGCATGAAAGATAATTTTGGCACTCTTAAAATTAAAACTATGATCAAATTCCCAACTGTGCTTCGCAATAGAAGATTTAGAAATTTCTTGATTAACAACATACCGAGAATGTTCACGTAAACGGCATTCAAGATTTCTTTTTGTTTGACCAATATAAGATAAATCACAATTATTACAAGGGACATTATAGATACCCCACTTATGAAGCTCGGGAACAGGGGATTTAGTTGAAGGGAATTGGAATTTATTGACAGGTTTAAAAATAACGTGAAAATTGAAACGCTTCAAAACTTTGGCTAATTTAAAACATAAGGGGGGATAAAAAGGCAAGACAACAAGATTATCAGGTTTAATTTTATCATCAATGGAAAGAGTAGAATTATAAGTTGGCCTACTGAACTTTTTGATAGCTTTATCAATTATAGAGGGTCTGAAACCTCTTTTAATAGCAACGGACTTTAAATAATTGAGTTCTTCTTTAAGAGAAGAAGTATCAGAACAAATTTTAAGGGCACGATACATGTAAGTGTAAAAGGTGCCAATTTTTTGTTTAGCCGGATGATTAGAGAGAGCATGGGGAGAGTTAGAAACAGAGAAAGGTTTCCTCTACACAGAGGTTTTAAAAGAGGAATCGCACCTAGTAACTAAAACATCAAGAAAGGGAAGTTGATTACAATTTTCTAACTCAAAGGTAAACTGAATATGGGGATCAATAGCATTAGCAATATTAAGAATGGCAGAAATATCAAACGGATTTTCAACAAGAATGAAAGTGTCGTCAACGTAACGTAACCAGCATTTTAAATTTAACATCTTTAATAATTTTTCCTCAAAATAATGCATATAGATATCGGCAAGAATAGGAGATAAAGGATTACCCACACTTAAACCATCACACTGTTTATAAAATTTGTTATTAAATTCAAAAGTAGTTTGGGAAACACAGAGTTTAGTTAGATTAACAAATTCTTTGATTTCAATGTCAGAATAATGAAATTCGCGTAGCCTTTTTTCTAAACAATTAAGCGCACCTTCAGTGGGGACATTAGTAAACAAAGACTTCACATCAACAGATAACATTGAGCAATTTACAGGATTCAGATTATTTAACTTCTTAACAAAATCATAGGAATTTTTTATAGTATGACTATTAACGCTGCATAAAGGAGAAAAAATAGAAGCTAAAAATTTAGAGAGGGGATAAGTAGCAGTACCAATATTCGAAACAATAGGTCTGAGGGGAACATTATTTTTATGAACCTTAGGTAAAGCATAAAAACGAGCACAAATTGCTGAAGAAGGGGAAACCGAGAATTTGGTATTGTCATGAAGAACAATGGAATTTTTAACAGCTTTTTGAACAGAGCTTAGAAGAGATTTAGTTTGGCCTTTTTTAATTTCTGTATAAGGTCCTTCAGATAAAAGAGAATTAACTTTATCAATCAACATAATCAGTTTTGTCCATGAGAACAATCTGGCCACCTTTATCTGCTTTAGTAATGACAAGATTTTGATTAGATTTAAGTTCCTTAAGAGCAACACTCTCAGATTTAGAAAGATTAGATTTATAATTGGAATTATTGGAAGAAATGCAATCAGCAAGAATATGGCGCAGAGATTCTTTTTGAGATGTAGATATTTTACTATATTTTACAGAAGCCTCAATGGGAGCAATTAATTTAGAAATTGAAGGTTTACAAGATTGGGAAAAATTCAAACCGAGTTCTAACACTTTATTTTGTTGGGCAGTTAAGTTATGTGAAGACAGATTAACTATGTAATTTTCTTCAGGAACTTTGTTAATTTCACGAGAGGTTTTTTGGTTTTTACACAAAACAGAAAACTTAGAATCTAAATTACGTTGATGAGCAGAATTAAGTGAATGTAAGGATAAATAATTATCATTTTCCGAAACAGCAAAATCATTGAAGTTTTTACCAAGGAAGAGATGAAGCTCATAAAGCTCTTCCTCAATTTTGGCGATACGTTGACGAAAATCTTGAATACAAGCATTTAAAAGAATAAATTTGGAGCGAAATAAGGCTTTAGAAACTCTACCAGTTACAGGAACAGAACACTGCAATTTAATAAAATTAGGAATAACTTTGTTATATTTACATTTTTGAAGAAATCTCAAATGGTTAAGAAATTTTACACGTTTACGTCTAAGTTTACAAAATCTGTTGAAATGGGAGTTAAACATGGCAACACAAAAAATAATGTTAAAATAGTTACAATAGATACAAAACAAAATAATAAAACTACAAATTCACAAAAAAGTAAAAGCATGCAAAAAATAAATAAATGAAAAATTCATGAAAAAATAAAAGCATGCAAAAAAATAAATAAATGACAAATTCACAAAAAAGTAAAAGCATGCAAAAAATAAATAAATGACAATATCACGAAAAAGTAAAAGCATGCAAAAAATAAATAAATGACAAATTCACAAAAAAGTAAAAGCATGCAAAAATGTAAATAAAATAGAAATACCTGGAACACAGGATCGTGATTAAACTAGTAAGAAGCCCAGAATGAGGTTAATCACCAAAACTAAATGCAAAACAGTGTACAATTAGATATATAGACAATAAGACTTCTTCACACACCATAAATTTTAATCCAGCACAACCGGTTTCGAAAGGACGTAGCCTTCCTTCATCAGGTGCAAAAAAACACGTGCTACTGCCTTGGAGGCAAAAGCAAGACTGAAAGCAGGGCAAAATCCAGAGGGGGAGGAGCAACACAAACAACCAATAGGAAGCATCATGCAGGACCAATCAGAGAGGAACACACATGCACACACAAAAACAAAAGGAGGGAGGGAAGGAATAAACAATTAATTTTTTTTTTTTTTATTTATTATTTTTTTTCTTAATGATTTATTTATAATTCATTTGTGATTTATCTTATATTGGTCAAACAAAAAGAAATCTTGAAGTCCGTTTACGTGAACATTCTCGGTATGTTGTTAATCAAGAAATTTCTAAATCTTCTATTGCGAAGCACAGTTGGGAATTTGATCATAGTTTTAATTTTAAGAGTGCCAAAATTATCTTTCATGCCAAACGCATTTCTGAACTGGATTTTTTGGAAAATTTAGCTATTTATCTTAATCGTGATAAAATTGTCAATGAAAAATGTGATTCCACTTTGCTGTCTACAGCCTGGTAAAATTTGTTTAATTCAATTAAATAATTTCCTCCATTAGGTTTATAACATAATAATTCTAAATAAATAAATAAAATAAATAAATAATAATAATAAATTAATTAATTTTATTAAATTTACTTATTAGTATAATATTAATTTAAAAAATAAATAAATAATAAATGAATAAATAATAAAAATGAATTATAAATAAATCATTAAGAAAAAAAAATAATAAAAAAAAAAAAAAATTAATTTTTTATTCCTTCCCTCCCTCCTTTTGTTTTTGTGTGTGCATGTGTGTTCCTCTCTGATTGGTCCTGCATGATGCTTCCTATTGGTTGTTTGTGTTGCTCCTCCCCCTCTGGATTTTGCCCTGCTTTCAGTCTTGCTTTTGCCTCCAAGGCAGTAGCACGTGTTTTTTTGCACCTGATGAAGGAAGGCTACGTCCTTTCGAAACCGGTTGTGCTGGATTAAAATTTATGGTGTGTGAAGAAGTCTTATTGTCTATATATCTAATTGTACACCAGTTTTGCATTTAGTTTTGGAGATTAGAATAAGATAAATATATCAAAGTGTGTTACACACCGGTTTAATAGTAACATTTTTCTTAAAAGTTCATAACGTAAACATCGTTAAAATATAAAGAAAATAGACAATAATAATATCGGGATTTAACTTCAAGATTTTTATACAGCAATTTTGCGCATTTTAAATAAACGCGCCACTGTCTTTTTTTCATTTTACCGGGCAGCCATTTTCCCTCATCGTTTCTTCCTCTTTCCCGCTCGAAGAGAGGGGATGCAAGCAGGGAATTTCTTCCAGAATCTTGGAGAACAATCTGGAACCTCTTTCAGGAAGTGGCGATGCGCGTCATTTCCGGTAAGTTCGCGAAGCTGATTGGCTGATTACGGCGCGCGGCTTCAAAATTCGCCAGCGAAAAAGTTCGGTTAAGCAGATCCAGAGAAAAGCGAGTGAGTGCAAGACGTGTTGGCAGGAGCCCGGCAGTTTTCGCCGTGGCATCCGAGCCGACGCCATTGTTAAAAATTTGATCAATGCGATCCTGTTTAACATCCTTTGCTATGAAGAAATATTATTGAACTGTCGTTTTATTAATGCTAGTACTTCAATTACATCAATATATTTTACTGGAGAAGACTAAGAACGAAGACTATTATGATTGGAATAATTAACGTACCGATGTTTGCACATCTTCATCTAATATCTACAGTTGCTATCTACAACGAAGTATTCAACAATTCCACCCCTGTCCTGGATTAGGGGGTGGAATACACTCTTTTTGGCCAGTAAATTTGACATAAATATACGTTAGCGCAACAAGAATTCGCTTCAATTTCATACTGATGAGGCGTGAGCTACGAATGTCAAGCGCCATTTTTATCTACTAAGTATTGAACACCATCTCCTTTTACCGGACACTATCTTCAGAGTTTTAGTGGTGCTCAGCCAGGTGCAGAATATTCTCGATTGGCCTTTTGTCCTATGCGAAACTTATTTATGTGAAGGTGTACGTTGAATATACTCTAGCGAATAGTGTGAACGCAATTTGCTGACTGAGAATTAAATTAGATCTTTTATTCCATCAGGAAAAATTCAGTGCAAAATTTGTGAAAGTTTTTTTAGTGTATTACGATCATTGATGTCTTATTTTCTCTTTTACCTAAGGGCTGGCCAGTATCCTATTTTCTGTAGCTTATGTGTGTGTTTTATCAATAATAAATTTTCGTGATTTAAAACAACTACTGTCCTCGTATTTCACTTCTGCTGCTATGGTGAGTCATTTTTCTTTTATTATTTTCCTTTTTAGCTCAAGTTCTCGATTTCAATTGTCATCATCGGATCATTGCTGCTATTACGATCATATTTGGGCCAGAGTTAAAACTTTATTGTTTAGTTGATTTATTTACAGATTATATTTGAGGATTTAATAATTAATTGTTTTGGATAAAAAAATTATCATAGAGATTTTATTAGTTCAAAATTAACGTTTACATTTTTATTTTTTTATTATTCAAAATTAACGTTTACATTTTTATTTTTTTATTATTCAAAATTAACGTTTACATATTTGGTGCCGCTCCAAAAGTTAGAAAATTTAAATAGGTCCCGAACCGGCGGTTATTATGTAATTAATTTCATTTTCAAAAATTAATAAAAAAAAAAAAAAAAAAAAAAAACGCATTAATGATCCGATGACAGAGATTTTTATTTTTATTTAGAGCAATATCCTTCATCCATGGATATACCTATATATTTTATTTATCAAGCACCATCCAAAGAAAAATAAAATTTACTTAAAACATTTGGGTTGTGTTTGATCATACATTGTTAAATATCTTAATGTAGAATAATTAAAATATATTCAACTGATTTTAATGTAATGGGTAATATAGATTGCTCTGCACTATTTATGTGGCATTTTTTAAAACTCTGACTTTAAGCTCCATCCGGACACAGATGACCAAGAGAGAGAGAATTTGAAAAATAATTTATTTTGGCAAGGGTTTAAATAAGATATAAACATAACATTTTCCTTGCATATCATTGAGATAGTGTTTTATTCAATATTTTATTTATTTATTTATCTTTTTATTTATTTATTTATCTATTTATTTATTTATTTATTCATCTATTTATTTATTTATTTATTTATTTATTGTGCAAATAATTTAACAGTATTATACATATATATATTTTTTTTTTTTTGGTAGGGTAAAAATCAATTTAAAATATACCTACAATCTCATATTTCTCTATTTATGCAAATATTGGGGAATTTATTTTCGATTTTAATGAGATTTCTTTTCAATGTTTCTTTAAGTTATATACTAAATTTGCACTTTTGAGGGGTATATTCGTTGGTTATTTAGGTTTTAGTACTATATCAAGGTACAGATATCAAAAATTCTTCTTTTATCCTTTTATTTATTTAAATACATACATCGTTCTTTTACATTTGATTTTATATTCATTGTTTACATTTATGGTATATATATTTTTTTTTGTTATTTGTGAGGTATTATGCTGATTCAATGAGTATCTTATAGATATATAATTTTAATATTTACTATCTGTAATAGTATTTGGGGGGTCGAAGGATAAAATTGTTTTATTTTTATATCACAGCATCTCAATTTTGGTCAGTTTTGTTTGAATGTTGGCATTTTTAGGGGTACATTTGAATTTATTTTCTTTTCAATTTTTCTAGGTGTAGGGTCAAAAAATCCTTTTTTTCCACTTTTCTGATTGATATTTAATTTAATTATCCAAATTCAGCCAAAATGAACAATCTCATTGCAACAATTGATAAGTTTGGGGGGGAAAAGACTGAAAGTGTGAATAATTTTATTCGCCAAATTTCAGACATCGCCAATCATGCGAACTGGGGAAACAATATGCGAACGGTTATTTTACGATCTAAATGCACTGGAAAAGCCCTTGATTTCCTAAATAATGACCCTTCAGCGACACAGGAAAATTCTTTCAACACTCTAATACATTTATTGAGAAGTAAATTTGACAGACCCATATCTCACCACGAATTGCAGACTCGTTTTTCTTCGATCAAGCAAAAACCCGGCCAGAATGTGACAGATCTAGCAGATGAAATAAAATTATTAGTTAACAAAATCGTCCCTAACCCAGATAATGCCCCACAGATCATCGACATCCAACATGGCATGATCTTTTCAAAACTTTTAGAGGCTTTGAGGTCGGACATTAAATTTGAACTCACCAAACAGGGTCCATCAGACTTCGATTCAGCGGTCAGGATTGCAAAAAATATCGAAAGAGCTCTAGATAGCTCAGAAGGGGCTGGGTCAATAGCCAACATAACTCAGGAATCAGATATGCAACTTTTGCTAAAACTACAAATAGAAAACGCCCAAAAGATCAAAGAGCTTACTGAAACGATTGAAAACCTCAAAAAAGTCTCTTGCCACATTTGTGGAAAAGAACATTTGACGACTGACTGTTATAAATTCCCAGGCACCTCCAGAAACATCCCACAAAATAACGCTTCAAATCAAAACAACTACAGGGGAAGGGGAAATTATCGCAACTTCAAAAATAGAACAAGACCGTACTATAATAGAAACCAAAAATGACAGCCAAATGCAGAGCAAAATCATAGAAGTGTTTTTTCAGTCAATAACATAGAACATAGTTTACCGATAATTACAATAAACATAGGGGGTTTTTCTTTTAACGGATTAATCGACACAGGGGCAAATTTGAGTTTAGTTCAACCACACGTAATTGAGGGTCTAAGGGAACATATGAAACTAAATTTTTTATCACGCTCAGTTAACATAAAAACTATTGATAATACTGTAATACCATACTACTCAACTGTCAATTTGAAATTTAAGATTTCACAAAAATGGTTTTCGAACGTTTTCTTTGTCACAAATTCAAATTGGTCTTCCAATTATGATTTTATCTTGGGATACGATTTCCTTAACAGGAATAAAATATTACTTGACTCAGCCAACAAAAGTCTAATTGTAGATAACATTGTTCTTCCTTATGAAAACAAAACGCCAAATTCAATTCCCACCACACATCATAATAAACCTAATTTAAGCATGCAAGACAGTAATAAAAACTCTATAAAAAAATTTGTTAATTCTCTTAAAGTTGTAAAAATCAATCCCCATCAATCTAAAATTGTTGCTCTAAAAGTTCCAGAAATCAATTCACAAGCAAAAAATCTTCTCTTTACTCCAATCAAAACCAAACTTAATTTACAGATCAATGAAAGTATCCATTTAAACGAAAAACTCATTTTTATTTATGCCCACAATCCTTCAGAATCTAACGTATACATCAGAAAAAACACTAAATTAGGTAAAATTGAAACCATTGAGGATGCAGATATCAACTATAACTACGAAGATCCCACTTATCAAATAAATGCCTTAAACACAGATGAAATCTTAAAACTAAGAAAAAACGAACTTACACCAGAAAATTTTAAGTTAGATCACTTACCTCCTAACGATAAAACTAGACTACTTAATTTGTTAATGTCCAATTTTCATGTTTTTTCTACCTCATACAAAACTTTAGGCAGCACTGACAAGGTGATACCACAATTTAAACTTCTACACGATTTTGCTCTACAAACTAAACCATATCCCATACCAAAGATTGCTAAAGAATTCGCGAGAAAGGAAATTACACAACTCCTTGAGGCAGGCATTATTGAAGAGTCATCATCAAACTATTGTTTTCCTGTTATTTTTGTTAAAAAAAAATCTCTCCCTAATGATTCCACAGATAATTTAAAATTCAGAATGTGCATCGATTACCGTCTTTTAAACAGCATCACCGAATCTTATAAAATTTGCCTTCCTAAAATTAATGACATAATTCAAAACATTTCAGGAAAAAAACTATATTCAGTACTTGATTTAAAAGCAGCATTTTTTCAGATACAATTAAAAGAACAGGACAAACATCTACTGGCTTTTTCCACAGAATTCGGTAATTTTCAACCATGTCGTCTGCCATTTGGATTAGTGAACAGTACTTCATACTTTCACACTTTAATTAATAAATGTCTTGAGGGGATTAAGGGGAATAACATTCAGTACTTTTTAGATGATATCATTGTGGCTGCAGACGATATGGAGGAAATGCTCTTTTGGCTTCAAAAAGTATTTCATAAACTCAGAGAATTTAATTTAACTTTAGATCCAGCAAAATTACAATTATGTAAAACAAACATCACTTATTTAGGTTTTAACATCAATCAAAATGGTTATTCACCTTCACCTGAAAATGTACATAAAATAAAAAGTTTTCCAGTACCTACCAATGTAAAGCAAGTACAATCATTTCTTGGGATGGTCAATTATTTCCGCCCACTTATTTTTAACTTTGCTGAAATTTTGAAACCAATTATTAACCTCACCAAAAAACACGTAAAATTTTTCTGGAATAAGGACTGCCAAGATGCCTTCATGAAAATACAAGACATTCTTCTTTCTAACCCCACCATCAAAAACATTGACAACAATAAGGATCTCTACTTAGTTACAGATGCATCAAAGCATGCCATCTGTGGCATACTAATGCAGAGGGATAATAACATCTTTTACCCAATTCAATTTTTTTCAAAACTTCTTTCAACATCAGAATCAAAGTATCCGTCAATAAAAAGAGAATTGTTTGCAATTTATGCTTCAGTCAAGTATTTTCATGAACACCTCTATGGCAGACACTTTAAAATTTTAACAGATGCTAAAGCTTTAACATATCACTTAAATTTAAGTAAACTACCTGATATTATATCTAGATGGCTAATGTATTTACAATCTTTTAATTACACAATGGAACATATTCCAGGCATGAATAACCCAGCTGATTTTCTTTCCCGAGTTTATGACAATGCAGATGATAATCTGAGGGTTAATGCTTTAAATATTTTTGCTCCAGGGGACCAGTTGCTTTCTTTTCAAAATATCCTAAAACACCAATTGCAGGACAAAAAACTTATGGAAATTAGAAAAAAGATTACAGACAATAAACCAATCCTTCCAAATTACATCATTAACAAAGACAACAATTTATTAATGTACAAAACAAAAATAAATGAATCTGATAATCCTCCTAAAATAATACTACCACCGTCATTACAAAACGATGCCATAGCTATTGCACATCAACCACACTTCGGTGCAGTAAAAACCTACGATATTTTGAAGAGGATGTATTTTTGGAAAAGTATGTTTCAACAAGTTCAGAAATTTTGCAATGAATGTCATCAATGTCTAATTAATAAATCAAAACCCACAGACACCAAACCTAAAATGATATCGAAATCTAACTTAGCTCCGGGAGAAATGATAGCCATTGATGTTGTAGGAAAATTACCCAGATCGCTTGATGGCAAATTTTTTATTTTGACAATTGTCGACCATTATTCTCGTTTTCTTGAGGCAGTTCCACTACCCAATGTAACCTCTCATTCTATAATCAAAACTTTAAATAATTATTTTTCTAGATATGGCATACCTAAAATTATTTTGTCAGATAACGCAAAAAATTTCCAATCACAAGACTTTGATGACTATTTAAAATCCTTAAATATAGAACATCGTAATACATCTATCTATTTTCCCAGATCTAATGGTCTTCTGGAACGCATTCACCGTAGTCTCAAACAATCAGTAGCTGCACTCTCTGATCAAGTAATAGAATGGTCCGAGAGATTACCATTTTTTGTATTACATTATAACAATTCAAAACATGCAGTTACAAATTTTACACCAGCACAATTGTTTTTCGGAAGAGATTTAAATCTTCCAATCCAAATTTTTAGTCCACCAAACTTTGTGGAAGAACCCTCAGATTATTTACTAAGACAAAGGGAGCATTTCCAGACAACTCAAAAAATGGTCAAGGAGAATGAACAACATTATTTTGATACACATGAAAAATTTTTAAGGGGGGGTCCTGATCGTATTTTTCAGTTAGACGATATAGTCTACCTCAAAGAATTTATTCCTCCATCTACTTTTGGCCCGAAATACTCAGGTCCATTCAAGGTAATTAGGAAATACAGGAATAATAATTATTTAATTCAGGATGCTAACGACGATAGTGCAAAATTGATTAAGGTAAATGTATGTAAATTGTATAAAGGGAAATAACATTTTTTTTTTTTTTGTTTTGTTTCTGTGTGGGGCAGGTGTTTTTCAGATTTTTTTTTGGTGGTTTTGGCTCAAAATTGCAAGTGTATATAGATATAAATCTCTTGTTCATTTCATGGTGTTCGGGTGGAGACATGATACATGCTCTATGCTGGAGATAGATGAGCTATTCAAAGGCAAAGTGCAATATATTATATGATTTTTTTGTGCAATGATATATATAACAACACTATACAGCAAAATCATCAGTGGTTAAAATTTCTTTTCTCATACAACTCACTTGATAGTTTTGGTTCATGGACAGGTGTACTCAGTGTAATAAAAAATTAACTCTGTGACTATTCACATAACTTTATTAAAACAAATTACAAAATGAAAAAACATATAAGGTGGAAGATGCTGTTAATGTGCACAAACAGTTTCTATTTCTACTTCTTGCAGGCTGGTCCGGATTAGTGGAACCACTGAAATTTCATTAAACTCTACAATAAAACTCAAAAAAAAAAAAAATATATATATATAGATATATAATTCTTCTTACCTGTTTACTGGCAAAACTTCAGGTGTATTTGAAACATACAATCTAGAATGCAGCATCAACGTAAAGAACAGGCAACAACATAGGAAAAATTTGTTTTGATTTATTATTGTTTTATTCTATGCATAGAAGGAATATTTATGAAGTATAGTTAGACATTTCACCAACAGTACCAATTAGTCGATATAGACGTACACATTGTAGTCTCGTGGTCTATCTCACTTAGACGTAAATCTGTGGCTAGGTTACTAACATGAAGGTCTAAAAGTAGATACTATACAAATCTTGTTTGATCTTGATATTCATATTTAAAATCTCCCTTACGAATGGCTAAGAGAATTTTTGAAGGACTTGTTCAAGTCGAGCCTCTTTGCAGTGTCATCGACACGTCCAGAAACTCCACTATGTATGCCTAGGGATGATAGATTAGAAAATCAAATTAATATCTTCAAAATTTTCAAAAAAAAAAAAAAAAAATGAGCTCATGGAAAAGTCCTGTTTATAGTAAGATTACTTTAATCAAAAAATCGCTGCATACTACTGATGATATTATCTGTGCAATATTTCAATAACCTTTTAATAATAATACATTATTTTTTCTTTGCTTCTTTCCCATTTTTTTTTTGTTTACTCTCCCTACCCAATTGTGTTAATCCATGGATGAATGAGATGGCAACTTGAGCTATTAAATAATACATCTGGCTCACCAACTCCTGGTTCAGTGAAGTGTTTTTGTGTTTAATATTTATCTCTTATTATTTTAATAATCATGTTATACATATATTATACATTGATATTGTGTTGTGCAATTGTTTTCATATTTACTCATTATATATATTTTTTATATACCTCATTTATACAAATATTTTAACATACTATTAACACTATTTATTATCATATCTTATATTTACAATTGTTTTTATTTTACTATTGTTTTAATTTAGTACATACCAAAGATTGTTGTATTTACCTCACTTAGCTCTCTCTGGAACTGCGAACAATATTCCGTCCAAAATTTACAATTGACGATGCCGCACTTTCCATATATAGTACCTTACATTGTTTACAATGGGTGCCCTAATAATTTTTTTCCAAAAGGGGGGGGTAAATGTTACACACCGGTTTAATAGTAACATTTTTCTTAAAAGTTCATAACGTAAACATCGTTAAAATATAAAGAAAATAGACAATTTACATTATTATGGATAATAATCGATCTTAAAACATCATTACTCCGGGAATACAGCATGCTAAAATAATTTCGTATTGAGAGGAAACGCTAGATCGCTCAAAATTAAATTAAACAAAGCTACAAACAGTCAATGTTAACTATTTCTTAACATTTTACTTTCCTTTTTAGATTCAAAAATAATATACTTTTGGTCAATTTAGCGGTAATGACACCGAGACCGGAGTAATCTATTAATCATTACCTTTAAAATGAGATATTACCCATCCATATACGTTAATAATATCGGGATTTAACTTCAAGATTTTTATACAGCAATTTTGCGCATTTTAAATAAACGCGCCACTGTCTTTTTTTCATTTTACCGGGCAGCCATTTTCCCTCATCGTTTCTTCCTCTTTCCCGCTCGAAGAGAGGGGATGCAAGCAGGGGATTTCTTCCAGAATCTTGGAGAACAATCTGGAACCTCTTTCAGGAAGTGGCGATGCGCGTCATTTCCGGTAAGTTCGCGAAGCTGATTGGCTGATTACGGCGCGCGGCTTCAAAATTCGCCAGCGAAAAAGTTCGGTTAAGCAGATCCAGAGAAAAGCGAGTGAGTGCAAGACGTGTTGGCAGGAGCCCGGCAGTTTTCGCCGTGGCATCCGAGCCGACGCCATTGTTAAAAATTTGATCAATGCGATCCTGTTTAACATCCTTTGCTATGAAGAAATATTATTGAACTGTCGTTTTATTAATGCTAGTACTTCAATTACATCAATATATTTTACTGGAGAAGACTAAGAACGAAGACTATTATGATTGGAATAATTAACGTACCGATGTTTGCACATCTTCATCTAATATCTACAGTTGCTATCTACAACGAAGTATTCAACAATTCCACCCCTGTCCTGGATTAGGGGGTGGAATACACTCTTTTTGGCCAGTAAATTTGACATAAATATACGTTAGCGCAACAAGAATTCGCTTCAATTTCATACTGATGAGGCGTGAGCTACGAATGTCAAGCGCCATTTTTATCTACTAAGTATTGAACACCATCTCCTTTTACCGGACACTATCTTCAGAGTTTAAGTGGTGCTAGCGATACAAGAATTTCGCTTCAATTTCATACTGATGAGGCGTGAGCTACGAATGTCAAGCGCCATTTTTATCTACTAAGTATTGAACACCATCTCCTTTTACCGGACACTATCTTCAGAGTTTTAGTGGTGCTCAGCCAGGTGCAGAATATTCTCGATTGGCCTTTTGTCCTATGCGAAACTTATTTATGTGAAGGTGTACGTTGAATATACTCTAGCGAATAGTGTGAACGCAATTTGCTGACTGAGAATTAAATTAGATCTTTTATTCCATCAGGAAAAATTCAGTGCAAAATTTGTGAAAGTTTTTTTAGTGTATTACGATCATTGATGTCTTATTTTCTCTTTTACCTAAGGGCTGGCCAGTATCCTATTTTCTGTAGCTTATGTGTGTGTTTTATCAATAATAAATTTTCGTGATTTAAAACAACTACTGTCCTCGTATTTCACTTCTGCTGCTATGGTGAGTCATTTTTCTTTTATTATTTTCCTTTTTAGCTCAAGTTCTCGATTTCAATTGTCATCATCGGATCATTGCTGCTATTACGATCATATTTGGGCCAGAGTTAAAACTTTATTGTTTAGTTGATTTATTTACAGATTATATTTGAGGATTTAATAATTAATTGTTTTGGATAAAAAAATTATCATAGAGATTTTATTAGTTCAAAATTAACGTTTACATTTTTATTTTTTTATTATTCAAAATTAACGTTTACAAAGTGAATGGTGGATCATTCTGTCACTGTGCCAAGCGTTTTTTCAAATTCATTTCTCTTAACATGATAACTATGTTAAGAGAATGTCCTGTTCTAGAAATTTATGAATATATATATATGATGGGGAACTGAGCAGAGTCCACCTATGCCAACTAGTTTAGTTTTAAATGCATTTTTATATTGCTTACTTTCAACATGATTCTTAATATTTGGCATGAGTATATCTAATTTTGATCTTATATTTCTCTTGACCAAGATATGAGAAATATTAGCTTGTTTAATGAAATATTTTGTTATTATTTTACAAATTGTATTTTTGACTTTAAGTAAGAAATATTTAAAAATCTTATTTTTTAAAGCTAGGTAAACAATTTCATTCCATTAAAAGCCAATAATTTTGATATTGAAAAGAAGTGATTTAAATCAGTGATTTTTTTCCAAAAAAAAAAAAAATAATAATAATAATAATAATAATAAATAAATAAATAAAAATAAATAAAAATAAATTGATTTAAATCATTACAACCCTGCTGAAAATGTGTTTTGTTTATAACATGCAAGTTTTCAAACCAATGCAATGTGTTTTCATAAAACTTAATATTCTATATTAGCCACAATATATGGCAATCGGAAAAAAAAAAAAAAAAAAATTGCTAAATATCTGACAAAATGTGAACACTTTTGCTAATATATATATATTTTTTTCATTTATACACAAGCCTTAATCTTTTTTTTTTTTTTTTAATAATTTATTAACTAAACTAGTAGTTGCACGTGACTTTTTCATATAAAATTTTAACAAAATCATTTTAAGTAAAATTTTCACATCTAACAAAAACTATAAATAACATTGTTACTGTTTTAAACTCAAGCACAAAATTAAAAAGAAAAAATGGTTTACTGGATTGAATTTTTAGTTATTTTACCTGGAAGTAGAAAATGTCATGAAAATGATGGCCCCACTTCTAATATTCAATTGCATGACTATAACTAATTCTAAGCATCATTAAATATATTTGCAAGCATGGAAATACGTATGCCCATGTAAATGTTTAACATGTTTTTTTCTTGCATTTTTTTTCTGTAACTGTATATTTTCTCTTAACCATAAACAAAATTTTACGATTATACTGGTGTTTCAATTCTATTACCGTTTAAAAATAAATCCTCCTTTCCTAAATATAATGCCAATTTAAACAAAGGTTTATTCACATGCTGTGGTGAAACTATTTAGGCTTTGCGAAAATTAAAAGGTAAATAAAGCTGACCAAAGGTTTCATTTAATCTATAAAGGAAGATGTCATAAAAATGGCATGCATATGGTGGGACCTAAGAGTTCATCCTAGTCATACATGGGTACATACCAATTATAAATTTAATTTACATATCTTCTTATGAGTTCCTTTAATATCAAAATAAAGATGGAAAATTAAACATACCCATTCTTGAAATAATACTTCTTTATAGAGTTCCTCTGTTTCAAAACATTTTATTACCAGACTGATAGTCTTCTACAATGTATATATGGTTTTTACATACAACATTTGAGATTAAAGATACAATCAACGTATTTTTTTTACACTTCATAATAAATCTCAAAAATACAATATATATATATATATATATATATATATCGTCTCTGCTATGTTCACAAAGAATTTGAATGCCATAATAAATATCATATGTTGACATAATTCGATTAAATCATATTACAAAGGGTATGTTCAAAGTGCATGACTACATATTAATTAACGATCAAAAGAAAGTGCACAGATGTAACAGCCTAGCCATTATTTCCAGCACAGCGGTGGAAAACCAACTGATGCAAAATGAAATATTTTGAAGTTAGATTTAAAGGAGAGGTGATGTATTTACATCACACATGCTGATATACATTGCCTTTTAACTATGAGGTCTTTTCCAGGCTAAAAACTTTTGCTTAAACAACATAAAAACAATATTTCAAAGTTCGAAGACAGTGAGTTTGTTTCACTAAATACATTAATTCTTTGTTTTACTTGTGTATTAATTGTTAAGTTTTTTTTTTTTTACATAAAATATTAGAATAAAATAAATATCTTACATGATGGGAACTGAACCAGGGAATTACGAGAAGACAACTGTATTGCAGGAAAACTTTTGCTGCAACAAATCAGGAACAGAAAAACTAAAAGTGTAATTGGCAAATCCATAAAACCTCATTGCTACAAAAGTTGTAAATCCTTACCAAGTATCTACAAAGCCAACAAAAGAGCTTGGATGACACAAGCAATCTTTAATGAATAAACGATAAAGTTTGATAAAAATATGGAAAAACAAAAATGAAAAATTCCTCCAAAATTGAATAGCATTCATACTGAGTATTTCCAGCCTAACTGTACTGCATTACTTCAGCCTCTTGACCAAACACCCTCTTTAGCAGATCGGAGCAATAAAATTATGATACAAATCTATGTTATTAAAACACATTGTCTGTGACCTTCAAAATAATGTAAACAGAAAATGCAACATGAAAGAGGCAATTTATATGATCCATGGATCGTAGGATGATATTAGCGAGAAAAAAATAGCTTACTGCTGGAAACAAGCACACATTGACAATGATTTAAATAAAGAGTTAACAACTCAAGAATCCAATAATGATGAATATGATGAGGAGCTGATGGTCGAATATGAAATAAAATACGTTTGGAACTCAGTGGAAAAAAAAAAAAAAAAATCTTCTGTGATTCAAAGCGTAAATTTTAACAAGTTTTTAACTGCAGATGACAATGTTTTAACTTGCTATGCATTAATGGAAACAGACACTATTGCTGATGCTCACAATTTAGAAAACAATGAAGAAAGTGAAGTTATTGATGATACTCCAAAAGTTACATCTGCTGAAGCCTTAGCAAGTTTAGAAACAATGCAAAATTTTATTTCTTCACAGAGTATTGTACCAGGTAATACTTTTTCTAATATTAATCAGTTACCCAACTTCTTATTGTCTGCAGCTTCAAATTCACTCGTAAAAAAAAAAAAAAATTGTGGATTTTATGCAATAAAATTTTTATTGTATAATTTTTAAGATCATTGCAATAGTAGTCAGTCAATTTTTCAGTTCCATAAAAATGTAATTAACTTTATGTTACTAATTTTTTAGTAATTATACTATTTTTAAAATTAATTATACTTTGAGGATCCCAATAGCAATATTATGTATATAGTTGACATTAGATATGAAATTTAGCTTACTTTTAATTTTCTATTGAATTTCATTACAACAAACAAAATTTGCAGTCCAGTGAAATTCGTTGTAATGGGATTTTACTCTACACAGCAACAATATTTCAAATTAAATAAAACAAACCCTTTTAAGCTATTCTAAAATAAATTTAACAATCTTTAAGATGGCTCAATAAGAACTATATTGCATTAAATAAACCTTCTTATAATATAGCCAATAGCTATACAATTAACGGTAAAAAATTAATTGTATGCAAGTAGTTAATTCTCCTTAATCAGGTTTAAAACTAACAAGCCTATTTTAGTAAGTACTGATATAACAGTTATTTTTGTGACCGCCAATATCTTATTGGATGTACTTTCACAGTAAATCATGCAGTTGCAATTAACAATTTATGTAGGTTTACACACTTACACATGTACAAATATATAAGCAATGAACTTACTTGTTTGAGGCATGTCTAATGAAAATTGATCTGTCTCTTTTTTAGAACGAAATTCTTGAGCTAAACTGTCTCTAATTCTAACTAACAAAGTATGTAGCTGATAAAGTAAATGTTGATGAAATGGGGCTGAGTCTATATTCAAATTTTCCAAAATAAAAATCTTTACATATTCCAGTTCAACAGATTTTACTGATTCTAAAAAATAAAGACACATACATAGTTAAAAAACTGAATACAAAATTAGTTTTAAGTAAACTGAAAAATAATTCTAAATGCGAGCTGAGGTACATTGTATTGAAAATAAACATACTTAATACAAGAAAAGTAATTTGAAACTAAAACTCTAAAGTTTCAGTTTCACAAAGTTCATTTTAGACACACAAAACATAATTTTATGCATCATAAGAAACATTATACAGGATATTCCAAAATGTAGCTTAATTCTTTATGTATCAGATAATATTGTTCAATGTAAATTTCAAAAGTGTTCTGTTTAATGTAAACCACAACAATGTTAATCAAAATATCCACAATATTCATAAAAAATAATTTCGCCATCCAACCAATGTAGAAGATTCTAAAGATTCTAGTACAGATTCTAAAGATTCACGCTGGATATGATGGGATAATGCGAGCAGCAACAATCAGAGCTGCAAAAGGGTACTCAAGTGACTTGTACATTTGCTCTCATATTTTTCAAGACTTGATCTTGTCCCTTTTCTCCAGAGGATGTTCTGATAGGGCCTGACTATCGCATGAGCACCCAGGGCTTGAGGGGCAC
Source organism: Salticus scenicus (assembly GCA_963930645.1). Classification (NCBI taxonomy): domain Eukaryota; kingdom Metazoa; phylum Arthropoda; class Arachnida; order Araneae; family Salticidae; genus Salticus; species Salticus scenicus. The sequence goes on from OZ005656.1 coordinate 152,579,335, forward strand.
AAAATTTTACTAATGGTTAATAATCTGGTCTAAATATTCTCCCCCTTTTTTTCTTTTCAATTTCTAACTCGTGTTTTATTTATGTGAATAATATTTTAAAGTAAAATCTGTCATTAGGCTGACTGGGGTAATTTTATTTGTTATTTGTTTCTAGAGTCAAAAACAGAAACAGATTAATGTTTTGACCAAATACTTTTTTCAGTCTGCTTTTTTGTCTGCTAAAAATCATGGAATGTTATTATTATTATTTTTTCAATTATTATTTTATATGGAGGTCAAACAACAAATTGAGTCTAGTCTGAAACAAAACAAAAATATTCAAAAATCAAATTAAAAATCATAATGAAAAATTTTATGAAATAATGATTAAAAACGAAAAAGAAAGAATTTTTATATTTAGTAAAATCCCGAATATAAGCCTCTCTTTGAAAATAAGCCCCCTCCCCCCCTTTTAGGCAATTTTGGATTCTTTTTCCCATAATCATAAAAATAAGCTTTCCCCCTGCATTTCTTCATTTTAAGTGAAAAGTTAAATTTACTTAAAATGAAAAATGCTTATGTATATTTAATTATTTTAATTTATTCTTTAAAATAAATTTTTTACAGTAAAAATTACTAATTCCCCTCTTATCCTTCTGTTTTTACAAAATAAGAATGAGGTGGGAAGGAGAACTATAAAATAACTATAACTGTATATTGAAATCGAAATTGTAAATATATTTTTCAATAGATCACAGCACCAATCTTAATTCCAGAAAAAGTTATAGACTTTTTTAGTATTCAAAAAATAATAACTGAATGTAAAAGTAAACTTTTCTTTTTTTGCTTTTCATATAATAAATAATAAATAGAGTTCTTTTATTTATTTATTTAAAAAAGGTTGCATTTTTTAAAAATTACTAGCTTTTCTTTTTATTTAACTATTCCAATTAAAAAGATTGATGAATTTCAAGAGAATCTTAGTGTTAATTAAGCAAGTCTTTTGTTTACCTGTATTACCAAAATTAAAAGTTTTGTTAAATGTTTATATTTTAAATTAATTATTGTATTGATGTAACAATTACAATTAATTTATTACAATAATACAATAATTAATTTGTATTGTGCATGTCTGATTACAATCCAGATTTCCTTATTGAATCACTTTTTTTTTTTTTTTTTTTTTTTTAATTGATAGATGGCACCAACATGCAATTTGTCATTTATTCTTAAAAAAAAAAAAAAAAAATCATATTTTTTGTAAAATATTATGTTTAACAATATATGAGTTTTGTGCATTTCCTATTTACCAAAATATATACTTGTATTATTTTATATACTCTAAATTAAATACTGTTTACCTTAACAATAGCAAAATCAGTCTTTAATTTTTTATTCATCTTTCATATCAACCATTTGAAAAAATTAATTAAAATTATCAATTTAAATAAATAATAAAATAGATTTTGAATTAATAATTAAAAAATTTTATTTCTGTAAGTTACATTCAATTCTGTATTAGATAATAAGTATTACTTTCATTCTGTGATGATAGATGGTGCCATCAAAACTTTTTAAAAAGAAATTTCTAATAATCTCGATTATAAGCCCTCTCTCTATTTTTAACTGGTTTTGCATTTGAAAGACAGGGGGCTTATAAATAGGATTTTACGGTTTTTCTAGTTACATGAGTAAATAAAAAAAATCCTCAAGTTTTTAGGGTGTTGGATTCTACAAAAACATTTAGAAATTTGTTCCAAATATATTATCTTTTTAACGTAAGAGTTCTTAAATTCACTTGAATAGTGCGCTTTAAAAAACTTTTTTATATATAGCCAAGCCACAACAGGAAATTTGCATGAATCCAAGCAACAGCATTTTATAAATTATATTCTCTTTAGATAAAAAAATATATATAAATACCTGATTTTTTCGGAGATGAACATAGTATTGAGAAAATTTCAGTTCGAATTTGGATATCACAATGGTGTAAATTTTTTTCAATCAAATTTAATTCCTAGTGAAAATAAGGAATAATAACATAAGCAACAACAACACTCATTTAAAGATTATTCCATTAAAAAATAAATTTAAAAATACAAGTGCTAACCTTATCGCCCAAAGTTAATGGAAAACATGCTTTTGCAACACGTAGAAGCAACAATTTGACAGAATCGTCATTATTTTGATTTTCAATTTCCATCATCAGTTCATAGGATTTGGGAAACTCTTTCATAGTCCAAGATAGTAAATTATTTGTAACATTCTGAACTAATAATCTATAAAAACAAACAAATTTTATATTACATTAAAATAATATAAACGGCCTTAATTTGAAACTTCTTGTGAAGTTTTCAATGCGAGCCTGCACCATCATCAGGCGTGCTTCACATCGTGTGTTGACAGTCGAAACAAATCAACTTCAGTTGTCTTCCTCCTTTGTCTTGCTAAGTGTTGCTTAGACCGTCAACACACCATGTGAAGTATGCCTCATGATAGCACGGGTCCGTGCAAAAAACTTTGTAAAAAGCTTCCAAATAAGGTCATTTATATTATTTTAATGTAATTAAAAGAAGTTTCCATATAAAGTTCTAAGTATTATAATTATAAATTTTTAAAACTCTATAAAAGTAAACTAAATACACTTAAAAAAAAAAAAATTAAAAGTTAAAACTACTTAAAATTTATTTAGATAATGTTTTCAGTTACTTTTTTTCTTCATGATCTTAAGTTTGGAATGCACTGGATGCCTTTGATCTTTCACATTTCTCTTGCAATAAGTGCATCTTGCGTTAATCTCAAACCTTTTCTAAATTATATGTAATAACCATTTTTGCACTTTGAAACATGAAACAATAGAGATTTTGGCTGGTGTAAGATTATGTAATGATATTAAACCAATCAAGGTCGACACAAACTAGCATTAATTACTGCAAAAGAAAATATGAGGGATCAGAAGTATCCAGTTCAGTCCACACTGAAGAAGGTCGCAAAAAATGTGACAATAAATAATCACATGAATACTATGTTAAAAAAACTAAAATGCTATAATGTTATAATAGTGTAATTTAACTATAACTACAAAAAACCTAAAATACACAAAGTTATAAAGTATATTAAACTAAAGTATATAAAGTCATTTATAAAGTATACAAAAACTGTATACATACACAACAGCACAGTTAAGCTTTCATAAAGATCTACTCTGTGAATTATTGATAATTATTGATAAAATTGCAAATAGATAAATTTTATCTGCTTATAGGTTTATCCCATATGTAACACCACATTTCCATTATTACCTAGGATGTTCCATATCATACAATTAAAATGCCAATTCTCCTCTATTAGTGTTTTTCAAACAAATGTGAAAGATATTTGACAGAAATGCCCATTTTCAAAATAATAAATAAATAAAGCTAAGTTCAACAAATACTTAATAATAATATCTTAAAATTCTAGAGTTAAATTAAATCATAATTTAGCTATTTTAAACAATGGGCAAACCAAAAAATAAATATTATTAAATATAAGTTTTATAAGATCATAACAACCCATGTTTCGTATCGAAAGGAGAATCTTACCTGTCATTACTTTTTAAACTATTCAAAATAGGAGTACGCCACCATTTGCACCATTCAACAGAAAATTGATTTTCTGAATTACATTTCCTAACAATGAAAATACAAAAATAGTGTTAACATTTAAACTTTAAAGAGATCATGTGGTTTTATAAGACAATTTTAGATAAAATTCTTCAAATGACACTTAAAAAAAGAATTAATAAGAATAAAGGGGGCGGGGTGGCATACGTGGGCTGTTCAATAACTCTGTGCAAAGACACTAGGTGGCAGCAGTATATAAAAAATGTTATTTTGTTTGATTACTGTGCAGTCTCGATTCGATAGCCAGCATCAAGTATAATATCGTAAGAAGGAGCATTGTTTCTGAATATCTTTGAAAAAAGATAAAAAGTGTTGTAGAATTTTTTAACGAATGGAACAAAATTATTTTAGAGTTTTGATGAAACATTATAATTTAAAAAGAAAAACTGTTGCAAAAACAAAATTAAAATGGATAAACACTAGAAGGAGTCTGCTTTTTTCTTTATGAACCATTACAGGCATGAGAGTGCAGAAAATTAAAAAAAGAGGAAACACGCATGTTCATAAAATTAATTTCAAATGAAAAATAACACACGCGGGGAAAACTATGCAAATATGTTCATAAAATTTATTTCAAATGAAAAATAATGCACACAGGGAAAAACTATGCAAAATATTTTAAAAGTGACAACTTAAACTAAAAGAATAATGCACAATAAAACATATGTGTAAAAAAAAAAAAAAAAAAAGCTAGCAATCAACATTTAATCATTGATTGGTGGTGGAAAATGGGAAAGGGGGGGGGGAGGTAAAAAGTAGTTCATGAGTGAGAGATATTAAACACAATTCTACTCTTTATGGGTTCTAGAATACTATAAAGTAAGTTTAAAATTAATATTGATATTTTTGTTGTGGATGGATAAATATTTAAAAATAAAAGGCTTCCTGCAGAATGTTTGATCGGCGATGGTTAGAGATAAAAAAAAAAAAAAAAGTGGGGGAGGGAGCAGGACAAAAAAAGAAAAATAATAAAAATTACATGAGTGAGAAATATTGAATAATTCTGTTCTTTTATATGTTATAGAATTGGATAAAGCACGTTTAAAATTAATATTGACATTTATATTTTGGATGGAGAAAGATTGAGAATGTAAAGTCTTTCGTGGAGCGTTTGAACACTGTTCGTTATTGGAGTTTGATTTATACAAAAAAAAAAAAAAAAAAAGCGGAATTAACGGAAATCACATAAAAGCGGAAAATCGTGGATCCGTGGAAGAATCTCATGCCTGCTATTAACAAATGTAAATGGTTCATGGAAAGATGTTAGCAAACTAACTCAAAAATGCTAGCAAACTGACAAATTATTACAACTCTAGTTATGCATATTACTGCAAAATTGTTAGCAATTTAGATTCCTGCAATGGCAATAAGCCCACAACCAACCTGAACTGACTTTGGCACCGTCTTCTCCAGGTGAAACCACAAAAGAAGAAAAATCATCAGTTAGATCGCAAGTCACCAACCACTAAAGATTAGGGTGACGATGGTGGTGGTGGTGGGGGGGGGGGCCCATACAAAAGCTGCTTCGTAAAGGCACCAGTGTCCAAAAATGAAGCAAAATGTATATTTTTAATTTAATTTTAAGTATTTACAAATGGTTCAAAATTTTTCATTATGCCCACATGAGCACAAGTGATGCTGATTGTCCTGGACATCCTGCTGAAGTACCGACTTCACAAATGATTGAGAAAATCCATGACATGATTTTGATAGATCAAAGACTGGTACATGAAACAAAGAAGGTACATGAAATTTCAGAAATTGTTGGCATTTTCCTGGATCATGTGGAACATTTCACATGACATCTGCAAATGAAAAAAATTTCAGTAAAATGGTTGCCATACATGCTGTCTATTGATGAAAAACGTGACTGTGTGAACATTTCTATAGAGAATTTGGTAAGTTTTCAGAGAAATCAAAATTAATTTCTTATATATTTTATCACAGTGGATGTAACTTGGATTCATTACTACCAACTAGAGACTAAAAAACAATTAAAACAGTCAGTAGAAGTTGGTGAATGACCATAAAAAAAGACAAGATTGCACCTTTAGTTGGTGAAGTCATGGCCATTTTTTTCTGGTACAGTAAGGGCATAATTTTAAATGATTTTTTAGAGAAAGGCAAGACAATAAGCATGGTTGCTACATAACTCAGAAGAAAAAAAAAAATCCCTGAGTTTTCCTTGTCTCTTTTAAAAGTATAATAGATGACATTGCAAAATTAGAATTTAACATGTTCACAAGTCAGACTTTTATTAATGTACTGTAGTTGAGAAAAACCACATACAATTGACTTTTCTTCTTCATTCTAAAACACTATATTATAAAAAATATTAGATTATTAAAAAAAAAAAAAAAATTCTACTGTTTTTTCAAAAAAAAAAAAAAAAAAAAAAAAACTTTAAAATTCCTTGAATTTTTCCTGTTTTTCAATGAAATTTGAAACTCCCAGAGTTTTCCTTGTTTTTTAAAGTTTTTCAAATTACCTGAGTTTTCCAGGTTTTCTCTGAATTCTGAGTACCATAGCAACCCTGATAACTGGAGAATAATATGCATCTATGGTGGACAATTTAGCCCAAGGAAAAAGTGACCCTATTTTGTCAACAACTGAAACAAAAAAATTGTGTGAATTACAATTTGAAATTTTATAACTCCCTCTTTACTCTCCTGATTTGGCCCATTTAGAATATATTTTGTTTTAATCATGAAAAAGTGGCTTGTAGGAGAAAAAAAAAAATCATCAAATGATGAGATTATAACAGAAACAAAGGAGTATTTTTCTAGACTTCAAAAGGTGTATTATACAGAGAATATATATATATATTTAAAAAAAATATATATATTGAAAAATGTTGAATTAAGTGTGTAGAACAAAAAAAGATACTACATTGCAAAATAGCAAAAAAATTTTTTTTACAAAAATCATTTTTTAAACAATTTTGCACAGATTTTTTGAACAGCCTTAAAAATAATATATCTAAGAATTAAAACATTTGAAATTATCTTCCCCTGCAGAGTTAAAAAATTCAGATCTGTTTTAATCAAAATTTAATTTTGGTTGAAAGGGCTCATTTTTTTCTTCTGAAGTTACACTACCTTCTACAACTTGATTTATGTTTAATCCTGGGCAATAAGCTTTTTTAACATACTTTTTCAATAAAAATATCACAGAATGAGTGTGTTCAGTGAGCGCCTCGATCCATGATGTCTGTTTGATCCTAAACCAAAGTGTTCAGTACTGCTGATCGTCTCAGACCACTTTCCTTCAGTGTAATGAACTGACAGAATCAGTCATGGATCAAACTGCTAAAAAAAAATTCTTGGGATATTGGGTCATGTGACTGATCCAATGCTTATTAGGATGAAAATCTGACTGACATTGCAGAGTATAAACACTCATGATTGGCACTGCTGATACTATCATCCAATCAGGTCATAAGAAATTGTGGCAAATCGTTCAGTACATCCTCGACTGATCCACGGAACAATGGATGAATGATGTTAATCGACCATTCTGATTCATCACTTTGGTGCTCCATTGAACATACTCAACATCTTTTGTTTTCTTTTTGTACTAAGGATAACTATTTTTCCTTGTGACAACTGTGACAGCACATATCCCATCTAATTTATCAATCCTGTTTTTGACCATATTTTTGTATTTGTGATGCCACAATATTCATTTTTCCAAAGATTTTACATATTTTGAAATTATCAATGATTTTATTTTTTAAAGAAAAATAATCTGGTATGTCACTCACACGACTTTCTTTTACCCTGAAATTTAATAATACAAATACAGGTTGGATATTAAGGGGTAAGATAACGAGTTCTGTGTGAGGGGGGGCTACCGCCCCCTCAACCCACCATTTTATTACTACACCTACAGTTACATAGAATTTAAATCTGTTATTAAAAACAACTTTCACATGCAACATTCCTTGAAACATATCAATCTTGATCAAACTTTTCCAGCAACAAACTTATATTAATCTCAAAATACATCATTCAGATCTCCTAAAATTATTCATTTTTAAGTTATTCTAAGAGACACAGAAAAAGATCAAACGTTAAAAAACTTGACTTTGGTAATCAGGAAGCCTCAAAACAAGTAAATATACAAAAAACAATCGATGAATATTTAGCTTAAAAACATACATTATTTACCATATCTCTATGAGGAATTCATTTCAATTTCTGAACAGCTTTCCTGGAAATGGTAAAATATTACAGTAAAGAACTTCCACTAAAAACAAAAAAGAATGTTATCGCTTAAATATTTGCAGCCCTGTATATCTTCTGAAGATTATATACATACCACATGGTGCACCTAAATATAATCCTATAGTAATAATACACGGTTAAGCCTGAAATACATTTCTATCAATTTGCAACAGTTGTCGCACTTTTATCAAGTTCTTTTGTGTAGCCCTGTAAAAGAACAATGAATGATTTCCCTACCATATTCTTCATGAGACATGCATGCTTTTATGCATATAAAAAATATATATTAGTTTCACTTGATTTAGTGCAGTCTATAGATGTTAAACTCTACTTACCTGCAATTTCCTCCACAGACGTAATGTATTTTAATTCTCTTGGGTATCCTTGTACACGAACCATTTGCTTGATTTCAACAAAAAGTTTAGTGTAACATCCCTATATCATACACATTTAGAATACCAAGCTTGTATTTTCTGCTATAATTTGTTTTTGAGATATGCTGATAACAGACACACACACAGACCAACTGCTAAAAACATGATTTTTGGATTCAGGGGACCTCAAAACGTGTAAATATAGCAAAAACTCACTTTTGAAAATTTGACCCAAAAACAATATTTTCTCTACCTTATGGGTAAGAGAAAGTAATAACTCAAAATGAAAGATAAATGACACATAGGAAAACCAGTTTCCGTCAGAATCATGAAGAATAAAATACAATTAAACAGAAAATGGAAACAAGTTTTAAAAGAGAATTTAATAATATAGATAAACATAAATTAAACAGTTATTAAATAATAATAACAATAAATAAATAAAACTTGAATTGATACATATTTACTTTTATATTACGCATATTTCACTTTTATTAAACAGTAGTGTAATAAAATTCATTTTAACATTGTCCTACACAACTTCATATTTATTTATCTACTATATAATTCTATAAATTGCAATTATTGAAAATTGCTAAGAATGGTGAAAATTGTGTTCAAATTTAATAAAACGTTATCTTTAAAGAAAATAAAAGGAATTTTAAAAATTTGATCTACAAAACCGGTTTTATGCTTAAATGTGAAATAAAAATTATATACTTACTTCATATTACTTACAATTACTTTATACACTTCAGCAACAGATGAAGCAATGTAATTTGCTTTAAGGCTAAAAATTATTTTTGAGGGTGAATCAGGATTTTTATTTAAAAACTGAAAATAATAATTATAATAAAACACAAAATTAATAATTTAACACAAGACACAAACTCTAGCATATAAAACATAACAAATGAAATAAATTTATTTTTAAGAAATATTACACAAGAGAATAGTGAGAGTGATACAATTTGCTTTATTCATACACTATAAATTATCAACATATCAAACTTTAATTTCTATTTTTTTTTTTTTTCCTATTAGAATTGTTTTCAAAAGGAGACTTTATTACTCTGACTTTCTATAAAAATATCAAAAATCATACATCTTCAGAGAAATACATTAACAAGAGCAAGATTTTATGTGCAGCTAGTGTTTAAATAATTATGTTGTTATTTTTGAATCAATAGTGAAGAGACAAGAAAAATAAAAGAATTGGTCTAAAGTTTCCTCAGATAACTTTAAAGCAAACCTGGGGCAAAATAGTGCACAAAAAGTAAATATTCTATAACCTATCTCGTTTTAAATAAATAAGTTTATATATCTGTACTGATAAGTATAAAGGATTTAAGTCCATATTCTTGATTTTTCAGGAGACGAAAAATAAAGTTATACTAATTAAAATCTAATCAGAAGAAATGATTAGGAAAAAGGGATTTCGTTGACTTATACCATTTATACCATTCAATGATTGTCAACCTTCATTTAATAATGGGAAAAAATTGAATTAAATATTTTATACCATACATAAATGCTAAATTTCTGACTTGAATTTTTTTTTTTACTAATGGATTTTCTCAGAGACTAAATGAAAAAAGACTTAAATCCTTTATACCAATCGATAGAGAATTTTTTTCTGAGTCTGACAATGTATTTAATTCAAAATCGACCTTTTTGGACTTAAATCCTTTATACTTATCAGTACAGATATATTATATATATAATTATTATTATCATTATTTTATTCATTTATTTATTTTTTGTTTTTTTTTTATTTATTTCCAGGTTCTACAGATATACAGAAACTCTAAAGCTGCATATACTAATTAATTATATTTGAGTTGTTTATTATCCATAATAAAAACCTCCATTATAGATTGAGAGAAGAAAAGAACTTGTATTAAATATTTATTTTTGAAAATCGGAAAATTTTAAAAATCATCTTAATTCATATCTGCTGTCTTTTCAAAGTGCAACTTTTGTTAAAACTTCTATACGCAATATTTATAAGAATATGTATTAACAAAATAAAAAAAGAAAAAATACAAGTCCTTCCAGCTCATTTGGAAGGGTACATTAATTTCTTTTTTCTTATCAAGTAGTAGCCACCATTTTGGTGGCTACAATTTATTAATAGACTTGGTGGAAATATTAATAAGGGCTATATACATATGGAGTTTTAACTCTTTGACGCAGATGGGACACCGGTGTCCCTTTTGCTTATTTATTTTTTGACACTCTTATTACAAATATTATTATTATGTGATAGTTTTTTATTATAAAAGAGAGTCTAATAGTTACTATAAAAAATCTATTAGATTATCAGAGTAAATTTTTTACTAAAATAAAAATGTTAAATAAAAGTAGTTTGAAAAAATTTTATCAACCAATTTCAAAAATTTATTTCTAATTAAATTTGATTATTTAAAAAAGATCAGTAATGAATTATTGCTACTCCTATATCTACGTAATTGTAAATAAGTGCAATTTGTAAAAATATTTATTCATGGGACGCCCGTGTCCCATGATGAATTTACCTTTAACGTAGAAAGGGACACCGGTGCCCCACTCTATATTTTAGAACCAAAATTAATTAAAATTTTAAATATAACATTTTCCACTTATTTAGGTCTAAAATAACTTAAAACTATCAAAAAAGTGTAAAAATTATGTTTGATGAGAAATCTGCTTCAAAGGGTTAAGGGGGTATTCTGGTCTAGAAATTTAAAAAAAAAAATCGATTTTTTTTTTTTTTTTTTTTTTTTTTTTGCATATTTTGAAAGTTTAGACTTTCAAAAATATGATCCTAAAAGGATTTTTCAAAATTCGAATTATTTTCGGAGATACAGCTGATTTTGTGACGTGGCGTCCGAGCCGGCCGTTTGGGATGTAATAGTTTATGTTAAGTAATATAGTTGGGATGTAAAAGTTTTGGATGTAATAAAGCCTATTTATACCAGCTTATTATCTGATGATTTATTACATCGATGTTTGGGGTCCGAAACACAAAATAATAATGAATCACTGAATTGTTTCCTAAACTTTAAACGCGTTTTTCTCGAAACTACTTTTTTTGAGGTGGTTGACATGATATTTCAAGTTCTACTGAACCGATTGCTTTGAAATTTGGTATATATCTTGTTTATACAACTCTCTATCGCGTCTGCCTTGGATTTAAAAAAATTTTGATTTTCAATATTTTTAAAAAATTTGAAAAGGTCGAAAAAAGTTGGGTAAAAAAATATTTTTTTTTTTCAAGTCGACGCCATTTTGTCATTTTTTTTTTTTTGAAAATGGTCAACCCGATAGCGACATCTTTATTAATGAAGAATTTGTTTGATTTTTTTGTTTTAGATCACTACAAGGGTTGAAATCATGTCAACCAGGACGCACCGTTTTTTTTTAAGCCCCCACTCCATCGGCCTGTATCTCGGCGAATTTTGGGTTTTTTTTTTTTTGTGATTTTTTTTTTTACATTCTCAAAATGTCAATAAAAAACATATAAAAAAATGGATAGTAAAAATGTTTTTCATTTTTTTTTTATCTTACTTTAAAAAATGCCTAAAATTCAGGCTTCTAGACCAGAATACCCCCTTAAGCAAATCAGCTCATAAATGCATTTTTGACGTGAATTTGAAATTTTTAAATAGTCAGCTCTTAGAAACAAGATGCAAGGATGCCACTCAAAATTTTTCAAAAAAGAGGAAATCACAAAGTGAATTAAAATTTCCACCATTTTTCATATATTTATACACAAATTCTGTACATTAATATACAATAAAGTAATTGATATATAAAGTATTATTTCAATATAATTAATTGAAAAATAGTTAAATTTAGCAAATAAGTTATATTTTAAGCAATATAAAAGAATGGAGCTTTATCACAAACAAAAAATTATTTAAAAATTTTCAAAATAAACCATTGTCTGCATATATGCCTGACTATCCAAAGTCTGTATATATGGTAATAAATAATAATTTATCATAATTTAAAATAAAATAATTACACATATAAGAAAATATTTCTAACTCTTTAGAAATTCTAGAATCTAATAAAACAAGTTTATCATGAACACTGACTTATGTTACGTATGGAGAAAGATTGGGAATTGCAGAGTTTTGTCAGGTTGTTTAATGATCGATCGCTACTTTTAAGGAGGGGGAAGGGCAATAAAACTATGCATATGAGAAATATTGAGCAACCTTACCTACTTAAATGTTCTAGAATCTGACAAAACAAGTTTAATATGCATATTGATATTTATATTGTGGATGGAGAAAGATTTGAAATGGCATGACTTTGATGGCCTGTCTGATCGCCGATCATTAGTTTGAGGAGAGGAGGGCAGAAAAAATTTATAAAAAGCGGAAATCTGTTGTTCAGTAGAAAAGTGGCATCCCTGAAGATGGTAGATTAAATTGGCAAACGAACATATCAAATGCATTTCTATGATGAATTTATTCAACAAATTTAGCTTGAAATAATTCAGTATTTAAAAAGTTATCCTCTTCACAAATTTTAAAATGGCTGCCACTTGGAGAAAAAATGGCGAAGCAAGTTGCTCACTTAACTAATCCAAGATATTTGCAAAATAGGACTTTTGTTCGAATAAATTCAATGTTTCAAAAGTTATCATGATAACAAATTTTTAAGTGCCTGCATTCAAGTGATTGCAACTTAGAAACAAAATTGCAGAGTAACTTGCCCAGTGAAATCATTTTAGATATTTGAATAATAAGTCGACTGTTCAACTTTAGTTCAAATTGATTAAGTATTATAATATTTAAAAAAAGGATTACATATAATCTTAACTAGTTTTAAAATTTACCTTATACTACATCCTTTAAAATTCTTTGCATATATATTTCGAGTAACATCGTACTCATCTTCAGTGCCAAGTGAAAATTGGTTCTTCTGAGGTGATTACTTTGTGGTGTCGTGGAAGTCGTGGCCACACTGCATTATTCCTGCAGTGTGGCAACAGATTCTTATGAAAAAAGAAACGAAATGAAGCAAGCCATGACTTCCATGACACCATGAAGTAATCACCTCAGAAGAACCAATTTTCACTTGGCACTGAAGATGAGTACGATGTTACTCGAAATATACATGCAAAGAATTTTAAAGGATGTAGTATATGGTAAATTTAAAACTAGTTATTGATTAAGTATTTCAAAAGTTATCATAATGATAAATTTTCAAGTGGCTGCCACTTGGAAACAAAATGGCAGAGCAACTTTCCCAGTGAACTAATCCAAAATACTTATAAGTTCACTGTCCCTCTTTGGTTCGATTAGTTCAGTATTTCAAAAGCTATTGTGATGGCAAATTTTCAAGTGGCAGCCTGATTTTAAGTGGCTACAACTTGGTTGGTTGGTTGGTTGGAGGATTAAGGCCGATTGACTCCTTATGTGTCCTAGGCCTATAGGGGGAATGCCCTCCGTGGGGGTCTTTCTAAGGGGTCCCAGCCCGTATTTACGCGAGTTTCGGAGGAAACCACGGCTACAACTTGGAAACAAAATGGCACAGCAACTTGTCCAATGAAATCATCCAAGATATCTGTATGATAAGTTCACTGTCCCGAATTAATACAGTATTTCAAAAGTTATTGTGATAAGAAATTTTCAAGTGGCACTGTGATTTCAAGTTGCTACCTACCACTTGGAAAAAATAGTAGAGCAAGTTGCCCAGCGAACTTATCCAAGATATTTGAATCATAAGTTTACTATCCAACTTTGGTTTGAATCAGTTTAGTATTTGAAAAGTTATTGTAATGGCACATTTTCAAGTGGCAGCATGGTTTTAAGTAGCTGACTATTGAAAACAAAATAGCGGAAGAAATTGCCCAGTGAACTCATAAAAAATATTTATATAAATTAATTCTCCAACTTTTATTTGAATTGATTCAGTATTTCAAAAGTTATCATAATGATAAATTTTCAAGTGGTAGCCTGATTTCAAGTGGCTGCCACTTGAAAACAAAATAACACAGCAACTTGGTTAATGAATGCATCCAAGATACTTGTAAAATAAATTCGCTGTCCAATTTTGGTTTGATTTGGAGTATCATTTCGGAAGTTATCATGATGAAAATATTTCCATTATATATAGGTAGATATATATATATACATATATATATAAACAAAGTGATCGTAATACGTCGATTTCTAAAGAAATAAACCTAATAATGAGATTACTTTGAAGAAGGTAAAAAAAAAATAAATAATTAAGTTCTTAGAAATAAATGCAATTAAATTTTGTTAAACTATCCTTTTTTTAATGCACACTCTTATATACTAACTCATGTTATATAATTCAAATGAAAAGTTTTCATTATTTTGTTACATAATTACACAATTTATATGAATATCACTAATATTTACATATATTTAAAAAAAAAATCATTTATAATGCTTAGATAAATTCAACATTTCTAAATGATATAAAATAATACTTTTAAATGAATAATAATATAAAAAATATTACAGTAATTATTTTTTACATTTTTAGCCAATAATCTAAAGATAAAACTTACTTCATTATAATCCGTATTCTGTAGTATCACTGATAACAAAAAATATTTTCCCTTAGCTTGCCAACTTAACATTAAGGTTTTTTCTAATAAATATGGAATCAGTTCCTTGTCTTTCAAACAAAAATTTTTTCTTTCTAATTCATTCAGTCTAATGATGGCACTATATAATTCTCTCAAGCGTCCATTTATACCTTTAATTGGACTTTGCCAATTAGATTCTAATAAATTAAGTACTTTTTGCACAATGTCACCATCAGTGGCAAAAAATGCTTTGTCACTGTTCTGAAATGTAGGCAAGCACATTTCACACATTTTCATCCAATTTATTAATGTAACAAATGCATGATATTGATGAACAGAAGGAGTCAAGCAACACTGGTACACAGTTTCAAATAACAAAATTAAAAATGGCTTTTTGTGAAAGAAATCCAAAGAATTTGAATATAACTCAGCTACTTGACAAGACACAATTCCATTTAAGATAACTATTTGCTGAAATGAAGATGCCTTAAAATTTGGAGAACTTTTTAGAGATTCTAAGTATTTCTCAAATGTTTTAAAACCGACTATTACACAAGATTCGTGATCCTTGAAGAATGCACATATATCTTCAACTATTAGTTCATTATTATCAGCAATGACTTGATTTCCTAAAGGAATAAAAGTTTTAAATATTAAGGCTACCAAAGCAGAAACATCATAAAAATATATATAATATATATACAGTAAAGCATCGTTTATACATCTTCCAAGGGACTGACATAAAAGGACGTATAAATGAAAAGACATATAATAGAAATTTTAATAACACTTTGATTACTACAAATTTAATGACACTTAAGCAAAATTTATAAGAAAATACTAATTAATAAAGTTTCTTAAGTTAGTAAATGTATACTATACTTTTTTAAGACAATAATTAATTGAACAAAAAAAAAAAAAAAAAATTATAAAAAGTGAGAAAAATTATACTGTGAATGCATGACTGGGTATTAATTACATATATCATATATTGAGTACTATATTACATTTCTTAAAAACTATATGAACACAGTTTGAATATTAATTATATATATTGCGTACCTTTAATAGTAAGCATATGATTTATGTCCATACAGATAGTTATTTAATATCATTTAAATCTTTAATATTCGTCTGATTTGCAGTTTGTCTATGAGTATTAAAAATTCTACTGCAAATTAAATTGATTCTTTAATCAGTATTCTTCTTTCCTTCCTGTGTTCCTCCATTTAAGATGCTTTCTAGGAAAAATCTGTCTTATTTAGAATGGAAAATAAAGACAGGTTGAGAAATTTTGCAGATTTTAGTAAAATGGAAAAGACATATAACCGATATTAGAGGCGTATAAACAAAGAATTTTTTGCATTAAAATGAATAGGAATGAATCGGGACTTCCCTAAAAAGACGTATAAACGTAAAAGACGTATAAACGAGAGATGTATAAACGGTGCTTTACTGTGTATATATATATATATATATATATATTTATGTTTTAGTTTAAATAATTTTATAGGAAAAATCACTATTTTTGATGTCAATTCTTATTTGTACACTCTCAAAAATCTGCTCAGCTTAGAATGAAGTGTTTTGCAGACTTCCGGATATTTGCAGAGTTTAGGATAATTTCATTTACTTACATCTTAGAACCTCATCTGAATAGCAAATCATTATGAAACAGTTTATATGTTATATAAATACAATGCAGAAAAGAGTGTGTAGAACAAATACTTAAATAAAAATTTTAATCAATATTTCTTAAAATTACCTCATATTTAAACCTTTATTAGCAGCATGGTGTTTATATATTTCGGCATTACGATCATAGCCATCATCAGAAAGGACATGCTGCTTACTGACCACTCTATGAAGCGAAGTGAAGAAAGGAAAGAATGAAGAAGCGTTTGACCGATGAGTAGCATGTCCTTTTTGATGATGGCTACGGTCGTAATGACGAAATATATAAACACCATGCTGCTAATAAAGGATTAAATATGAGGTAATTTTAAGAAATATTGATTAATTATGATCCTTTACTGCCAAATAAAGAAAAATTTTAATTTAAAGAACAATTTTTACACGTTTTACTACAGTTGCAAATTATTTAGATATTTGAAGAGCCTCATGCATAGTATACTTAAATTATTCATTTTATATCTTAATATTTTTTCCTTTACCTTGCAAAAAATTTAGCAATTCTTGGAGTTACATAAGTTTATGCTATGAGAAAGTTTGAATATTTATCTCCATAAGAGAAAAACCTTCTAAACAATGAAATATTTCCCCCCTTTTTTTTCTCAAAGTCACAATAAATTTTTTTTTTGATGATTGAGTAATTCCACTTATTATTTCCTTGTTTCTTCCTCTATAATAAGCTGAAAGATTGGTAAATCATCAGCACAATTCACATAGTTAATCAGTGATGCCGCTACACTTTTAAATTCATGGGTCCCTGGGACCCATGAGTTTTAAAAATCTTGGTCCTTTTTTCAAAAAATAGGACCCCACATAAATGAATTTATATTTTTCAGATATAAATTAAAATTTTATCTTATTGTAGATGAAAAACAGTTGTTTAGAAATTTTTAACCAGCTCTTTTTGAAATTGTCTTAAAACTAATATTATGTAGGAGGTGGTTGCTGTTAAGAAACAATTGAAAACATTTAACTTAGTGTGCTCTAGAACCAGTAAAAAAAAAAAAAAAAAGAGAGAGAGAATATAGTGTAACAGCTAATCTTATTATTATTATTTAAATTTTAAACTAGAAACATTTTTAAGAATTCTTCAAATTATTAGCATTAATAGAACAAAATGAGAAAATAAGTTTTTTTTTTTTTTTTTTTTTTTTTTTTAAATGAGGAATTATCAGAAAAGCAGATTTATTACAAAATTTAGTTACACATTCCACTTCAAATCCAAAGTGACCCCCCCCCTCTCTCCTTTAACCCCAAAATAACTTACCAATAAACTGAACTCATAACTTAATGTAGGTATTAGAGAAAAAAATAAAAGAAGTGTACTTACTCATCTGTAAACGAAATTACTATAATAATAACAACATTCAGACATTAGCAAAAATATTTCATTTTTTGCTTAACACAGGAAACATTACTTTTTTTTAATGCTTAGGTTTTCTTAATAATAAAGTTTCTTGAATTTTAATACAGACATATTGTCATGTTCTTGGAATCATGTTCATTCCTCTGGTTCATTTGTTTTGTTTTGTTCCAACGAACTTAGAATGCAGCAGGGTGATGCAATTCAATGTATCGGCACATTTTAACTATTAACTTTTTCGTCCAGTCACTCTCGTGTATTTATCGTATATCGTATTGGAATTGGATAGAAATGTTTTTAGATTCTTTGAAAGAATAGCTTTGTGACTATTTTTTGAATTTCATATTTTGGCTAAGCTTTGATGCAGGGCACTCATTGGTGATTTGTTATGCAGTGAAGCAATTCGGTGAATCGTACACTTTTTATTTTTTTTTGTATTGCAACTTCGTTTTCTCATCTCGGAGTCGGAATTTTCTTTTTGACTTCACACCGGCCGTTTGTTTGTGTTTGTCATATAGGATAGGTTCTTTTTCCTTTATGGTAAAATGGAGTTTTAAAGTTTTTTTTTTTTCTTCTTCAGAACAGAATGCTTTTAAAAAGATAAAGAAAATATCAGTTTTAAACAAGAAATATATATATATACAGTACACTCTCAAAAATCCACACAGCTTAAAACGAAGTGTTTTGCGGATTTCTGAATTTTGCAGATTTTAGAGTAATTTCTTTTATTTACATCTTAGAACCTCATTTGAGTAGCAAATCTTTAAGATACAATTTATATGTTATATATACAATGCTGAAATATAGTGTGTCTAATAAAAGTACAAATATTCGTGAAATTTTAATTTAAAGAACAATTTTTATATATCACATTATAGTTACAAATTACCTAGATTTTTGAAAAGTCTGATCAATACTAGTTTAAGTAAGAATATTTATACATATTTATTTTCGTATAACCTGCAAAAAAGTCAGCAATTCTTGGTCAATCACATAAGTTTGTGCTATGAGAAAATTTGAGTATTCATCTGCATGAGAGAAAATCTTTCATGAAAACTGTCTTTCTCCTTTTCCTCTAAATGATTGTCATTTATTTTTTAATAATTATGTATAATTACACTTATCATTTCCTCCTCTGCAATATGTTGAGTGATTGGTGATTCATCAGCATCAGTTAAAAACTGATTTGTCTCTTAATACAGCTGAATTTTTGCAATCCACTAATCAACAAATCAATTGTGACAATGTTTGTTTACATTGCAAATTATATGCGGATTTTAGAGAATTGCGGATTTTAGGGTTGCGGATTTTTGAGAGTTGACTGTATATATATATTTTTTTTTTTTTTCCCCCCTTCCAGTATGATTTTATTTATTTATTTATTTTTAAGAACGAAAATTATACGTCCCCTAGGACTTGCCACAATAAATTTTTTGCGTCCTGCCTCCGATTTTTTGCGTAATTTACGTGCTATTTTGCATAAACGATATCGCTGGTTAATAATAGCTTTATCTCTCAATCCAACTGCTGAATTTCTGCAATGCACTAATTAATAAATGGATCATGACAATGTTTGTTTACATTGTAAGTGATATGTAAATTTTAGGGAATTGCAGATTTTAGAGAGTTGATTGTACATTAATTCATTCACTTACATTTATTATATGAAATACTAACAAGGATTGTACTTTTCAAAAATATTTTACTATATAGCATTTTAAGAGTATACAATACCTTTCCTTAATGACAGCCTTCTTGCTTTACAACTTTAAAATAAAATATTTCAATTAAAAAAAAATATTTTTTGCAAGGCACGAACAAAATTACTGGTTGTGAATTTTGTGAATGTGAAAACAGAATTTTAAAAAATACAATAGATGATGAGTAATTTTATAAACAAATTTCCCTATAGAATAATATAGATTTTGGCTGTTTTGACAAGGATAGGTATATCTAAGGAAACACCCAATTAATTTAAACATTGAGTTCTGGTGAATTCCATGCACTGGCTCATAAGATACAATGACTATAAAATTTTGCTATCACAAAACACACACACACAGACAGATATTTTCTAAAAATAATCAAATCATGTTCAGGATATTTTAAAACATGTAAATCTATCAAAAACCAAAAAAAAAAAAAAAATCATCAAATCCAATTTCTTTTTACATATATAGTGAAAAGCATCCTTCTCTATAAATGAAAGATTTATAAGTAACTGATATATGCATTTTTTTTTTTTTTTTTAATTTTTATTTTAAATACACATTAAAAAAAAAAAGTACCTGAGAAAGTTTTGTCAAAACGACAATATGTATGCAATAAAAATGATGAAGCAATTTCTGTACTGAACACAGTTGCAGTTAAAAGAGCAAAGCAGGTACCACACAACAACATAATATCTGTAGAAACATCCTAAAAAATTAAATATTAAATTCAAAAATAATTTGAACACTTACAAATAGAGTAACACTCAAAGAAATAATAAAGTAAGTTTTAAAAAATTCAGTTAAAAGACAGTGGCGGCTCGTGCAACGAAAATAGGTGAAGAGGCACACTGTATTTTACACTGTATTCGTTTATAGAATATAAATTTACACAGTTACCTTACATAATGTCCTTATTTCTTTTTTGTACAATACGTATTTCAAGTGTGTCCGCACTCATCTTCAGGTGCTAAGTGACCTCTTCATCTTCATCTGTCTCTATTGTTGATCGTCGTCGGCTCGTTAGTTCTCCTCGCTTCACTTCAGCTAGATTTAGTATTGGTTGCCATTCTTTCGGTATTATTGCATGTTCTCTTTCATTAATTGCGTAGGGGTTAGTCAGAATTTCGAGGGCCTCGCGTTTTAGGGCATAACTGTGATTATTATATAGAGCAAGTTTTTTAGTAGTAATTGAGTTAATGTTGATAGGGTTATTATGGTGGACAGAGGAGAGCGCGGTAGATAGTCTATGATGTTTTAAATCTGATTTATGTTCTTTTTCACATTCGTAAATTTTTCTTCTTGTAACACCAATATAACAGGCACTTTTTTCGTTAATATAATTAAAGTCGATTTTGTAAATACCGGGTGTGGAATTATTGTCTATTTTATCTTTTTCATTCCTAATATGTTGGAAAATATTTTTATTGGGTTTTATGGGGATGTTTATATTAAGTTCTTTTGGTTCATTTTTTATTTTTATACTTGCGCCGTTGCAAAAGGGGATAGACGTTGTAAATTTAGGTTTTAATTTTTGCGCGTTATTAATTTTATTGAGATCTTTAATATGTTTTTTATAAAGTTTATTGATAAGATTTTTTGGGTATTTTGCGTTATGTGCGATATTTTTAATATATTTTAGTTCATCATTAAGGAGGGTTTTATTGGAGCAAATAAGGATTGCGCGATTAATATATGAACGGATAGCAGCATATTTATATGGGAGGGGGGTATGGCAGTGATTATTAATAATTTCAGAGTTAGCGGTAGGTTTCCTATAGATAGTAGTATCGAAAGTGTTGTTTGGATTTTTTATAATTTTAATGTCTAGATAATTTAATATATTGTTAGATTCATTTTCCATAGAAAGTTTTATATTTTTATCCAGGTTGTTTAAGTCTGTTAGTATGCTATTAGTATCTGTTGTAAATGTTGAAAAGTTCAACATACAAACATAGAAATTAAAGAGGAGTTACACACAGTGAAAAACGTGATAAATACCTGATCCTAACTAAGTGTGTGAGTGGCACAGGAAAGACACAAGTTTTAAATAAATTACAATTTTATTTATAGCTTTAAATATATATATATATATATAAACAGAAAAAATAAATTATTAAATATATATGAATAAATCTTTTAAATGCAAATTATGGAAAGATTCATACAAAAAAACACACAAGTCAAAAATATTAACAATATCTGCTGCTTCAAAAAGTATCTAGGTAGATGAACATACACCATGACACATATGGTGTTTAAATCCAAAGTGGTGTCCAAATCTGCAGCTTATCAAAAAGATTCAAAACAGTACTTACATTACAGGATTTGAAGATTTTGAACAAACCATAATAAAGATGAACACTTCCAGAAAAATACCATATCACATTGTAGGATGCTGCTAATGATGAGCACAGATCACTTAATAAGCACAGAATATACTTGAAGGGAAAACATAATTTAATTTATTAATAGCGTTTCCAAAAAAAAAACAATCGCTCTTTTAGCTCTAGGCATTTTTTAAACTAATCATTAAATTGATCCAGAAAAATTTGATATTTGAAATTCATTTTTTTAAACTCTTTATTAATACAACTATTAATTATTCATCATTACTATTATTATACTAAAAAAACGAACTGTTTCTTTAACAGTTTAAATTAAAGAAAAACTTAAATAAACGAAATTATAAATTTTAACGGGAAAACGGCAAGACGACCTGTGTCTGCAACAAAACATCGCGACTGGGTTTGACCGCCACTGAGAGCATATACTGTCATTCCTCCCTACTTATAGGTTTCATTTTATGAAGATTTGCATATTCGCGATGAATCGGCATGTGCCGTTGAACGACTACACGATGCAACAACGTTACCTGCAACCGCTAACTGAGGCCGTTGCAAAAATAGCGGCATGTCGCCGGAAACGTGAATGAATCAAATGATTCATTCACAGAACACGCCGAAAACAAAACAAACACCGGCGTTAAACAGGTAAGTGTTTTTAAAGTGAATAAAAGAGGTATTAACTATTTCATTTATATAATTCATAAAAATAAACCTTTTAATAAGTAATGAATAAACTTTTTAACAATTAAGTTGATTAATATTTTTTAATAAAACTTAAGCAATTAAGTATGACTCCAAAGTTATCTGCCAAAGTAATGGCGTTGAAAAATTTTGGGAGCTGCAATATTTCCAACATTGCCCCCCACAACGACATTACTACAGCCGTAAAAAAAATTATATGAAACAATTAAATCATTTTTCTCCTTTTTTTTTTAAATAGACTAATTCAATCTCATTAAATATATAATATAAACATACAATAATAAATTTTTAAACTCCAATTTAAATTTCAATCCTTTTATAGTAATTAAAAATTATTTAAACATTTAGACGTATATTAAAAGTTCATTATACCATTCAAATTCATTAATATTTCTATATTCAACATTCATGTAATGCAATAAACAAATTTAAAAAAAAAATGTTTTAATTTGATACTGGGAACATTTATACATTATTCAAATTCAAAAAAAATTACTATAACATTTAGACGGACACAAATTTAATGAGTGATAGATGATTACACACTTATACTAGGCCTAGTATCACTCATACCGATGAAAGATGCATGACTTAAACAACACTACAAATGCAATTACTATAATATTAATACTACAATAATATAATATAATTTACTACAAATATTCTACTATAAATATACTACAAATTTAATATATACAATACAAATTCAATACCAATATTACTTATTTATACATTTACACATTATAATTTATTTATATTCCCAGTTCCTTAAAAAAACTTTTAAACATTTGGGAAAAAAATTAATTTAAAAAAAAACTATACATATATATTTTTTTTAACCAAAGATTACTGTCTTAATTTAATCGGATTGCTCATCCTCAACAAAAATTTGTGAGGTAAATTTATATAAATCACATTTTGTTAAACTTTTAGTGAATGGATCTGCTAAATTAAGTTTAGAAGGAATATGCTTTAAGTCAAATTTTTCCTCGTAGAACCATTCTCTAATAAAAAACAACTTTACATTTATATGCTTGCTGCGGTTGTTCTCAATTGGAGATTTAGAAAAATCAATTGCTGACTGATTGTCAGCATAAAGAATAGGTAAAGAAGGCTTTTTATAAATTAAAATATAGGGAAACGGCTACAGACCAGTATAACATTACGACATTTATTAAATAAAGAAAAGGGACATTACAGAAACACTAACATATACATATTTTACGAGCGGAGAAGACCGTCTGTCTTTCACACACCGCTCCACGTCAACTCAATAACTCAACTAACTAGCGCGCGTTAGGTGCGCACGCATACATTGAAAGGATGATACAAAACAGTGACGTAGTAATATCGTCATAACTACATAGCAGTGACGTCACACAATGGAAGTAAAGGTAATAGCCGGGAAATACAAATTCCCATATCGGCCATCATGACCAAGCAGGCGGCCTCGCCTGAAGGTTATTAAACAACAAGAAAAAAAAAATTAAAGTATACAAAAACAAAAGAAAAAAAAAAATATATACAATATACAACACTACATAATAGAATTATAGATACAGTAATAATATAGCTGCATTAATAAAATAAAAAAAAAATGTATACATTACCAAATGGAAAATATTGTAAATATTACACTCAAAACCTGAATCATATCGTCAAAATACTAAAATAAAATAAGATAAGATGTTAACATACATACAGACAAGTAGAAAAAAAATAGGTAGATAATTTTCACCAAAAAAAAATCAGGCATTGAAAAATGTTCATGGAAAAAAAAATTGTTCATTAAAAATAGAGTTTCTCTTATTTTGGTGAGTTCAAGTTCAACATATAATTAAAAAAAAAGTTTAATTGTGCACACGAAAATGTCCAAGGAAGAGTTCTTAAAAAAAAATATAAAGTCTTGAAGAACTATGTCAATTAAGTTTTAAAGCAGCTGGTCGTCTTCGAAGGTTATACTGCCTGCGATTTTCTTCTTGCACTATTCGAATCTGCTTCTTCGCGTCAATACGCTGCTCCTCACGTTGCCTCTGGAATGTGTTTGTAGATTCGTCGTTGAGAAGCTCCAGGATCTTGATGTCATCTTTATTTTTCATCTTGGTACCGAATAGTAATTGAAATGGTGTCGTCTTTATGCTTCTTTGAAATGTCGAATTGAGGATTTGTTGGAGAGCAGGCACATGGGAAAACCACTTTTCGGGGTTGTCGGATGATAGTTTGGATAGTACAGCGATGATAGTAAAATTTTTATTTTCAACTTGACCATTCGATCTTGGTAAACCTGCTGTAATTGGTATGTGGGTTATATTTTGGTCGTGGCAATAGTCTTTAAATGCAGTGGAAGTGAATGCTGGACCTCGATCAGTTATGATTCTGGCGGGGTTACCGAAGATGGATCGTTGGCTTTCTAGTCGGCTAATAACTTCTGCGGCGTCTGTAGATTTTGTAGGGTACAGCCAGGTAAACTTGGAGAACGCATCAACAACGACCAATATATGCTTGTATTTTTTTGATGTAGTAGCTAGGGGACCAAGGTGATCAACATGGTATGTGTGCAGGGGTGCATCGTCTTTATCAATTGGGTGGAGGAAACCATCTTGTTTACCTCGTTTTCTATTATAGAGTATACACTTTATGCAATTTTTAATGCAACTTTCGATTTTGTCTTTGAGGTGAGGAATATAAAATCTTTGTTTATTAGCTCTTGGGTACGGAGTGCTGCAAAATGTCCACGCTCGTGCGCTTCTTTAATTATGCTATTCTGCAAGTCGTTAGGGACGACGAGTAAATCAACACCGTTCACTGTTTTATATAGAAGATTATTTTTTATAGTGTAATTATCATGAGGTGTGGACTGCAGGAGCATTTTTAATGCTTGAACTTCTTCATCAGATTGCTGAGCTTTCAAAAGCTTTATATGAAGGCTATCTTGGATGATGAAACATTGTGGAGCTCGACTTAGAGCGTCCACATGCGCCATGCGGGAACCTGTTCGATGCTCAATGTTGTAATGGAATTCTTGAAGGTACAGAGCCCATCGTGCAATGCGGGAATTTATTTCTTTTTTATTAAGTGCCTTGACGAACGCATCACAGTCTGTGATAATTTTGAAATTTGTTCCGAGGAGGTAGATTCTAAACTTTTTGAGGGCTTCTACCACAGCCAGAACTTCAAGTTCAAAGCTAGTGTATTTTCTTTCGTTATCAGATGTTTTCTTCGAAAAATAAAAGACTGGATGGAATTGATTATCATGCATGTTTTTCTGCAACAGGACTGCCCCCAAGCCATCTATAGACGCGTCTGTATGTACCTCAAAAGGGGAATTTTGATTAAAAATATTGAGGACTGATTCTTGGGAAAGTAAATATTTTAATTTTTGAAATGCGGCTCTTTGTTCATTTTGAAATTGAAAAGGGGTGTCCTTACGCAGAAGATCACTTAGGGGTTTTGCAATGGTACAAAAATGAGGGATAAATTTCCTAAAATATCCTGTAAGGCCAAGAAATCTACGTACGTCTTTAACATTTTTCAGATCTGGGTAATTTAAAACAGCTTTAGTTTTGGAAGGGGATGGCAAAAGTTTACCATTTTCTATTATGTGACCGAGGAAATCTATTTTGGTATGTAAAAATTGGCATTTGTTAAAATTTATGTCGAGTCCGTACTCGCTAGCTGTTTGAAGAACAGTTTTTAGACGTTCTACGGCCTCATGTTCGTTACTCGCGGGAATTACAAGATCATCCATATAAGGGAGTACTATGCCGGCAGCAATAAGGTCTCTAAAAACAGCGTTTATATATCTCATGAACACTGAAGGGCAGGAGCTAAGTCCGAAAGGCATGTAGCGGAATTGGAATTGACCGTTATGGGTTACAAAACTAGTGAAAGGGCGGCTCTGTTTGTTTACGGGTACATGAAAAAATCCATTACGTAGGTCTATCGTACTAAAAATTTTTGCATGTTGAAGTCGATCTAAAATATCATCAATTAGGGGGAGGAGGTAGTGATCTTTAACTAACTTACGATTGAGCTTCCTGTAATCGATGCAAACTCTGTGTTTACCATCTTTTTTTCGAACAACTACAACTTGGCTGGCATATGGGGAGGACACTGGTTCGATAATACCATCTTTAAGCCATTCAGAGACTTGTGCGTCTACAATGTCTCGTTCGGTAAAGGGTAGATGTCGGGGTGAGTGAAAAATAGGTGTATCGTCAGTTAAAGTGATGTTAAGCTCAATGTTCGCAGTTTTGATTTTATTAGGTTTATAGGCCGACAACAGTTTGTTAATGTCGTTACGAATATATCGTGAAACATTAGGACCAATATCAAATTTGGGATTATCGTCAGTGATCGTCATGATAAAATTTGGATCTGCGGTACACTCATTTTGTTGTGAAAAACTAGAAAAAGTAACACCGGTGGGTGAAATGCTAATGTTCGCTTGTTGGATGACGTCACATCCAATTATAAGATCATAAAATGTGGACACGTCGGGTACAACTGAAATAGTTGCTGAAAACTCTTGATCGTCTATAGTAATAAAAGAATTAAAAGTACCGATAACATGTATACGCGCAAAGCCAAAACCAGTTAAGGATTTATTAATTTTTGACAAAGGTGGGGAACCTATTTTTAACCATGCAGAATGTTTCAAAAGGGTTAACTGACTACCAGTATCAACCAAACCAGTTAATTCATTACCACTAATTTTAACTTGTTTACACATATGAGAAGCATGCGATTCATGTACAGTGTTAACTCTATCTCTGGAAGGAGGTCCGTCATTTGCAGCGGTTCGGCGGCAATCGGTAGACTTGTGTCCAAAAAGACCACATGCAAGGCACCTAGGGCCACGAGAACGGTTAGGACAAAATTTAGATAAGTGACCGATATCGTTACAATTGAAACAATGTAATTTATTTTGAGATGCCGGACCAATATTAAATTTGGATTCGCGAGTGAAAGCTGGTTGTGTGTGTCCAGTACTGCGTTTTCAACTGTCATATGTTTGTTTATAATTAACTGAATTTCGTTGATTTAAGTTTATTGTATTAAGAGCAGTTTCATAAATACGCAATTTTTCTTTAAATTCTGAAAAAGATTTTGCTCCACAGAGAAGAATTTTTTCAGAGGGGTTGCCCTGTATATCTTGAATGGTGTACTGAATTACCGAAGAATCGTCAATAATGGAGTTACCGCGGTTAGCAATTTCGCGCATCGCTAAAAAATATTGCGTAGCAGTTTCATTATAACGCATTTTTCTGTTTTCTAATTGTTTATGTATTTCGATGGATGGTATGGTATCCAAAAATTCAGAAATTAACGCGGCTTTAAATGACTCATAAGTATTAAGATTTCGTTGCGAAAATAAAAATGTTTTAGCAGAACCATTAATTAAACGTTTAGCAAAGATAAGTTTTTGTTGATCGGTAAGACTAGGAAATAAACAGAATTGTTCCTCAATGTCATTAAAGAAATTACGAATAGAATATGAATCATTTCCAGAAAAAGTTCTACATGTGCTAGCTAAATCTCTGAGGAGAAACCAGAAATGATTACTCAAATCAGACATTGCGTCTGCAGCGTCATTCGGAGAAATATTTTGAACACTCGAAGGGAAAAAAGTTTCGCTTTGGGTTTGAAAAACAGAACTATTTGGAACGATCGAAGAATGGGTTTCAACAGAATGATTATTTACACTGAGATCGTCTTCATCTGACAAAAAACTAGTATCTAATGTTTTCTGAAATTCAGATAAATTAGTAAGTGCATGAAAAATGTCTTTACATAAATTTTCCTTACTACCGACTGGTTCTAAATGTAGCGAATTAGCGATTGATACAAAATCGGACAAAGAAAATGATTTTAAAATTTGTTCTTGATGTTTATTAATGTCGAAATCGGCAGTAAAACCACTAAAATTTCGCATACGTTTACGCGATTGATGATCAAATGTTGGGTATCCTAATAGCGTGTTTAGCAATTTTATGGTATTTGTTTTAGAATATTTCAAAGAATTTGCAACTAGCGGAAGGTCGCCTAATTTAAGGGCCATTTTTAGGATGCAATAAAAATAAAATAAGGAAACAGAAGTAAAAAAAAAAAAAATTGTTCTTTTTTTTTTTTTTTTTTTTTAAAGTAAATATTGGGGAAAAAAATGGATTAAAACCAGAACATATATATTTTAGGAATAATAAATAAATATTGGGGAACAGAATATCTCTTTATTCATGGAAAGTAATTGAATATGGGGGAAAAATTCTTTATTTATATAAAAATGAACAAACAAATAATTTTAAAGGGCGTAAAACGGCAATGAATGAATTTCAAATTTTAATTACAAATGAAAAAAAAAAATTTTCTCGGCAGTAAAAATTCGAAATCGGCAGTAAAACCACTAAAATTTCGCATACGTTTACGCGATTGATGATCAAATGTTGGGTATCCTAATAGCGTGTTTAGCAATTTTATGGTATTTGTTTTAGAATATTTCAAAGAATTTGCAACTAGCGGAAGGTCGCCTAATTTAAGGGCCATTTTTAGGATGCAATAAAAATAAAATAAGGAAACAGAAGTAAAAAAAAAAAAAATTGTTCTTTTTTTTTTTTTTTTTTTTAAAGTAAATATTGGGGAAAAAAATGGATTAAAACCAGAACATATATATTTTAGGAATAATAAATAAATATTGGGGAACAGAATATCTCTTTATTCATGGAAAGTAATTGAATATGGGGGAAAAATTCTTTATTTATATAAAAATGAACAAACAAATAATTTTAAAGGGCGTAAAACGGCAATGAATGAATTTCAAATTTTAATTACAAATGAAAAAAAAATTTTTTCTTTATATACTATCATACAAAGAGGAGAAAAAAAAATGCATGCTCGTACCTGACATTAAGGACAGTCCCATGCAGATGCAGCGATGGTTATTGCAGCTAACGAAGGTAGAAAAAAAAACATCAGGAACAAAACCTGAAATAGAATCACTTCGGAAATGAAGCACTTTAAGAACAAGAATACGTCGATCATGAAGAAGGGAGCACTAATACTGAAAAACTCCAAGTCATCGGCATGATGTTGGCATATAAAATAATATTACTTGCAACTCTGGTATTTCATTAAAAAAAAACGGACAATTTCGTCCGTTATGGAATAACGTCCATTAGATGAAACGAAGAACATTTCAAGATAAAATGAAGAACACTTGAGAACGTCTATTAAATATTATTCAAACGTCTTATCAACTATAGGATACTTCGTCAGTCATTTTATTAAGAAAAAAATAAATGAAACATTCGTCTTCACGCTACTGTGTTGAAAACAAAATAGCGGCTTTTCCGTTAGTAACGTC
This sequence comes from Salticus scenicus, assembly GCA_963930645.1. Taxonomy (NCBI): domain Eukaryota; kingdom Metazoa; phylum Arthropoda; class Arachnida; order Araneae; family Salticidae; genus Salticus; species Salticus scenicus. The sequence goes on from OZ005656.1 coordinate 152,609,312, forward strand.
CATCTAGGGGTAGAATTTAACGGGATAGGTCGAGCCCCCCAAAATATAGGGAAACGGCTACAGACCAGTATAACATTACGACATTTATTAAATAAAGAAAAGGGACATTACAAAAACACTAACATATACATATTTTACGAGCGGAGAAGACCGTCTGTCTTTCACACACCGCTCCACGTCAACTCAATAACTCAACTAACTAGCGCGCGTTAGGTGCGCACGCATACATTGAAAGGATGATACAAAACAGTGACGTAGTAATATCGTCATAACTACATAGCAGTGATGTCACACAATGGAAGTAAAGGTAATAGCCGGGAAATACAAATTCCCATAATATTGGATTCAAAACAATCATCAATGACATTGCTGAACCACATCAGCTCTTTAACACATTCTGTCATGGCGATAAACTCGCTTTCCATCGTAGATAGAGAAACTCCACGTTGTTTAAAAGTTCGCCAGGAAATTGGGCTTTGGCATAACAAAACAATCTGTCCACCTACAGACACAAAGTCATCTCTGTTGGATGCGAAATCTGCATCCGAAAAAGCAATGAGTTCTATTTTATTACATTTCAAACTTAATTTTAAATTTTCTGTATATTTAATATATCCTAATAATTTCAATAAACCCGTCCAATGCGTCAATCCAGGATTTGCTTGGAACTGACTGAAAATGTTCACAGCATATGTTATATCAGGTCGACTTCTGCTGGCAATAAAAGACAGACAACCAAGAACGTTACGATAGGGAAACTTAGCCATTTCTAATTGAGCTGTATTATTTGATGGACAATCCAACTTTGAAAATTTAACACCTTTAACTATTGGTAATGAAGTAATTGGGGGATGAAACTGTTTAAATCTTTCAAAAATTCTTTAATGTAGTTAGTTTGATTAATTTCTACACTGTTTTGTTTATAATTAAATTCTACTCCTAAAAGATTCTTTGTTTGTCCCAACATTTTTAAATCAAATTTAGACTCTAAAACTTTAATAATTTTATCTATTTTTTCTTTACTTTTTCCAAAAACCACAATGTCATCCACATAGACTAGTAAAATAATATAATTTTCATATTTATAGGCACAATTGCACCACTGAAACTTAGAAAAACCTATCTCAAGAAGCACACCATTCAATTCGTAAAACCACAGCCTGCCACTCTGGTGTAGTCCATAGAGGGCACGGTCTAGTTTACATACGAATTCTTCCTTCCCTTTTACGATGTATCCGGGAGGTTGCTTCATGTAAATTTCTTCAGTAAGGGGTGCATATAAATATGCTGCCTTCACATCACACTGGATGTTATACCAGCCTAAATTTGAAACCAACAAACTGAAAAAAAATCTGATGATAGAAAAATTGACGACTGGGGAGAAGGTTTCATCATATGACTCGCCTTTCACTTGCTTGAAGCCCTGGGCAACCAGACGTGATTTATAGCGTGCAATTTTTCAACTTTCATCACGTTTTATAGTATAGACCCACTGATTACCAATTATGGTTTTACCAGGCGGTGGTTTAACTAGGTGCCAGACATTTCTTTCAGACATAACCCCAATTTCTTCATCCATAGATTTCTTCTATTCATGGTATTGGGCAGATTTTAGAGCTTGGTTGAAGGTTCTTGGAATGTTGACATCTAGTCATAAAACAGCGGAACTAGAAGGTTGAGGTGAATTCGACTCTGAATGTTCTGAAGATTCCGAGGAAGATTCTGAAGTCTGTTTTGGTATAACCCCTTCATAAGTATCACTGGGTGAAAAATTAAATAAATTTGCATCAAAAAGGATATTATGGCTTTTACAATATTTTTCTATTTCTTTTATAGACTTTAATCTAGAATTAGTTCCTTCAGGATAGTAGTACACATCAGTGCGTGTGCCAGTCCTTCTCTTCACTAGACACCTGTTCCAACTGGTTACTTTTGGCGGAACTTGTGGACGCACCTCCTCTGCCTCACTTTCCGGCATTATCATAATCGAGGGCGGTGGGTCGGAGCAGGCACAATTTCTTTCCTTTCTTGATACCTCAAGGTCAGGAGAAGGGCCCAGCACTGCTCCACTTCTGTACACACGATCCTCTGGATCAAAAGTTACATTTAAAGTTTCATAAATTTTGTCTTCTTCCTCTACCCATATACGGAATCCTTTAGTTTTTAACGAATATCCAATCAAATATCCCTTTTTTGATTTTTGCTGTAATTTATGACTTCTTAGCTGTTTTGGTATACCAACATATGCCACTGAACCAAAAGCTCTCAAATGTTTAACTGAAGGTTTATTATTCTGATATAGTTCAAATGGTGTCTTAGATTGACCCCGGTGACAGACTCTGTTCCAAGTGTAGCCAAAATAAATGACAGCATCAGGCCAAAACTTAAAAGGCATGCCGCTTTCAATTAATATGGCACGCACACAGTTTAAAATAGTTTGATTAGCCCTTTCGCTAATACCATTCTGCTCAGGCGTGTACACGTTTGTTAATTCGTGTTTAACACCCCTTTTTTCACAAAAGTCCTGAAAGTTGGCATTGCAGAATTCTGTACCGTTGTCACTACGAATGGCCTTAAGTCTTTTATTGAGGAACAGTTCAGCTCTAGTTACATGTTTCAAAAATATATCAAAAACCTGACTTTTCTCTACCATTGGGTAGATAGCAATTTTCCTGGAAAACTCATCTGTAATTGTTAAAAAAAACCTCTCACCGTTTCACCCTAAAATACTAATTGGTCCCCAAACATCTAAATGCAGTCTTTCAAGTGGTTCTCTAGATTGCCCACCTTGAATAGGTTTAAATGACCTGCGTCTCTGTTTTCTAAGACGGCAAGGTTCACAAAAATTTTTAGTATGTTTTAATCTTGGCAATCCATGAACACAATTCTGCTTACTGGTATGGACCACAAGATCTTTACCAACATGGGCGAAACGAGAGTGCCAAGTATCTACCGAATTGAGATCAACCACAGCAGCAACAGGCATGTGAGAAAAAACATTTAAATTTTTATTTCGCAGCCCCCCATTAATTTCAAATTCAGGATTCTTTAAAATTCTAGGAAAAACATAATATATACCTTCTTTAGGTTTAGCATTAAAAACAAAATTACCATCTCTATTAAACACTGAAATTTTCCCCCCTTTTCCAATATAACTTCCTCCCATACTATCTATACATGGTCCTGACATGAGGTTCTTCCTCAATTTACTAGAATACAATACATTATTAAACTGATACACAACATTATTAAACAGCATTTTTACCATACCTCTACCTTCGATCGGGAAGCTGACCCCGTCCACAGCAACAGACATGCTTTCATTATCAACCTTTTGAAAATTCCAAAAATATTCTTTGACTTTGCAAAAATGGTGCGAAGCAGCCGAATCGAAGAACCAGCTGTTTCTGCCATCCAAATTAAAGTTTAGTAATGATTCAGCCACAAAGAAATTTTGAGGAAAAACTGAATTAGTGAAACTGACTTGTGGACAAGTTTCTGCTCCCCTTCCGAAAGGTTTTTTACCAGCATTAAAATTTCTAGAAGGCACATTTTTAGGTTTAGGAAAAGACCTTTTAGGTAATGCAGCAAAACAATTTGTACTATAGTGACCATTTCGGCCACATCTAAAACATTTAACATTTTTCTTAAAAAATTTATTACCAGAATTAACAGAATTAGAGGAACAAGTTACATTTTGGACTTCAATACCAGGTTTAGAGTTATTAAATTCAAGATCACGCAATTCTAGGCGGGTCTCTTCAGCGATTAAATGAGAAACAACTTCCTTAAATGAAAAATTTTTATGATCTAGCCTAAACACAAATTGTATAATTGGCTGAAATTTATCTGGTAAGCGACGAAGAATTTGATAACAGGCATAAATGTCTGCTACTGGCTTACCCATATTTCGGAGTTGTTCAATAATCTCTGAGAGCCTCGCCGAGTAAGTACGTATAGATTCATTTTCTTTCATAAAACAGTCCAAAAATTTATGAAATAATGAAAAATGTTCAACCCGACTGTCAGGGACCAAGTTAGATTTCAAAACTTGCCAAGCATCGCTTGGACTTTCACAATTTTCAATTAAGCATTTTAATTCTGAATCTAAATTTAAATAAATTGTGGTCAAAGCCACACGTGACCGATTTTCAAAACTTTCTTTTAATTTTAAATCTTCATCACTAGGAGGTTTTTCAGTACCTGTAACTATTTCCCAAGCATTTTTCTCTTTAAGTAAAAATTTAATATCACGAGACCAACTTGAGTAATTTTTATAAGTAAGTTTTTCAATTGAAGGACTCAAGGTCAAGGCCATGTTTAGCAAGAAAAAACCCCCTCAAAAAAATTTAGATATTAAAGCTGCTAGAAAATCTGTGCCAAAATTAAAGACCACTCACACATGGTATGGACCGGTTTCTGAAGCCCATAACCCTAATTATGTTGTAAATGTTGAAAAGTTTAACATACAAACATAGAAATTAAAGAGGAGTTACACACAGTGAAAAACGTGATAAATACCTGATCCTAACTAAGTGTGTGAGTGGCACAGGAAAGACACAAGTTTTAAATAAATTACAATTTTATTTATAGCTTTAAATATATATATATATATAAACAGAAAAAATAAATTATTAAATATATATGAATAAATCTTTTAAATGCAAATTATGGAAAGATTCATACAAAAAAACACACAAGTCAAAAATATTAACAATATCTGCTGCTTCAAAAAGTATCTAGGTAGATGAACATACACCATGACACATATGGTGTTTAAATCCAAAGTGGTGTCCAAATCTGCAGCTTATCAAAAAGATTCAAAACAGTACTTACATTACAGGATTTGAAGATTTTGAACAAACCATAATAAAGATGAACACTTCCAGAAAAATACCATATCACATTGTAGGATGCTGCTAATGATGAGCACAGATCACTTAATAAGCACAGAATATACTTGAAGGGAAAACATAATTTAATTTATTAATAGCGTTTCCAAAAAAAAAAAAACTATCGCTCTTTTCGCTCTAGGCATTTTTTAAACTAATCATTAAATTGATCCAGAAAAATTTGATATTTGAAATTCATTTTTTTAAACTCTTTATTAATACAACTATTAATTATTCATCATTACTATTATTATACTAAAAAAACGAACTGTTTCTTTAACAGTTTAAATTAAAGAAAAACTTAAATAAACGAAATTATAAATTTTAACGGGAAAACGGCAAGACGACCTGCGTCTGCAACAAAACATCGCGACTGGGTTTGACAGCCACTGAGAGCATATACTGTCATTCCTCCCTATTTATAGGTTTAATTTTATGAAGATTTGCATATTCGCGATGAATCGGCATGTGCCGTTGAACGACTACACGATGCAACAACGTTACCTGCAACCGCTAACTGAGGCCGTTGCAAAAATAGCGGCATGTCGCCGGAAACGTGAATGAATCAAATGATTCATTCACAGAACACGCCGAAAACAAAACAAACACCGGCGTTAAACAGGTAAGTGTTTTTAAAGTGAATAAAAGAGGTATTAACTATTTCATTTATATAATTCATAAAAATAAACCTTTTAATAAGTAATGAATAAACTTTTTAACAATTAAGTTGATTAATATTTTTTAATAAAACTTAAGCAATTAAGTATGACTCCAAAGTTATCTGCCAAAGTAATGGCGTTGAAAAATTTTGGGAGCTGGAATATTTCCAACAGTATCTATATAATTTGGAAAAACGGCAAATACATCATCCATCCCAAATGAAGCAAAAAAACTTAATATAAACATCCCCATAAAACCCAATAGAAATATTTTCCAACATATTAGGAACGAAAAAGATAAAATAGACAATAATTCCACACCCGGTATTTACAAAATCGACTTTAATTATATTAATGAAAAAAGCGCCTGTTATATTGGTGTTACAAAAAGAAAAATTTACGAATGTGAAAAAGAACATAAATCAGATTTAAAACATCATAGACTATCTACCGCACTCTCCTCTGTCCACCATAATAACCCTATCAACATTAACTCAATTACTACTAAAAAACTTGCTCCATATAATAATCACAGTTATGCCTTAAAACGCGAGGCCCTAGAAATTCTGACTAACCCCTACGCAATTAACGAAAGAGAACACGCAATAATACCGAAAGAATGGCAACCAATACTAAATTTAACTGAAGTGAAGCAAGGAGAACTAACGAGCCGACGACGATCAACAATAGAGACAGATGAAGATGAAGAGGTCACTTAGCACCTGAACATGAGTGCAGACGCACTTGAAATACGTATTGTGCAAAAAAGAAATAAGGACATTATGTAAGGTAACTGTGTAAATTTATTTAATGAATTTATCGTCCTTCAAGTAAAATTAAGTGATTAATATAAGTACTTTTAGTTAAGACCATGCTTAATAAAAATTATGCATTAAAAATACTTAAATATTATTTTTGAGCTCTTCACCTATTTTCGGTTCACGAGCCGCCACTGTTAAAAGAATACACAATTAAAACATTTCTATAATATAATTAAGGTAATGAAGGCCAGTAATGAAAATTCGATGGTTCTAAAAGGCCACCTAGGCTACAATTTGGTAGTCTAAAAATATAATATGGTAGGCAAATTTATACAAGTGCACACTTTACATATAAATATTTACTGAACATATCACAGTTTTATAATATAGGTAATAAAAATCTGTAGACTACACCTAGTATTTTTAGAAACCTAAAATTTAGTATACAAAAATATTTTACTGTTTAAAAAAATTCAAAATGAAACAAATTTTTATGAGTTCTCTTTTAAAATCTGAAAAGAAACTCCTGCACATTTCTAAAGTGATTTTAATCATTATTAATTAATTTGTAATTTAAAGGATAATTGATATTTTGAAGAAAAAATATTTCTAGAGAAATATGTCATAGGATCCCAAATTCCAAACATTTATCCTGCTTTCAAAACTTAATTGTTATTCAAACAAGAGAAAGAAATGCCTTTAAATTTCAATTGTTTGAGGTGAAATTTATGAAATATCATTTCAATGACGTAGTATGTATTTGGTGCACTGAGAATAACATAAATATTATATTACTCAAAAACACTAAAATTTTTTTAAACTAGAAATGACATTAGAGAACAATTAAAACTTTATAAGCAAACACCATAAATTTCAATAATATTTAACAATTGCTTTAAATCAAAATAGTTCATACAACCCTTCATCAAGTGAAAAAAGACATAAGTATAGCATTGAAATCAACAATGCATGATTAAATTTTTATTTAATTCATATCAGGCCATTATATTTAAAGAACACTTTGTTTCTTTCTTTATCTGGATACTAGCTTCGGTTTTGTGCATTGCTGCTTTTTTGTTGCATTTGTGCATACAGTGCAACCACGTTTCCTACGCCTAGCAGTCAGGACGAGTCCAAAATCTTTGAGGGGTGAAAAGTTGACCGACAGGTTGAAATTTAGTAAACATCCAATCATTCGGTTCGCGGTGTTTCCTTATCGCTTATTTTCTCTCAACGAAAAAATTATCTCCCCTATTTTTACAGTGGACTCATTCAGCCAGCACATGTGCAGAAGCTTCCATGGTCGCAAGAAACGTGGTTAAAGATTACTCTACTTTCCCTGATGAAAAGTTGCATATATGAGAAGCAAACATTCAAATCATGTTTTCTCCAAAAATAAAAAAATTGAATTAGTGATTTTTCTTTGAACTTAACATAGCATGTCTACATATCTTCCTAGATATGTCTACATGTCTCCCTAGTAATTATTAATACATCTAAACATATGATAAAGGTTTAAGTTTAATAAATTATTAGTTTTTTGTGTTTTCTGAAAAAATGTATCCAAAGGAGAAAACATGGTTTGAATGTTTGCTCCTCATATGTTTTAACCAAAAATAAATGTTGTGTGCTATTGCAATTTATGACGTTTAATTACAGAATTTTTCCATCATACTTTAGGTATGAGGAACTTAGGTTTTCATACGATTTCCCCCCCCCCTTCCCCCCCACACTTTTTTTTTTTTTTTTTTGTCTTTTTTACACATTTTGAAATATGAGGAATTCAAATATCTATGTGGTGTCTGCCTGTAGAATAGTCAATTTGTCACTACTAGACAGGAATTAGAAAATTTTGTCGATGGTTCCAAAGCCTCACTTATTTTTATAAAAAAAAGTTTACTTCATTATTATTATTTTATTTTATTAATTAATTTTTACATATTTATGCTTATAAAATTCAAGTAGATTAATTAGTAACAGTTTTTAATTTTATTATTTTGCACCGAAAAGAAGTTACCTTAATTTATCAACTGCAATTTTAAGAAAAATTAAGAAGTAAACCTTTACTCACAGGGAGAAAAAAATATTTTAAAAATTTATTTCAGTATTTATTTAATGATCATTTATAACACTATTCAAACAGTCAAGTAAAAGCACCTACCATAATATAATATCATGTATTTTTTTTTTTTTTTTTTTTGTAACTTACTTATTTAAGTCACAAAAATGCATCTATTAAATAATATTATTTTAATTTTAAAATAATAATGCAATACTTACATTATCTAATAAGATTAAAATTAGTGACTTGATAACAGACAAAATTATGTCACGTTCTTTGGCTGATAAGTAGTTTGGATTTGAAACATGAGCTGAATATTTTTTAATGATTCTGTACAGATTCTATAAGAACAAAAGGGAAAAAAAGTTAATTTATGTTCCATAAAAATGAATACTATCAAATGTAAATAACACTAAACAAGTAAAATTATAACATGTTATTATCGGAATAAAGTGTCATTTGATAACATACTTCTAAATAAAGTCTCATAATGCTGAAAGAGAATAATAATTTATAAGATGACATTGTTAAATTTTTCTAAGATTATATAATTAATGAAAATATTTATAACAAAAGTTACAACTTTCACCATACCACTCCTTAAAACTTATTAATCTTGTGATTAAAATTTTTAAGTGGTAACCTCATATAATATAATACACCAAATATAAATTTCCTGCAATTATTTGCTTTTAAATTATTCTGATAACAGAAACAGACATACACAAAAATCAAACATCAAAAACTTGATTTTCATATTCATGCAGGGTTCACATCAGAGGAAAAAATTAGGTGAGAATTTCCCACCCTTCCTCAAAAACAAAGTGAGATTTTTAAAAATGATGCGAGATTTCTGAAAATGAAGTGAGACCCCAAATGAACTTTGAATAATAATAATAATAGGTCTTTTACATGGACATACAGAATTCATATTTGGAATTAATATGATTTTTTTCATGGTGTTCGAATTTTGTCTAGTTTCTATAGTGGGCCCACAGCAGAGATAACTGAAGCCTAATTTTTATTCATCTGAGTAGATTTTTCTTCTAGGAAAGATATCAAACTGTGTTTATGAAGTGTTAGAGAGAAACCAAGAAGTTGCATATACATGAGAAATTTAGGGCCCGATTTGTTTGTCAAAGGTTTTTTCTATCATAGGACAAATGTAAGCCTAAAAAGAAATTATTAAAAAAATTTGTTTTAAATCTCAGAAAAATGAAAAAAATATGTAAATTCTTGCAATATTAATATTTTTGAGAGATTTAAAAAAAAAAAAAAAAAAGCAAGATTCTTGTTGTCTCTTGCTTTAATGGGAATCCTGTATTAAGGAGACCTCAAAACGCATACTTACAGCAAAAATTCAGCATTGAAAACTTGGATTTCAAACAATACTTTGTCCATATATGGATACAAGAAAGTAATTTGCTTAATTTTGGCTAGTGCTGTACATTGTCTATATATACACACACACTGCATAATGTACTTAGAAATGCAAGAAAAACATATTACAAAATTTGAAAAGCATTTTCAGTAATTTTCAAGCATAGCCTTAAAATCTGTGAATTTTTTTGTGTGACTCTGTAAATGATTTTCATATCATATCCTATACAGCAGTGTTGGGCATAATTGATTAAAAAGTAATTGAATTACAATTAAATTACAATTATTTTACTGTTAATCGATTAACAAGTGATTGATTACAAATAAATTGAATTACTTATTCAATTTATTTGTAATAAATTACTTGTTAATCGATCGACAGTAAAATAATTATAATTTAATTGTAATTCAATTACTTTTTAATCAATTATGCCCAACACTGCTATACAGAACATGATTTCATACGTATGAAATATATATATATTCATTTCATTTTGTTTGGTGCAGTCTAAAGATGTTAAACTGTACCTACCATAAATTTTTCCCATAGACATAGTAATATATTTAAATTTTCTTGGATGTCCCTGTACATGAATCATTTGCCAAATTTCAATGAAAAGTACTAAATTTAAATTGGACACTTTACTTTATAGCTTCAGTGGTGGACTTTTACCTTGTGTAGCTGCTTCTGAGAGGGAATCTCCCACATCATCAACAGAGTCCTTGGGAGTCGGTGATGCTAAGTGATGTTCTTTACTATTTTCTGATCTTTCTTCCAGTAGGCATCACGACAGTCGGTCTTAGCCAGCTTTTGATTTGTTGACGTTACAAGAATTATTATTGTTTACAATTTCAATTGTTTCACAAAAAAATGCATAATCATGATTTATGTAATTTACGATATTAGTGGTTTCATTAAAATCAATTTCTGTATTTTCAGGGTTCCCACTCTTAGAAAAGAAAAAAATTCAAGGACTTTTCAAGGCCTATTTGAAAATTTTCAAGAACTATATGGGAAAATCGCAGAATGCTAGGCATGATATACACAAAACTTTAGTAACTACCTTCATTAGTTTTTTTTTTTTTTTTTTTTAATAATTAGAATAACTTTGACTGTTTTCATAATACACTTTTTATGGATTGACTAAATTAGAGGTGCACAACCTGTGGCCCAGTAGCCATCAATTTGCGGCTTGCAGAAGGACCAACATTATAGATCACATGAATCATATCAGCAGGAGCGAAAAAATAAAAAAGGGATAAAATATTTTATTTTTTGCACTAGCAAAACTAGCATTTATAACAACTTCTCTTTTTTTTGCGGGAGAGGGGGGGGGGGGGAATGAAAATGTTGGATTTTATACATATTTCTCAGTAATGTAACCCACAATAGGTTTCTTAAATTTTTAATGGAAAAATTGCAGAATAATCTATTGGTGATTATTTATCTTTATATATCTGAGAAGATTAAAAACTGAAAAATGTAATGATCAGTAAATAAGAGCTCCTTCTACATTTTTTTTTTTTTTTAATCTGTCTCCAAAACATAATTATATGTATTACAATTAATGATAAAATAATGTAAATGATGAAGTAATGATTTAATGTAAATTTATAGTAATAATTAATTTCCATTAAAAAATAAATAAATAATAATAAAAACCTTAAATGTGCAGTTAGTTGAATTTATCAGTGGTTGCAAATGTACTAGGTTGCATTCGCAAAAATATAAGACATACGAAGGGAGGCTGAAAAGTTCCTAGCTTTCCACCCAGTGAGTTGAAATAGAAGAATAAATTTGGTGGTAAATAGAAACTAAAGGTCTTTGTATTATAAATGTACAAATCATTCCTATTTGTACATTTTTTTAAATCTGGGCACAAATGTTTGAATTCTGACAAGAAGAAAAAACAAATTGAAACATTTTGAAGTTTTAAAGAACTTTCTGTCTAAGTGACACACTTATGATCCTCAGACAAAGGAGCAATCAAAAGAATAGTGCTACAGAGATTCCTGCAGCTAAAGAAGTTTCACACTCAGAAATCAGAAAAAAAAGTCTTGGCGTCCATTACAACGATAGTGCACCTGATGATAGTGTGCCTCTATCTATCTATATTTATTACACAGCGAATATATCTGCATAGTTTAATTCTTTTATATTATCTTGTCTGTGGCCCTTCATCTTCATGTCCCAGTCAACAGCGAGAGTGGCCTCCAGCCAAAAAGGTTGTGCACCCGTAGACTAAATTAACTTTTACAAGAGTCAAAAGATAATTAGTTCAGGATTTGGAATTAGGATCATTATGATTATTCCAAAGTTTTTAGGTTTGAGTCTTGGTCTGGTCACTTTCTGCTCAAAATATAATGACCAGTCCATCAAACAGGTATGAGATTAGCAAAAAAGACAAATAAGTTGAAACTATATGCGAAAGCAAGACAATGAAGTAAGAATTTTATGACGAAATCATTATATTAGGCAATGGCGTGTGCATGTGGAGATAGTTTAGCCTTGACAGAGTTCATGCTAAGCCTATCTGTTACAGTGGAAAATTCAAGGATTTTCCAAGGACTTTGCATAAAACTCAAGTACTTTCAAGGGCCCTTGGAAAATAAAATAAAATTCAAATACTTCTTAAGGACTTTCAAGGACCGTGGGAACCCTGATTTTTATCTTGATAGGTTTTAGACAGGGCAGTGGTAATTTTTTCCGTATTTTATATCACTTTTATGTTCTTTTAATTTTCTTTTCTTTCTTTTGGACATTCTGATATAACAGTGCTGATGATGGAGGGGATTCCCTTGTGAAAGCAGCTACACAAGGTCAAAATTCACTACTGAAGCTATAAACAGTAGCGTCGCCAAAAAAATTTTCAAGGGGGGGGGGGAGGACAACCTGAAAAAAAAAAAAAAAAATATTTTTAAATAAAATTCTGATAGATTAGTTTTAAAGTTAAAGAAAAAAATGCTTATTAGAATTTTCAAGGGGGGGGTGGGGGTGGGAGGGAGGGGCAAGTGCCCCCCTTGCCCCATTGTGCCGACGCCCAAGGCTATAAAGTAAGGCTTCCAATTTAAATTTATTTAAATTACTAGCCGCCTTCGGCGACCAGCTGGTTCGCGATCCCTGAAAAATCCGACTTTACGAAACTCCCGCTCGGTGGTGCCTTTTTCCCGTTTCAGGTCTAATAACAGCTTATCGATATATCATGAAAATAGCTTATTGAAAGCGCAGTAAATTCCCATGCGGTAGCGCCTTCGGCGCCCTCTTCCATTTTCAATATCTGAAACAGCCTGTTCATTCACCATGTTATGATCTATCAAATTTCTGACTTTAACTAAGTCCCGCTCGGTGGTGCCGTATAACATTTTTTAAAAAGATTTGTGTCTGACTTATCTGTGGTTTTCTCCAAAACATGCTTAATTCCGGGCTATATATCGTTAAAAATTATTAGTACGAAATGTGAGCGAAAATCTGAATTTGAAACTCTGTAAAATATAAAAGAATAAAAATTTTCTAGGTTTTCCGTAGTTTTCTCCGAAAGTTTCATACAGAATTTAAATGGCTTATATCATTTTAATAGCCTGCAATAAAAATACTTTAAAATATCTTTTGAATGATGTATTATGTATTACAATAATGAATATCTATGATATATTTTAGACTCAAAATGGCTATTCTATCAAGGGCGATTAACGATTTCTATTGAAAGCCATCTAAAATTTAAGAATTCCAAAAATGCTTTTTTGCAACCGAATTCATAAAAAAAAAGGGAAAAAAAATCAATATTATTCTGTTAAAAGTAACTCATTAACAGATGAAATTGGTGAATGGTGTCATTAATAGATGAAATAAAAATGAATTTAAATAAATATAATATGTCTATTTATTTTATTTTTAAAGCTATACTTTAGATTTTTTAACTGCATACAGGTGAGCCATAATGACGGGCAATTTCGAAGTTCTGCTTTTGATCGATTTTAAATTGAAAAAATTCAAAAACTGCTTTTTTTATTTCCAGTATACTTTGTCACGTGGGCGAAAAACAAAAAAGCAATTTTTTCCGACCTGTAGCACCTGGCACTGAAGAATCTTATTCTCTCTTCTCTGTCAAGGTCAGTTGCACGACTTTCAGAAACGTCGATTCAGAATTTCATCGAAAACTGCCGCGATACTGAAAATTAAAAAAATTATAACTCATTCAGTTTTTGAAATTTTCTCTCAATCTTTTGGGTATTCAATTGTTGAAGCGAGATCTATGTACAAAAAAAAAGAAATGATTTATCTCTAAACGCTTTTGAGTTATAAAATGTTTTTTGAAAAAAATCGATGTTTCGTAAAATCTAAAAATATGCATGGCTAATCCGTATTTTGTAAAAATGTTTATATGGTTCAAAAGAGGATTAAATGTCCTTTCCAAATATATCAGTTGTTAAGAAATGGAACAGTTACTCAGTCGTACAGGGGGTTTCAAAAAACACAATCGAGAAAAAGAGAAATTTTCGATCCTTTTTAAAACTTTAAAAAGGGTCGAAAAATATAAAAAATTCGTTTTAAAAATATAAAAAATCGGTATTTTTTAAAACAAATTGTACCGTAAGAATCGGTAAATATTGCTCTTTCTCATGGTACAGGTGTATTTTCGATATTTCCAACAGATCGGCAGCAATTGCTTTAGAAAAACCCGCGAAATTTTCTCTCTCTGCTTTCTATTTTGAGGAACACGCTGAAGGGCGAAAATTACGATCCGCTCGCTTTTTAATTAGGTATTGGTCGACGTTTTAATTAATATTAAGGAACTAATTAAAATTTTTAAATTCTGTTTTCACTATCAACTCGGGAAGGCTTCTGAGCACCCGTATGTCAAATTTTATACTTCTGCGTTCAGTAGGGGCTGAACGTATAGATGCACAGACAGACAGACAGACAAACATCTTCTTTTATTATTATAGATACATCAATTAAAATTGAATTTTTTGAATTATTCAATAAAAAGTTTTATAGCAGTAAGCCCTTTTAATACATATTTAAAATAACAAGTTTGGACTTTCTTCTGATAATTATCCTTCACTTATGTTGATAACAAATTAACATATGTCCAGAGCAACTGCTAAAAATACAATTTACAGATTCAGGAGACCTCCAAGTGTACATATTACTTAAAAATTTTATATAACCCTTTTTTCTTAACATTCCAAATTTACTACTAAGTTAAATTTATGTGGCTAAAATTAATAATAATAATAAAAAAAAAAAAATAGAAACAATGAGAAGAAACTAATTGTTGACATTTATGAGGTACCTTCAAAGCAATATGAAGTTCAGAAGCTGATTTCGACAATTCTGTCACAAGATTTGCAACATCGGAAAAGAAAGCGTCAGACATCTTTACAAACACTGGAATAAATAAAAATAAAATATATATATATAGTTGAACCTCAATAATGTGAATCTCAAGGGAGATAAAAAAATTTGTTCATGTTATCAGTAGTTCATGCTATCAATAACTAATCTTTATATAATAAAACTATAATATCTAAATTAATCTTCATTTTGACTGGGATTGTGGAAACAGTTTGTGTTAAAAGTAATTCACGTTAACAGTGTTCATATTAACGAGGTTTGACTGTATATATATGTATAAACTTAAATTGATTCATCAAATTAAAAGTTTTTAATGTTTAAAATGAAACTGTACTTTAAGATACCATTAACAATAGTAAAGTATAAAAACAGATTTTCATTAAAATATGCATAAAAACAATTGAAGATGAAAGATTACTAAATAAAACCCTTACATTCGTCAAGGAAATTGGCAAGAATATAGATTTGTTTTTACCTTTACAAAATAGGTGGTATAGGGGAAATTTAGCAGTAGCCACTAAAAAACTTGTCATAGACGGCCATGCTCACTGAATTGTTTAGGAAACTTGCATTTGTCAATTTTCTATCATTAATTAATTAAAGTCCTAGTTGCTATATAGTTACTTGCAGAAGAAAGTTTTGCATTCGGTCTGAGCCTCCCCAGATACATAGAAATTAAATATTCATTTTTGACCATTGAAGCAAACTAGGAAGTCAGTCAAAGCCCCCCCCCCCCAATTACATGTAAATTTTGTTAATGCATACATGGTCAATATTATTTATTAAAAATTTTCATATTTCACTAGATGTTTGTTCTGACTACAGAGTTGCATTTAATGTAATATCTAAAGTTTTTTTTTTTTTTTTAAATGGCATTGCATCCATTCATTTAAAAATCCTGCACGTTATAAACAAACAACTTAGGAAAAATGTGTATTGTTAAAGACACCTAATTTTCAAGAATCATGCTGTCCTCATAAAAACTAATATAGATATCTGAAAAAAAGGACCATATACTACAGCTAGAAAAATTGGAAAACTGATGACTTTTCTGCACGTGAAAATAGAATTTTAAAACATGCATTATTTAATGAATAATAATAATAATAGGGATTATTTTCTCCATAGATTAACAAGAGGTTTGGATAGCCCTAACACTCACTGATACAGAGCCTTAATGGGAGAAAAGTGAAATTTTGACAATATTCCAACTTTTACATATATCTGAAAAATGCAAGAAAAAATTTTAACGAGAAAAATTTACTATTTCTGGTTACTTCAAGCAGAACATTTTTAAATTTCAAGTGTTATTTCACATCAAACACATAAAAAGATGGAGAGAGGGCGGAAGATTTGTGGCTTTCAGACAAAAATTTTACAATTTGACATTATATTATGTCTTTAAATGAAATTCTGAAAGTTTCAATATTTTATGAGCTCTTTCAGATCAGCAGACTTATAATTTTTTTCCTTTTTCTCTGTTTTTACCTCCTATGTTGGCTGCGCTTATACTTGGTTCATAACATAACATACACAAATAAAATAAAAACCAAATTGCAAGCAAATGCTGTTATGGGAGAAATGCTGTATTACTAGAAACTTTGGCTTTAAATACATAAACACAATAAGATTTATTCTGAAAATTATTGTATTTTTTAAGAAGTTAAAATCAAGAAAATGAGTAAAAATTACTGGTCTGTAGGTTAATGACACAAAAATAAAAATATATAAAGAAAAAGAAAAATGAATGAAAATATTGTTTTCTTTTTACTTCCTTAAAAAAAGTATACAGAGGTCAGCGGCGGCTTGTGAACCGAAAATAAAATAGGTGAAGAGCTCAAAAATAACATTTAAGTATTTTTAATGCATAATTTTTACTAAGCATAGTCTTAACTAAAAATACTTATTTAAATGTAAATTTATATTCTATAAATGAATACAGTGTGTTTCTTCCAGGGATGGAACTACCTAAGATGCAAAAACCCTGAAAACTGCTACTTGCATGAAAATTAGGGAGATTTATTAATGATATATCATATGACTACACTTATATAATAAATTATATTTCGGAAGATCTTAATACATTATAAAGCTAATTAAATATTCAAAATGAGAAATTTCTACAAAAATAAAATAATTTATCATGAAATTAAGAGACAGCAAAAATTTCAAAAACCCTGAAAAGTTTCATCCCTGTTCTTCACTTAATTTCGTTGCACGACACCACTGACGTCAGTATAGTAATTCCAGTTTGCAAAATGGATTTTGTATTTCACATAGTTCAAAAATGAATGATCGTAGAATGTTGCAAATTTATATATGTGACAGTTATGATGTATAGTTGTACACCACAACTTTGGTTTTAATACAAGTTCCTGTTTCAGAGATATCAACGACTTTACATGAATTTTCGTGATGTCTGTATGTAAGTGTATGTGTATCTTGCATAGCTAAAAATTGGTTTGATGTAGAATGCTGCAAATTGGTATATACTTTCTATGATTTTCCGTTTTGGAGATATTTAGGAAAATTATATTAATAATGACCAAAAATATAAAGGTTTTAAACTATTAAAATTTAAATTTTTAAAAACAGACCAAACTTGAATTAATTTAACAATAAAAATACCTTTCATGATGCTCTGTTATATCGCTATAGATCTTTCGAGGTTGATCCGCCCCTTCTTCAATAGCTACATGGCCTTTGTCTTTCGTCGAAACTGGTCTCTCATTGTGCTTCTCTCTCTCGGTCTTGCATTTCATAATTTGGCGCCACACTCCATCCAAATCTGCGTGCGACTTGTGCCCGTTACACGCTGAAGGATCTTTCATTATCTCTATTGTCTCGCAGTAAAAGGCGTAGTCTGGGTTGTTGTAATTTGCTAGTTTTTTTGTTTCATTAAATATAATATTTATGTTATTTTCCTTATTAACTTTAGTAAGGGCTGTGGTTGTTTTATCATATTTGATGTCATTTTGATGCTCTTTAATTCTGGTTAATATTTTCTTTTTGGTTACTCCGATGTAATTTCCCTTCTTTTCATCTGTATATTTGAAAGGTATTTGATAAATTCCGGCTGTTTCAAGAGGGGGGGGGTTGTGTCTTTATCGTTTCGAATTAATTGGTATATGTTAGGATTTGGTTTTACAGGTATATTTATGTTGTGTTTTTTGGCTATATTTTTAATTTTGGTTGAAATTCCCTGATCGTATCGTATGAAATAAGTGAAATTTGGGATGGTTTTTTGGTAGTTTGGGATATTATTGAGTTTTTTAATTCTTTTCCTATATAATTTATTCACTAAGTTTTTGCTATAGCCTGCTGTAAAAGCTGTATTTTTGATGTGGTTTATTTCTTCTTTTAAATCGGCAGGGTCATTACAGATTAAAATTGCGCGATTTATATAAGCTTGTATTGCGTTAATTTTATAAGTATAAGGAGTTTTACTACGGTTGTTAATTATTTCTTCATTTGCAGTTGGTTTTCTGTAAACTGCAGTTTACAGAAAATAAAGAGCCAGAATTAAAGATCATCAAAATGACATCAAATATGATAAAACAACCACAGCCCTTACTAAAGTTAATAAGGAAAATAACATAAATATTATATTTAATGAAACAAAAAAACTAGCAAATTACAACAACCCAGACTACGCCTTTTACCGCGAGACAATAGAGATAATGAGAGATCCTTCAGCGTGTAACGGGCACAAGTCGCGTGCAGATTTGGATGGAGTGTGGCGCCAAATTATGAAATGCAAGACCGAGAGAGAGAAGCACGATGAGAGACCAGTTTCAACGAAAGACAAAGGCCATGTAGCTATTGAAGAAGGGGCGGATCGCCCCGAAAGATCTATAGCGATATAACAGAGCATCATGAAAGGTATTTTTATTGTATAAATTAATATAAAGGTTTTGTCCATTATATATGACCTACTATCATAGAGATTTCAAATGAAGCTAATGATAGAGACGGTAATGATATTGTTTTGAAAGTTGAAGACATTTTTGCATGTAGAAAGTTATGCTTAAAGACAAACAAGTTTTTGTCAACAAATTCATTTTATTTAATGAATATTCAGCCCGTAATGCATCTTGCATAACTCAAAAACGGTTGGGCATAGAATGTTGCAAATTGGTATATAGGTTTGTTATGACATCTATAGTTGTGCACCTCCCTTTTTGGATTTTCTATGATTTTCCGTTTTGGAGATTTTAGGAAAATTTTATTCTTAATGATCAAAAATACAAAGGTTTTGTCCATTATGTATAACCTACCATCACAGCGATTTTAAAGGAAGCTAATGATAGAGCTGGTAGTGATACTGTTATGAATGTCGAAGACATTTTTGCATACAGAAAGTTATGCTTAAAGACATAACCAAGTTCTTGTTGATGCATGCATTTTGTTTAATGAATAATCAGCCCATAGCTAGAATTCATAATTTTATTGTTATGAAAGTTGTTGACATTTTAGTGTGTAGAAATTGATTCTTTAAGAGAGAAGTAGGTTTCAGTTGACGAATGTATTTCATTCAATGAATATTTAGCCTAAAGAAAGAGCCTGTAATGATATTAACTAAAAAAAGTTGTTGATATTTTAGCGTGTAGAACGCAATTCTTCAAGAAATAAGCAAGTTCTTGTTGATGAATGTACTTTATTTAATTAATATTCAGTAAAAATCTGAACAATTCTCTTTTTTGAGCTGCAAAAATTAATATCCTTGAAACAACCCAATGAAATAGTCATTTTTACTTCAAAAATCAAATATAAACATTGTTATACACTGCAAAACCTAAATTTCGCTAAATCAGGAAGAACCGAATATTTTGAAGTCTGAATGGAATTTGAATTCATCATAAGTATTGTGAGTGGTTTATGGAATTTTTAAGGTAGTTCTGCATGAGAAACCAATGCGTCATTACAAAATTTCTAGAATTAGACTCTTATTGAGGTAAAGTTTCCATATTTTGTAAATCCTTTACTATAATTTTCCGCCACATTTGAATGCCTAATTCGACACTAAGTCAAAGCCCACCTCTCCACCAACAGAGGAAATGTAAAAACTTTCCTCTGTTTCCACTTTTAGTGTAATACCGTGTCAGATCAGTTACCTCACACAAAACTGTCAATGTTTTCAAAAAAAAATATATTTGTATGGTTGTATAAGGAAGTCATGTGGTGCCCACTTTTTTTCATTTGATAACCTGAAATCTTGAATATCTTTCACAGATATATTTTCTAAAAGTTCTTTGTGTGTGTGAGACACACAGCTAATTTACCAAGTGTTGCACTTAAATAAATTGTTAGTTTTTCAAAGGCACTGAATGATCTATTGGCTTCGTACAATGAACTTGGCACAAGAACAAGTCTAAAAAAATATATTTTCACATTCTTACACATGTGTCCTAAATTAACAATACAAATAATATCTCTAACTGCATTACACAGGGGTGAAACTACCTAGCTTCCAAAAACCCTGAAAACTGTTCCTTGCATACAGATAGGGGAGATTTATTAATGATCCATCATATGGCTACCTACATCAAGTGATATTTGCAGACTTCATATTGCATTATAAGGCAAATTAAACATTCAAAATGAGAAATTTCTGTAAAAACAAAGTGTTTTAACATGAAATTCAAAGAGAGCAAAAATTTCAAAAACCCTGAATTCAGGGGTAGCCCCTGAAAAGTTTCACCCCTGATTACATAACTAAATTTATTAACCTGAAATAAATAAGAACTTTTGTTTAGAAATTTGCATAATATATCTTTTTAAGAAAAAGACATATTATGCAGTAAGAATATAATTATTATCACATATGTAAATAATTAATAACAATATTTTTTTATTAATATTTAATTAAATAAAAAAAATTTGAAAAAATTATTGTATTTCTTAATTTTTCGTTTAACTATCCAAATTAATTAAGATCAATATTTTTTACATCATGATCAAATCGTTTTTGAAAACTCAATAGAGACAAAGAAATTAAGAAACAAAAACTGACGAACAATTGTTGTTGTTGTTGGGGGTTTTCTTTGAGACCTATAGCTGCTGGGGCTGTTGTCTCAACTGATCCATGGTCTATCGCAGAACGACGAGAGGACAAACCACAACGATCTATATCTTACTTGCACATTTTTTAAAAACGATTAATAGAATGCAAGAACCCAAGAGTGCAATGACGAAAGTTCCTTAATGAGCAGAATTTTTGCAGGAAAACAGGAAAGGACCTAAAATTATCACTATTTAGCAGCGCACCGAAATACTGAATGCGAATCTGCTGGTAGCGACTACAAGATAAAAGAATATGTTCAATAGAGTCCATTATGTGACAGCGATCACAAATGCCATTGTCAATAAGGTGGAAGCGATGCAAAAGAGCTGGGGTAACGATCATCTTGCAAAGAAGCCTGGAGATCAGCACATCGTCCCTTCTGTTGGAAGACCAGGAACTGGTCGTATTGACCGGAGGAATGTCACCATGAGAGAGCGCATATTTACTCTGACGATAAGTATAAGAAATCGATTCTTTGAAACAATTGGTAGCGTAATCGATAAGGTCCTCAGGAGAAATCCAATCCAAGAGAACGTCCGAGGGACCAGTATTCTTTGCGATTCTGTCGGCTTTTTCATTAAGAGAGATACCTCTATGACCAGGGACCCATATCAGCCGAATACTACAAGCAAAAGATGAGGCACGGCAAATTTTATTGTGGAGCCAAAGTATGACTCGGGGAGATTTGATGGAGATTGATTGAAGAGCAGATAGGACCGATAGGCTGTCCGTAAGGATTATGAAGGAAGAGCTTGAGGAAGCCAGATCATCAATCGCTGTACCGATGGCAAGGGCTTCAGCGGTGAAGATTGAATTTATATGAGAAATCCTATACTTGAATTGAGAATCAGAGGAGCAGCCGGCAATAGCCGTTAAGGTATGAGTTTTGGTCGCATCGGTAGCAAAGATATCGTGACTCGACGAGAACTCTGAGATAAAGGCCGAGAAAAAGGACTGGATGATAATATCATTCAAAGATGTGTTCTGGAAAGGAAGGTCAGAAAGATAAAAGAAAACTTTCCCATGAGCCATGGGTTGAGGAAACTGGAAAATTACTAAACTCTCCAAGCAGGAACTAATATCATCAAGCCCATCTATGCCATACGGTAAAAAGTCGAGCTGTAGTTCTTTGTCATAGTCATCAGCTTCATTCAGAAAACTCCAAAGAGGGGACCAGGTACCCAGACACAGCTGACGGATCCAGAATCTGAATGATTGCAAACGAATTCTGTAACCTATAGATAGGACATCAGCATGTTTGTGAAGGAGGGCTATGGGAACCCAAGAGGGTAGACCGAGAGCAGCTCGAAGGCCACAATTCTGGAAGACTTCAAGCCTCTTGATTAGAGAGGCACCCGCCGAAGACAGAGTAGCAGCACCATAATCGACTAAGCTCCCGATAGAGGACAAGAAGAGCGTAACTAAGTGATGTGACCTAGCACCATAACTCTTTTGAGAGAGGGCCTTGAGAAAGTTAATTCTTTTAAAAGCTTTTACACGCAGGTAGTCAACGTGCTTCTTAAAACCACCCCGACGAGAAAAGAAAAATCCTAGAAATTTCACATCATCCGACCAATTGATGAGGCCGCCGTTAATGCTAAAATTAAAATCACAAGCGCCATTTCTGCGAGAAAAATTAATCGCATGGCATTTATCCGGCCGAATGGAAAGTTTCCAGTAAGAACACCACCGGGAAATATTCTGTAGGACAGCCTGTAGCTTCTCGTGGCAATAGCTCAAGGAGTCACCAAAGCAATAAATGAAAATATCATCGGCATAAACTAAACACCTGGTATTAAAATTCAAGACTTCAAAGAAGTCAGATAGAAAGATTGTGAACAAAATAGGGCTGAGGACCGCACCTTGCGGAACCCCGCGCCGAGAAGGATGAGGAGACGAAACCACGCCCCTCCAAACAACTTTAATATAACGGTTTGACAAAAATTTATGGATCCAACGGAGCACATTGCCCGTGATACCGACTTGGGCGCACTTCTGGATAAGGCCATCAATATAAATGGAATCATACGCAGACTGCAGGTCTAAGGAGATGCCAAGAACAAACTTTTTGTTTCTTTTTGCCCTCACAATATCCTGGTGCAGCATCATGACAGCCGTTTGGCTGTCCCGAAAGGGAGTAAAACCCAAATGTCTGTAATCAAGAGACTTATTTTTGAGAAGAAAGGTATTTATTCGCTGGGCAATCATACGCTCACAAATCTTGCAAATAACAGGGGTGAGAGCAATAGGACGGTAGGAAGAGGCCGAGCACTTAGGCTTGTCAGGTTTTGCAATGGGCAGAATCAGAGCAGAGGTCCAATCAGGTGGGATAATCCCCGTAAGAAGAGATTCATTATAAATTTTTAGTAATAGCTCAAGAGAGTGGGAACCAAGATTCTTGAAGAAACAGGCAGGAATCCTGTCCTCACCAGGAGAGGTAGATTTTGTACGTTGAATAGCAGAAGTCAGTTCGGACATGGAGAATGGTTTGTTGAGACTCTCATCATGATCAGTCCCATAAGTAAGAGGAAGAGGAGGAAGGTCAACCCCACCGCAATAAAACTCCGCGAAGATCTCAGATTGATCGCCCGCGTCAGACACAAGGGAACCGTTGTGCAAAAGGCAAAAGTTAGAATCAGGAGAGGACGAAGGACGATTTTTTAATTTATGGAACACCTTGAACAGTAAACGGGGGTCACTAGCATGCCTGCAAGCAGAGTCCCAGAAGCGCCTTTTGGCGTCCTTGATGGCCTGACGAAGTAAAGCGGAGGACTTTTTGTATTTGATCCAAAAGTCAACAGAGGCCAGCTGAGTAGCTTTCTTGAGGAAAAACTTCTTCTGGGAGAGAAGGGCCTTACAACGAAGGGACCACCAAGTAGGAAAAGCTTTCTGACGAGAATGTACAACCCGGGAGTTTCTAGCCATCGCCCGCTGGACGGAATCCGAAAAAGACTCATAGCAAACAGAGGGGACAGACAGCAAAGAAGCGTCAACTTCCTGGCAGATACGAGACCAAAAATACCGTACACAGGCGGGCTGAGGGACAGGAGCCGACTCAACAACAAGAGACACAGGAAAATGGTCACTGCCGACAGGATCATCCAAAACCTGAAAAGAGATCTGAGGAAGGATTTCAGCCGAACACAGAGAGAGATCTAACAGTGAAAGAGAACCATTGGGAGACATATGGGTAGGGCGTGAAGAATTGATCAGGCAAAAGGAACTGTCAGCAAGCCACTCCACAAAAGCCTCACTGTAACGAGAAGCATGGGAAGCACCCCAGAAGGGGTGATGGAGGTTGAAATCTCCCAAGATGAGGGAAGGACCAATAAGACCAAGACAGAAGGAACGGAGATCCTCAGTGACTGAACCAGAGCGCGAGTAGACATTAGTAATGTTCAGAGAACCAGAACCCGTAAAGATTCGAACGCACATGATCTCATTCTCCAAGGAGGACAAATGAGTTGGACCAAGGGACGAGGAAAGAGATTGATTAACCGCAATTAGGAGGCCCCCGCCAGAACGGGAAGGCCTGTCCAAGCGATACACGACCTTGCCAGGAATAAAGAGGGACTTCTCAGGACGAAGGAAAGTCTCTTGAAGCACCAAGATATCAAAGGATGGAGATAGGGTGTGGACCAGCAAGTCTAGCTTGTTTAAGATGCCTCTACAATTCCATTGAAGAAACTTGAGGGAACCCATAAAAGAAATACAAACAAGAAAAGACCAGACAAACAAAAGGTCTGACAGGCTACACCCTGCAGCTCAACAGAAGAATAAAAACATGGTACAGGAACAGCGAAAACATTATCCCTTGGAAGTCGCCGGAGAGCTCCGGCGTTTACGCTTATCAGGCGAAAGGTCCCCAATGGATTCTTGGAAGCTTTTGATTAAATCGCTTAAGGCAGAGATAGCATTAGACAGAGAGTCCGAGTTTTTTCTAATAATTTCATTTAGCACTTTCACCATAGCATTCGTGCGATTCTCTATATAGTTTTGGATAGTTGTTACGTCGACGTTTTTTGCGCTACCTGTAACAGTAGCGTATGATGACTCTTTTGGAGTTTTTTTTACAAATGTTCTACGAGCTTCTATGAAGGATAAAAAGTTTTTGCATTTAAAGTTCAGAAGCTCAATTTCCTTAAGTCGGGCTGGACACTGGTTGTAATCAGCACGATGCTCGCCCGCGCAGTTAACGCAGGATAAAGAGCCCGTACAAGGCCCCTCATGTGAAGTACCACAAGTCGCACATATTTGGGCTAATTTACACTTGGCAGAAGTATGGTTGAATTTATGACATTTTACACATTGCCGGGGTCTATCTATGAACTGGCGTATGGGTTGGATGGAGAACCACAGTCTAATTTCTGATGGGAGGGCTGTCCCAAGAGCGGTAATGAGAACAGGGGAAGATTCACGAGTACATCCTCTTTTCACAAACCTACGTAATTCCAAAATGTGCAACGGATTGCTATTTTCTATTTCTTGAGCAAGCTCGCTCAAAGAAATGTTTACAGGAATGTTGAAAATTAAAAACCGGTTGGTGATGTTCTCCCATATTACCCGAGAAGAAACAGTCACCCCTGCGAAATTGGACAAATTACAAATCTCCTGGGCACAACCAACATCAGAAGTGCTAATAATTAGGCTTCCCGCTCTTGTGTGACGTATGTTCACAATTTTCCCATATGACTTAATTTTCAATTTTATTTCCGCCTGAATTGAGCGCGGATCTCGTTTAGGAATACATCCAGACTCTGTACTGTTTATAAATATATTATAATTTGTACCACCATTATTACCAGCCTTTAACAACATATCACTAATAGGAGCAGACGAGCGCAAAAAATTCTGATTAATATTCTCAATAGAATGGCTCTCGCCATCTGCAATAGACATTTCCACATTATTCGTTACAATATTTGACATTTCCGAGGATTCCACAACGTTAAACCAAGAGTGGGCCATACCACCAGAGTTACGACAAACTCATCATAAACAAACCAATACGAAATAACTTAAATGAAAAGCCAGAAAGCAATAAAACAAAACAGCGCTTACCTTGCTTTCAAAATATAAGAGAGATAGAAACACAAAACCGTTTAAGAATACCACAGAAGAGAAAACGAACCGAACTTAACAAAACCACACAGCAGCTAGAGGAAACGCCCTACCGCCACGCACACTCGACCATGGACTTCACTTCCAATTTTTGCACATTGCTCATGACTTTAGCACGCTACTTCGTAAAAACAAAAAACATATAAATTATTTACATACATGTATTGATTAATTGGTTGATTGAAACCAAAATGGAAACACGTGGGTGGAGAGCATATAAAATTAAAGTGACCAAACGTCCACAAATCATAAGAGGACAATCCTCAAATTTCGACCGATGTCCACAGCAATTTAAAAACCATTTGAGGACAAATGTTCTCGAATTTACAAATTTGTCCACAAATTAGAGCATAATTTAGCTCTTTCCTCAAATGGCCCTTCAATTTGAGGACGCTGCGAAGAAAAAAAAATCCATTAAATATAAAAACTGTATTTATAGCATAATAATAAAAAATTAACTGATTAAAAAAATTAGATTTTTCATAAATTAGCCACGCACGATTTCGTCATTATAAAAAAAAAATTATCACTCCTCATATTTTATAGCTCTTTGGTTATGGTTGACAGCGAAAACATTTATGAAGTTAACTGTTGACCTTGAGAAAAAAAATGTACACAACACAACCATGAGAGGTGGGAATGCAATGTGATGCCTCCGGGGGAGTGTCAGACGATCGTAAAACTATTTAAATTTTTTCAAGACATTTGAATTATGTTTAAAAAACCTCATTCCGATGTCAAGAAATCTTCTCAAAAAGTATTAGATTCCAAAAAGGATTGCTTGAGTCGTTTAAAACACCTGCGCATCGTATTAGGTGAGACTATGACATACATAGACTTTAAACTTAATTTAATTATGCATGTATACTTTTTTTTTTACTGTACTTGAAAGTTATATTGGGCGCTCTAAATTTAAATTTATCTGGGATTCAAACATGCAATGTTGTCATGATATTCATTTGCATTGTCATCAAAGAAAAATTTTTGATGTTTGATTAAGTAGATTGAGAATATATTTATTTTACATTTTCTTTTTAATGTTACATTTTAGTTATTATTGAAATAAATTATAATAAAAACTTCTGTGTATAGGGGATATAAATGATTAATATTTTTTTTTTCTTTTAGAAAACATTAATATTGTTGAACTTTTGTCAATAATTTCAAAGCATTTCTCTTGTCATAAATTTTTTGCCTCACTTTATGTGTTTTCGATATAATGTATCCCAATAAGTCTGTGTGTTGAATATTGAATAATACAGTAGAACTTGGATAATTCGAAGTTGAAGGGACCAGAGAAAAATTCGAAATAACCAAAAATTCGAATTAAATATACTATTTTATCAAAAAGAAGAGATAAATTTAAAATATAAAACTCAACGATCAAAGATTTAACACATAAACTTTATATCTAAGAATACTGCTACATTTACCCCCCCCCCCCACACACACTAAATCAGTATTTTTTTACGAGCTTAATTATTCCACACTTTTTAAAAAATAGCCAAATATTTTTGATTGCTTCTTTAAGTACAATCTTTGTATCAGGCCACACGACTTCAACCTATCAATTGACACAAAAATAGAATCTTCTACATTAGACATGACTTTTATTTAATTAAAAAACCATCAAAATTCATGTACATGGACCATATCTTCTGATGCACCAGTTAGGAAATACTCTTGCATTTCCTTATCCTTCTTTTGAAAGACTGTTAAAAAAAAATGCACTTTAGCTGAGAAAAATCTCGGGAACAAACTTTACTGTAATATTTTAAAGGTAATCGTTTGAAAAATTCGAATTATCCAAAATAGAATTTAAATTATCCATGATTTTTTAACTTTATTTTAATACAAAATTCACGGGACCGAGTAAAAAATTCGAATTAAACAAGTTCGAATTATTCAAGTTTCACTGTAGTAGCAATTAGCTACAAAGTAACATACCTACATTATACAACTGTGAGAAAATACTGTGAAAAAAATCTAAAATAATCACTTTTTACTTTTTCTTATCCGTATATGATTGAGAAAGTATTGTTTTTTGGGTCAGTTTTTTGAAATAGAGTTATTTTTATATTTACACGTTTTGAGGTTTAACCCGAACCCTAAAAGCAAGTTTTCAATGGTTGGTCTGTTATCAGCATATCTCAAGAGCAAATAGTCAGGGGCCAATCCAGGATTTCAAACTCAATACCTATTTTTGTGAAAAATCTTAACTATATTTTATTTTTGTGAAAAATTGTAGCACACTTTTTCTCTCTGTGGAGGGGGGGGGGGGTACAAACTAAGTAAAATAATAAAAATAATGCTCAACAATTAGCGTGAGGCTTATAACGGAAGAGGAACCAAAACTCACTTTTCCCTGAAGTAAACATTTCAGTAGAGAGAGTGTAAGTAGAAGTTGTTTTTATTCATGCTAGTATCACTGCGCTATACATGAATTATACAAGGGAGGATAGACGCATCACCATACGGTCATCAAAACGTCAAACCACGTGACAATTCAGCAAACAGTACACTATGGCCACAATTCTAGAGCATGTCTATCATACAAATGAGGGTCGTTTTGTTTACCAATGCTACACTGTTTCTCGCTTGTAGCAAACGTTTGTGTGTAGATTAAAACCAACATTCTGCAAGATTCTTGCTTTGTGAATCGCATCAACAGAAATGCACAAATAAGTTACTTTTCTTCAAAAATATGCTCCTTTAAAATGTCAGATTTTGCTAGGATGATTAAGATTTTTGTGAAAGTACGGATTTTAGCTGTATAATTTTTGTGAAGGTATCCATAAACGGTAGTAAAATATACCTGTATTAACTCCTGATAGTAGTAATAAATCCAAACTCTATATTCTAAAACTGTAGTGTTGACTCTAGGCCGATTTAGCAGGGCGCAGCGCCCGGCGGCCCATTACTAACACATTTTTGCGCCCCGCGGCCCTTACTAACTTATTTCTAGCGCCCGGCGGCCGTTACTAACTCATTTTTAGCGCCTGGCGGCCCTTATTTGTATTTTTCACAGGGTTTCCAACTGCTCCGATTTCTGCGAAGTTTCTCCGAAAAAATTAAAAAACTCAGAGTTATTTTTTTATGCTCCGCAAATTCAGCCTTGACCACCTAGCTAAATATATTTTATTGAATACATAAAACTGAATAGTGGCAGACACTGGAAAAAAAAAAAAAAAAAAACTATTCTTTTTTCTTTTCTTTTTTGCCTTGCACACATATCGCGATCCAATCCTTATCAACTTTTGTTTTTGCATTTCCAACAGTTGCCGCATAAACAGGATTCTTTTAATTTTATTATTTATCTATTATTATTTATCTATTTTAAACTCCTTTTGAAAAAAAAAAAAATAATAATAATAATAACAAAAAAAATAACAAAACTAACTTTTGCAATCTAGTTGAAGAACCAGATGCTTCATCGTACAGTACTCATAAATAAATAGTAAAGAAAAAAAAAAAAAAAAAACATTCTAGTGCTAGGCATTGCGTAATCGAAATATTGCTGACTCAGAACGGGAATAAGTATTTGTTTACATTAGCTGAGAGTGTGCTTAATTAAAACCGCAAGCTGGAAGGGGGGAAGAAAGAAACGGAATGCCATGATTGATTATCTTCATGGGTTATCTTAATGCTTAATAAGTCGCTTAAAAATACTTTCTAACGAAAAAAATTGTTTATTTTAATTATTTATTGATAAAAATAATGGATTCAAACTTCAAAGCTACTGAACTTTAAGTACGATTGACAACGCAAGGAATCTAAGACCAGGAAGAGCTATCTTCCGTGGGAAACTTTCTAAAGTGTCTTAGGCCGTAATCACGCGAGTTTTGGAGAAAACAGTATTTAGTCAGACTTTAACGGAGGAATTGTCCTCTGCAATAGGAAACTTTCTTAAGTGTTTTAATATACAAGTTTCTGAGAAAATCATGGAAAATTTCAAACTTTATTGTACCAAGTATCTACCCTTGGAGAAAGAAAAAGAATATTTTCTGTGCTTTTTGTTGGGGTAACTGAATACGCGATAACTTAGTTTTTATAGTGCGTGGGTGATTCTAAGAAAATTTCATATCTGAAAATGGGACTTTCACAAAAATCGTCGGATTTAAAATGGATTTGTCAAGAAAATTGCGTATTTTATAAATCAGCCGCAAAAAATGACATTTCAGTAATCAAATTAAAAAAAAAAGGAAAAAAGCTGATTTATGACTAAATAATTACACATTTTTAGAAAAATAACATCTATTTTAGCAATTAGTTTACGATTACATAATTTTAAAAATTAGCTGTAAAATAATTCCGTATTTTTATAAAAAGTCACAAAATTATACGTATAATGCAAATCATGTTTGAAAAAAGCAAGAAATTCATCGATTAGCATCAAAAGCCTTTTTCAGCGATTAATTGCGATTAAACATAAATTTTGTTAATTAGCGGCAAAATGATTGCGTGTTTCCGTTATCGGCTACTAATGTATCGCGATTTACTGAAATCAACTAGAGGAAAAAAAAAAAAAAAAAAAAACTTTATTGGCTAGCAGTCAAATGATAGCATATAAAACGTAATTTTTTTTTATTATTAGTGGGTAAGCGATACCGTATTTGCGAAATCTACTTCAAAATTATTTCCGAGATTCCGCTTAAAAAATAAATAAATAAATAAATAAAATAAAATAAAAAATGCAAATTTCATTGATTAGTGGCAAAATAGTTGAGTATTTAAGATTCAGCTTTCAGAAGAACGCATTTTTCATAGATTAGTAGCTAAATAATAGCGTGTTTCGACAATCGGCCGCATAATAATCACGTATTTCAGAAATCTGCTTTGAAAAAAAAATGCGCAATTTTTTACCTATTAGGAGAAAAAAATAATTTAGTTCCGAGTAAACGTAATTTTTGACAATTAGCTGTGAAATAATCTGGTGTTTTTTAATTCATCTGTAAATTTTCACATATTTCTGGATTAGGTTTTGAAAAAAGTGCGTATTTCATCGATTAACAGCAAAGTTTGGTATTTGGGGTATGTAGCTTTAAAAAGGGCTCAAATTTCATCGATTAGCAGCCAGATAATTGTATATTTCGTTAATAATTAACACCATTTTCGATATAATTAACCGCAAAAATATCGTGAATTTTAGGAATCATCCTTGAAAGAAGAGTGAATTTTATCAATTAGATTCAAAATTATAGTATATTATTAGCAATTATTTGCTATTAAAAGTAGATTTTGTAAATTTGCAGGGAAATAATTAAAAATTTCGGCAATCGGTCGTAAAAATATCGCGAATTCTGTCAAATACGGGAAAAATAGCATATTTATTTAATTAACGGTAAAAACGTAATTCTACCTCCCCCCCTCTCCTCTACGAGAAACTCTCGATTTTTGAGGTATATCTAGCAATAATCTTAAGAAAGAAAGAAAAAAAAAAAGTTTCAGAAAAGTTCATGGCTGTTAGTTTGCACTAAAATTGAATTTAATGTTGTACAATTTCAATTATTTTATTGTAGATTCAGTTTTATTACATTTTCTAATATCCAAACTATTAAAGTTGTCCATTATTTTGACTTTATTATTACTCCAAAAATTTAAGATTTTGTTTAAAAAAATTCAATTTTTGTATCTGTTTAAAGTATAGCATTGAAATTATTTTCACATGAATTGTCTTGTTCTTGTAATTAAACAAGTTTCTTTTGAATAGGCATGCACTAAATGTTTGATTATTACTGAATAATGAATATTCAGTATACCAAATAGCAACTAAAAATTCGGGGCTACATTTTGTAAGTGATATATTTCATTCAAAAATGTAAAAAATTTTCAAAATTGTTTCTTATAAAAATCTGATTTTGTCTTGGTGCATTCTATGATATAATATTATTTGTACAAGCTTTTTTTTTTATATCTGATTTTTCTTTTCTTTTGAAATTTCATTATTTTGTTTATTTATTTATACCTTTGATACATTGCTGCTATAAAAAAAATTAGTAAGTTTTTTTTTTTTTTTTTTTTTTTTTTTGGGGGGGGGGGCTACATTTTGTAAGTGATATATTATGAAGATGTTATAGTGCCCTTTTTGAATTATTGAGAATATTATAGTGCCCCTTTTGAGATTATTATAGTGCCCCTTTTAAGGGTATTAAAGTGCCCTTTTATCGAGTTCCCCCCAGCGGCCCTTTTGTTCTAGAGTCAACACTAAACTGTATCATATAAGAATACTAAACATATCACTGAGATCAAGCAAATGGTTTGTGTACATTGACATCCAAGAGAATTAAAATACATTATGTGTATGGCTGAAAATTCTTTGTAGATACAGTTTAACATCTCTAGGCTACATTAAATAAAATGATCATATATTTTTATATGCAAAAAGCATGTTTCGTGTAGAATATAGTATGGAAATCATTCATCATTCGTTTACAAGACTACACAAAAGCTAGAAAAAAAAAAAAAAAACTATGGTTGGACTTAAATTCAAAATTTTAAATGAAGCATAATTAATAAATATACCAATTAAACCTAATCTAAATATCTTCCAGATTATTAGGAATGATAAAGATTTAACCCCTTGGGTACATTTGACGTCTGAGACACGTCATTCACTTTTTTTGTTTTGCAATTCTAATTACTTGAAGACATCTTAATACTACATATGTCACCAATATTTTAGAAATAAATTCTTATGTAAAATGTACTGCTTTTACATACTACTCCAAGCAACCAAAAATTATATCCGTTCCACATGCAAATATTTTCTCAAATAAATCCGTACCCAAGGGGTTAATTCCCCCCTCAAAACTGCTGGCGTTTATAAAATCCCTTTCCAATACAAAAATAATGAAATAAGATAAAACATATAAAACACAGCTTTTCACACGTTAAAATCCAAGTCGAAAGACTTAGTTTAAAAGTTTACAGTATAAAAAATCTCCTCCTAAAGGAGGAGATTTTGGGAGAAATTATCATGTAATATGTCGAGTCAACAGCCATGGAGAAAGCAGTATTGAAACCACACTTTTATTGCAGGTATGTAGATGATATATTTTTAATCTGGAATTATACAGAAAAAAGCCTTCATGAATTCATTAGTAAACTTAATAACTACTTTCCCACTATAAATTTAACATTTGAAAAAGAACAAAATAATATGCTTCCATACTTGGATATTCTAGTACATCGAAATAACAAAAATTTTCAAATTTGGACTGAAACCTATTATAAACCTTCCTCCCCCCTTTCTATCATACCTGCTAATTCAAATACCCCTTTACAATATAAAAGAAATGCAATAATTCCATTAATTAAACGTGCTTACACACATAATATTTTTCAATTTCTTATTCAAAAAGATTTAAAATACTTCAAACGCACTATGTTTGAAAGTGGTTATAACTTATCAATTTTCAATAAAATACATAAGTTAAAATTACCTTAAATCAAATGAATTAAAAAAGACAACTATAAATACATCGGATCAATAGATTTTCATAAACAATTTATCCCAATCAGAAATACTTTAAAAAACTACAATTATAATTTAGTGTTTAAAACACAAAAATTTCAAAATTTGTTAAAAATTAAACATCAGATTAACCCTCCCCAAAAAGGCATCTATAAAATACCTATTGAAATTGGAAATAACACTGTCTATTACATAGGGAAAACAAAAAGAAGTTTAAAAAAATGCATTTCCGAACATCAATATTCTTTACGATCCCAGTATGGAAACACATCTCTTAAAGATTACATATTAGAAAATAAAAATGCTAAACCTTTATGGAATCAAGCTGAAATAATAGCAACCCCCTCCAGTCTGATTAAATTTGAAATACAAGAAAAAAATACAGATAATAAAATACGTTAAACGTGCCATCAATTATGCACATTCTAGAGAATTGGCGAAAGTATGGCAACCCATTCTACATATATTAAAGGATCAAGACGCTGGAGGTAAGCAAACTAAACCTGAAGATGTCCACAAGCAACAGTGCTTGGACGAAACGTCAGGATGTTCTATCTTTTATACTGTAAACTTTTAAACTAAGTCTTTTGACTTGGATTTTAACGTGTGAAGTGCTGTGTTTTATATGTTTTATCAATTTGATTTATTCACGTGTTAAAAACGATTGCTCATGAAATAAGATGTTATATAGGTGTAAAAAAAATAAAAATTAAAACCCATTTAAAAGAACATCAAAATGATGTAAAATATGCCAGATACACCACTACCCTTGCTGGAACTCACCAGGAAAAAAATATCGATGTAAAATTTAACGACGTCATCAAAATCGCTAATTATAAGTTATAACAACCCTATTTACACGTTGTTTAGGGAAACAGTTGAAATAATTCATAATAAAACTACCATTAATGACCACGAATCCGCCAAAATCGGTATTCAGTGGTGCCACTTGCTTAAGGATAAACATCAAGATAAAGCGTTGGAAAGTCACTGTCCACTTCAGCAAGATGCACTGAGAAAGAAGAGGGCTCTCCTATGAAAAGCTTTTGCAATGGAACTGGCAAGTAAAGTGTTTACTTATCAAGTTTAAATTATGGTAGGACTGTACATGGAAATTGCTGGAAGTGCATTTCAGGTTGTGCTGCATGTTATTAATGTAGAATTATATTTAAGTACACTATTTGATGTGTGCATATGCATAATTTATATAATCACCCTGACATTGCATAGTATTAATTTTACAAGTCATTAAACAGATATGCTGAACAACGGCTAATGCTGAAAAGGTTACTTATATAGCAGTGTATAAAACTAATTGCAATTTTCTTTTTGATGACACATTCTAAATTAAATGTTTAATTTTCTAAAATTTGTAATATCCAACCAAATTACTTCATTTTCCTAGCACTAGCTAATATTATAAATTTAATTTTCAACAGAAATTAACCACCCCACATATATATATATATATATTTACTCTGCAACAGATCAACATTTTTGCTTTAAATTTATTGCAAAAATAAATTACAGTAGAACTTGGATAATTCGAAGTTGAAGGGACCAGAGAAAAATTCGAAATATCCAAAAATTCGAATTACATATACTATTTTGTCAAAAAGAAGAGAAATTAAAAATATAAAATTCTATGATCAAAGACTTAACGTATAAACTTTATATCTAAGAATACCACATCATTAAGCCCCTCCCATTAAATCAATATTTTTTTACGAGCTTAATTATTCAACACATTTTTAAAATAGTCACATATTTTTGATTGCTTCTTTAAGTACAATCTTTGTGTCATAGCATATGACTTCAACCTATCAATTGATACAAAAACAGAATCTCCTACAATAGACATGACTTTCAATTAACCCATTAGTAGTCGCTAGTTGGTCGATTTGCCGCCCAACTTCAGTGTTGCCAGATTTTTTTATTCAATAGCCACCAAAAATTTTTAGAAGTGGAATTTGATAAACATAAAACGCGAATAAAATCAAAGAAACGTCGATCACATAATTTCTTAAAATTATTGGTGACAGTTAAATAAAAAGTGCGCAATCTGAAATAGGTGGCGCTGCCTATAGCGACTACTGACGGGTTAAAAAAACCCCTCAAAGTTCATGTATGTGGACCATATCTTGTGATGCACTACACTGTAAAAAATATGTCCTATTTGCTGCCAGAAATTCTCTGTAATTTGAGAAAATACGTTCTGACAACGTAACTTTTTCGTAAATTATGCGTATTTTCTCAAATTATAGAGAATTTCTGGCCGTAAATAGGACATATTTTTTACAGTGTAGGTAGAAAATACTCTTGTATTTCCTTATCCTTCTTTTGAAAGACTGTTAAAAAAAAATAATGCACTTTAGCTGAGAAAAATCTCGAGAACAAATTTTACTGTAATATTTTAAAGGTAATCGTATGAAAAATTCAAATTATCCAAAATCGAATTTGAATTATCCATGATTTTTTAACATTATTTTAATACAAAATTCAAGGGACCAACTAAAAAATTTGAATTATCCAGAATTTCGAATTAAAGAAGTTTGAATTATTGAAGTTTCACTGTACATATTTCAGTTAATTGTTTGGGGTTTTCAATTTTCACAAACCTCCTTTATTTTTTTCCACAATTATTTTTTTTATTTATTTTCATATGGTGTGCAATTTTAAAAAACTTGTATTAAGTCCTGGAATGTCAAAAACAAATGACCCTTGCTTTGCACACTTTAAAAGATTAACTTTTCAAGGTTTGTTGCTATTGCAACAAACACTCACTTCCATTAAAGACTGATTCACTCACCATTTCATGCGTATGGTTTTAAACAAAGATTTAAAAAAAAATACTACTTAATCAAATTCAAGATCAGCCATGCATTGACATTTTAAAATTTGTGAGTGAGCTTTCTTCAAATTTAAAATTACAGATTTTACAGAAGAATGGTATTTTACTATATTTAAGATCGGGAGTTTTTATAAAGCTAACAATACACTTGTTGGGAGGATTACAGCTGTGTAGTAAGGCAGATTAGTGTTTACAGAAGAGCTATTAGCATCTTTAATACTCATATTTTTTATAAGTTTGAATATTTCCATTTAAGCTCATTTTGGTGGATTATCAAGCCTGCACAATTCTTACAGTGCACACTGTAAGAATCTAACTGCTCCAAATTCCAGTGTTGGAGTGAAAGATTTTTTTTTTCTACTGGAAATTGATTGATTCTATATTTTTAAAAATAATTATTTGTATAGCATGTGTATGTTTCATTTATTGATCTTACCAGTATCTAAGATAGTTTTTTCTATATATTTACAGAAAATTCAGATATTACTGAAGCCAAGTCTTTCTTTGAAAGTAACTACAGTCATATATATTACATTTTCTATGATGTATTCATTTATACTGAAAATAATTTAAAACAACGTGGTAAGAAATTTTCAATAATACAAAAAATCATATCATTAGCATTTAATGAATTTTACATTTTCTAATTAGATTTTTTTTTTTTTCTTTAGCTCATCATCGAAATACAAGAGAAGATTTTGAAACTGTTAAATTCATATTTGAGGTAACATCCTTTTTTATTGCTTCTTACTTGTAAGGTCTGGCTGTTAAAGGTGAAAATTAAGAAATTTGGTTAGTGGCCAGTGACCACTAGTCTCCATTATTTTGGCCACTTTTTCATGTTATTAATTACTCGGTGTGAAAAAATAATACATCTTTTTTATTTGCATGCAATCATTGTATGTCATATAAAAAATAATTTTTCAGATCCTTTCATGCATGCAGTCATTCAGTCCCGAATTACATTCTTTAAATTTTTTCATTATTAGGGAGACATAATTTTCATAATGAGTTATAAATTATATTTAGCTCTGAAAGATAAGACAAATAAAATCACATATAATAGCTAAATTAATATGATGCTGTTAAACAGACTAGGAGTTAAACAAGAATCTGAAAAGTGAGTTAGATGAAGCTGATTTAAAAAATTGTGGCAGTTTTGTAGTTTTGAAACTGTTAATGCAGTGAAAAGATTACTGTTAGCAAGCAGGGTGTGAAAAAATCATGATTTTTTTAAAAAAATAAAAAAAATCAGATTTTTTTTTATTAAAATCAGATTTTTTTTATTTAAATCAGATTTTTTTGTTTTATTTACATTATTCGACTAAAAATAAATATTAAGAAATTAAGCATGAAAACTTTTTTTTTAATTTAAATGTGAATACATATAAGAAGCAATAAATATAAATAAACTAAATTAAAAAAACATATATGAGGATATTAAAAAAAAAAAAGAAAAAAAAAAGTAATATTAGCCAACATAGGTACATTCTCCCCCCCCCCCCACCCCTTTCAAAAAGATAAATAAATAAATAAATATAATATAGTATAATATAATAAAAATAAAATAAATAAATGAATGATTAAGTGTAAATAGCTTAAAAGCATATAAGATAATAATAATTATTTTTTTAATGTTTTAATTATTTTAATAAAATTAAACATAATTTATACGTCTCATTAATATATTAAAACCAATGTAACATTTAAAATGAAATAAAAAATTTAAAACTTTAAAAATTCATTTTTATTAAAAACATTAAAACACAAAACAGACGTTTCGGCTAAAACACTAGCCCTCCTCAGTGTCAAACATACAAGCACAACATTTACAAAAATTCCAAATACATCACAGCAAGATTCTGAATCTTGCTGTGATGTATTTGGAATTTTGGACAGACAAATCAAATGCTTCAGTTCAGATGATACAATATTTATTATCCTTAAAAGAAAAAAAAAACACTTAGGGCAGAGAATTTAAGGCTTTGTATATAAAAAAAAAAAAATTTGGTTTCAAATGAACGTAGTTAGCTTCAAAATAAGAATAGAAGACAAAAATAGAGTTGTAGAAAATTAAAAGAATCATTTTTAAAATTAATAAACACATATATTTTATTTATTTTTTGGGGGGATTGGGTATTTGATGTAAATAACAAGTAAGTTCAAGTTTTCTTATGTTCAAAGACTATATAAAACTACATATTGACCCAAAATTGTAAAATTTTATTTTTGATTTAAATCAATGATTTTTTAAAAAAAATCAAAGTGATTTTAATCATGATTTTAATCAAGCTGATTTAAATCGGCGTACCCTGTTAGCAAGTTCAAATTTTTGTTGAATATACAGAATACAAAGCTTTTTTCTGAAAGTAACTATACATGTATCTGAATGGCCTTTGGCCCAAATTAATCAATAGTAGAAAACTGACAGATGTAAGTCCGCTGCTTACAAACATTTAAATTCTGATAAAAGAGAGAGTGATAAACAGTGTCTTGTAATTTGTAAATATTTTAACACCAAACTTTATCTAGAATAATGGTAATTTAATTGCTTTTAAAATAAAAAACATGTTATAATCAAAATGTTAAGAGTTAAGACAAATAGTTTTTTGTTCATCTCTATTTTAATCTTGTCTTTATAAATTAAATTTATTAATTACAAACAGTATGTGAGGTGCCTGGTTCAATTCCAGGTCAAACTTGTCTGCCGAAACATTTGGAACTTTTCATAGTTTTCTCCTAAACTTACTTAAATATGGGCCAGGGTACCTTAGAAAGATCCCACAGAGGACATTTCCCTCTGGCCTAGGATCTTAGTGTATTCAGTTGGTTTTAGTCTTAATACCAACACCGTTAATTACAGTATACAACTCATTCAGATAGTCAGGGCCCGATTAAGCTTTAAAGCTAGGGGAAGCTCAGCATCATTTTGAGGCCCCCTTTCATTTCTCTTCCTCTTACAATCTTCCCTTCTTTATCAGCTAAATCCCATGCTATGTTATGGGGAAATTTGTTAATAAAATAACTTATTATTGAATTCAAACAACAAATAAAAATTGGCTTTTAATTTTTAATGTTTCATTTTGAAGCTAAAAAGTGCAAAAAATGCTCATAGTTCATTTTTCACATTTTTTAATTCCAAAATATTAAAAAAATTAAAAATAATTTTTTTGGAAAACAAGAATAAATGCAATGGTAGTATATTTTTTGAATGTGTAAACAGAATTTAAAAAGTTACACTAGATATTAAGTAATTCTGTTAAAAAAATTCTGTATGTGCTTTAGCTGCTGCTCTCAATAAGTAGAGCCACCTTAAATATGTTTAATGCTTGTCATAAAAATTGTAAGGTTTTTAAAAAGGACGTGTTTGACAAATATGCTTTTAAAATGATATATTTATAACTTTTTAGTTTTGAGTGTTTAACAGTCACTGGTACCTCACAGTTGATTATCTCAGTTATAAGATTTGTTACATGCATATTGTTTCTAACAATGAAAAAAATAAGGATAAAAAATAGTTTCATTATTCTAACCTGTAAATACAATCATTTATGTATATAGGTTTTTATTGGTAGTAATCAATGATATATACTTGAATGATGTTTAATTATCTTAAATTTGTAATTTTTATCTATATGTTTAGAAAGTCATATCAATATTTGTTTTGTTTAGAAAATCCTCGTATTGTTACCTGAACTTGTTAATCGAAGATGGCAATGTCACAGTATAGAAAGAATTATGAAGAAATTTCTTCATTATGGGAATTCAACAAAAGTAATTTGCTTTTTATGTTACTAAAGTTGCTTCATTATATGCTATATAGTACATTTTAGGAATCTAGTTAAAATTTAAATTCAGAAATTTATTTACATTTACATTGCACTTGTAAAATTTAACAGGGCCTTATTAAATTGTTAAAATACTTATAATATGTAATTAATTAACCTTAAGCAGGCCTTAACAAATTTAAAAATACTTAGTTACCAGCTAAATTTTCTAGGAACAACAACAACAACAAAAAAGTTTATCCTGATATACTTAGATGATTACATAAACTTAAGAGGTTATTTTTATTTTTTTATAGTGGAGAAATTTTCTGTGCATAAACTGAAAAAACAAATGGATAGTAAATGAACTGGTACCTATGTAATTATTAGTAAATAGCTTAACTTTAATACCTTAAAATTATCTAATTCAGAACTGTTATATTTTATATTTATCTATAAATTAAATTTATAATTTAACATAAAAATAAAATATAAACTATGTTTTTTTAATGAAAGTGATTTCTTCAATTGTCTAAATTTTTAATCAGAATGAATATATAAATTAAGTTTTACAATAGAACTATTCCCAGTTATTTAACTCTAAGAAAATGGATACTTAAAATATCATGTATGACATAATAGAATAATATATTTAAACTGATGAGGGAAAAAACAAGTTCTTTCTTATGATAAATAAAGTTATCAGTTATATAATAAACATCAAACAACCTATTTACCAATGCCAGAAAAAGAAAAACCTTTTACATAAATAAAATTTTCTAAATAGATACTGAAATTTTTTTTGTGATAAAGTGGACAATGTTTATCTGCTATTTAAGTATCAAAATAAGAAAAAATGTAAAAAGTCGGCCTACAGTGATTTTAAATAATTATATGTACCAACATTCTAATTAATATTCTGTAGTATTGATAGTTCCTGCTCCTTTTTCCACACCACTTTGTTTTTAGAGTAGTTTTCTCTAAATGTAATTTTGATTAAATAAGAAAAAAAAAAAAAAAAAAAAATCAAAAAATTCTGATGTGAAAAAGGGCGCGAACTAGTAATTAACAATACTACAGAATATGAATTAGAATGGTAGCAGGTATTAATAACTGATTCATTAACAGTTAAAAATTTTTGGTTTTATTGGTGACCTAGCGAATGTATTTGTTAAGCCCTGACCTTGTGTATTGTATATTTTAAATTTGTTTTATGATATTAATGTTTAGAATGGACCTGAATAAATTAATTATAAACTAAAAAAATAAATTTTTAAATGTTCATAAAAAAAAAAAAAAAAGTTGATCCTATAACATTTTTTAAAATGAGTTTTATGAATAAAAATTTCACTGTTTTATTTTACAGTTACGGCGAGAAGGAGTTCGCCTTTTTTTGCTGTGGTATCAAATATTAGGTGAAAATGCTCCTGAAGAATTGGATAAAATATTTGCTTCATTAGTTCCTGGCCTTGTTCCTGGTGTACCTAATCCTTTTCTAATAGCTCAAAATTCAAATCAAAGTAGCCATGGTTTATTTAGCAAGGCTTCATCAGCAGTTGAAGCATTTCAAGAAACCTCTACATTTTATGCTAGTTCTACGGAAGCTCCTGAAAGTGGTATTAATATATTCTTAATTTTTAAGTAATTATTATTGTCTGCT
This sequence comes from Salticus scenicus, assembly GCA_963930645.1. Classification (NCBI taxonomy): domain Eukaryota; kingdom Metazoa; phylum Arthropoda; class Arachnida; order Araneae; family Salticidae; genus Salticus; species Salticus scenicus. The sequence goes on from OZ005656.1 coordinate 152,651,362, forward strand.
ATTTAAAGTTTTGAAAGTTCCATACTATGTAAATTGAAAGTAAAGTTAAAATGTGATTTAAAATGAAAACAAAAAACTTAGTAAATATATTTCGGGTATCATTGTGCCCATCTTCAGTGCCAAGTGAAAACGTCTGCTCCTCTGAGGTGATCACTTCGTGGTGTTCGTGGTCTCACTTCACTTCACTTCTTTTTTCGCTTTCTTGTAGAATCTGTTGCCACACTGCCGAAATAATGCAGTGCTCCCTGTCATTAACAGCTTGATTGTTAGTAATTATTTCTGTGGCCTCCCGTTTTAGTGCGTAGTGGTGATTATTGTATAGCATTAATAGGGTTAGTATTGTGGCTGGAGGAGAAAGCGGTGGAAGATTTACCATATTTTAAGTCAGAGCGGTGTTCTTTTTTGCGATCATTTATCCTGCGTTTAGTCATACCTATATGACATGCTTTTTTACCGTTAGTGTGTTCAAAATTTATTTTATAGATTTCTGTGGTGGATTTGTAGTTGATAATATCTTTTTCATTACAGATGTGTTGAAAAATATTTTTATTTGGTTTGATCGGAATATTTACGTTTAGATTTTTAGCTTCATTTTTTATTTTAATTCTAGCACCGTTACAAAAGGGGATGGAGGTAATAAAATTGGATTTGGATTTTTGGGCATTGTTAATTGTTTTTTAAAAGGATATTGTATAAGGTAAATTTATCTAAGTTAAAATTATAAATATAATCCTTTTTTTAAAAGTATAATTGTAAACAAAAATATAAGAAATTTACTGTGTGAACAGTTTTGGCTATTACATAGCCATCTTTATGACACGGAGGGAAGTAGTGGATGATTCTTGCTTCTCTTCTTCACTTCTTCCTCAGAGTATGGAGCACCACTGTCCACCTTGTGTTGACTGTGGTAGGTTTGATGTCATTGCATATGCTGTAGTCTGCTAGAATCTCAACTGCTTCATGTTTTATAGCATAAAGATAAATATAATTTACTAATTTGGAAAAAAAAAAATTAATATTTTCTTTGTCATGGACTTTTTATCAAATCTTAACTAGGAAAATTCAAATCCTATGGTTTAGCAACTCTAATAGGTGTTTACAGTGTACAGTTAGTAATATGAATTAAGTCATTTTTTTCTCACCACTAAAAAAAATCTTTCCAGAAGAGACTAAAACTTGGATTGACACCTATAACACTATTTTATGTCATGCTTGTCTTAAATTTTGACATGCATTAAATTCATATTAACCATATTATGTATCTTCAAAAAATATTAAATTCTTCAATAATTAAAAATCACATCTGTTTTTTTTTTTTTTTTTTTTTTTTGTGTTAATGTGTTGAATTAACATTTTGAGTTTTCAACAACAAAAAAGTAAAATTAGAGGCTTTTTCGTTTTTGCTTATTTAAAAAAACACATTTCATCTTAAAATATTGTGCTCTTTTAAAGAAAAAATACAGTATTTATTTATTTATTTTCTGAAAATACTTCAGTAGTTAATTGTATTATTAATATTTTTGTAATTTTATGTTTTAATTTTGTTTTAATGGATAAAAAATTATTTTGAAAGGTCCTGTGTCTCCTATCGAAATTAACCCAGTTATGCCTCCAATGAGCGGTGAACAGTTACCTGATGACTCTACACGTTATTATTTAGACTGTGTGTTAGAATTCATAGTTTCACAAGTGAGTGATGTTCTTTATATGAAAAATTGAAATATTATTAATTGAAAATATCAAAAACTTAAAAAATTTTATTGCCATGTATTCTATTTTATAATTTGCTAATACTTGTAATATGTCCACTAATTCAACTGACTAGAACGGAGGATATCCAACACCCCTTGTGATTACTCTTCAGAATAAATCAGAAACTACTTTATTTAAGTATTGAACAACCTTTCTTTATTAACACAGTTTATTTAAATGTAGTTGATGTAACATGTGACAGAATTTGTGAATTTAACAAACATTGATGTGCATATGCAGGTACAAAGCAAGCAAATGTATACTAATTAAATTTCACCTTTCTCAAATTAAGAAAAATCAAGTCAATTGTTATAACACCCCATCTCCTTTCCTTCCCCCCTGAAAAAAAGAAAAAAGTGGTGCCTTTTTTTTTTTTTTTTACACATGAACATGGTACCCCGATTTCTTCTGATAAATTTAATTTTGAAAATTCATGTTTTCAAGATTAATTGAAAGAGCAAGCTATTTATTGCTTATGTGATGCTATGGTTTGTCTTTCAGATAATTGTAAGCATTTAATTAGTTTTTTTTTTGTTATTATGTTGTAGTTGTAATCATGTATTTTGCTTTTGTATTGAAAATTTATGTGTGGTAAATCACTTAGCTAATGTGTTTGATAATGGATAATTTTTAAAATTATCAGATTTGCAAGGCGGATAAGAATTTGAATTTATTTTGAAAAGGATGACCAGAAATTAAATGTCTATTCAAAGAGGATGCAAAAATTTTAAGACTTGTGTAACTTATATTTTAAATTGATTGAATTTATTAAAATGATTTTTTCTTATGGTTTGTTATGAATGAATCAAAAACACATTGGACTCATTTTTATTATGTTTGTTATTTTAGGTTTGTAAAATTGAATGGAGGGACAAATCTGAAGCAAGATATTTTAGGAGCTTTCATTTTTTATTTGAAAAATTTAAAAAACACTATTTACATCATTTGTTTCCAAATTTCTCTTCAGTAACAAATTTATTTTTTCCATCATTAGGTGAGTATATTTAAAATTATCTCCCCTCCTTTCCCTTTTCTTTCTTTATTGTTGTTTAATTTTATGAATGTTTTTTTTTACTTTCTCTCTCTCTCTTTAGATGAAGAATTTATTTAAATATATTTAAAATAATTTTATATTTTTCATAAAGTTGTATGTTCTAAATACATGAAGTTAAAATGTTAAAGAAAAAAATAGTTTTATTTTTTATTTATTTTATAATGAAATCATATACCTTATATACTCGTGTATAAGTCAAAGAAAAATAAGACAAAAACAAAGTGCAAAGTTCGGGTGTGTGGGGAAAGGGGGGGGGGGGAGTGACTTATGTACAGGATAAAAATAATTTAAAGTTTTTGCTCGTGAAGAAAATTTCTATACACCTTGCACCAGAATGATTACATAATTATGCACCTCGTAATTTCTTGGCACATAAAAACTAAAAATTCTCCTTGTTGTCATCCACTCTTTAACTTCCTTACCTGATTACATAGGTAATGAAAATATAGGTGAAAAGTTGTAGTACTGAATTTTCACATACGTACATCATTTAAGGTCTCCTGAGTTCAAATAAGCTTTTTTTTTTTTTTTTTTTTCTTCTTAATTGACCAATGAGTGGGTTTTGACTATTATATCTCCAAAATGAAAAAATATCGAATAAAGAAACTGTATAAATAAGGTAAGTCTGGTGCACAGATGACTTTGGAGAACTGAAGTAGAAGATGGAAAGCCATAAGTGAGACCAAAAATCAGTATCTCAATCCAAATTCCAATGGCATATATAAATAACATTCAATATTAAGCCATTCTTAACTCCTTACCTGCCGAAGAAAATTTATGAGATTCACTTTGAAGTGCCACCATTCTCTTTCAACTCTGAATTGAGTAAATATTTCAAACACTGTCAAGATCACTTTCAAGTTTATTTTATTGCACTGTCAAATCGTGTCAGTAGCTTCACTGGAAGCAGTACAGTTCAAAAGATCATACTTCTTAAAGATGTATATACACGTCCGGGGCAGTTAAGGGGTTAAGTTATGTGATACACACATACATATACATTGAAAATCTTGTAAAACAATGGATGTTTCTAAAGTGGGAAGTTGTATCAAGACCAAAATTGAAGATGTGCAACTTGATGTCATGACGGTCACAAATATAATTTTGCAGCATTCATTTTTACAATACTTTCTTATGCCTTGTATAAGGAAATAAAAAAAAAAAAAAAAAAAAAATCCGATTTTGATTCTATAAAAATTCTGTACCAGAAATATTTTAGTTGAATTCAATAACAAAATTATTTTTTAACATTAATTGTATATTTCTGTACAAAGCTTCTAAATTTAACATTTTTATGTAGTTTTAGCTGTAAAAAAAAAAAAATATTGTTAATGAATGACAACGGTAGAAACTTTTGTTTTCCTTTTAAGAATAGAGAAACAATTTCTTTAAATGTTTGTTTTATTATCATTATTTTTTGTTAAATCATTTTAACTGTCAGTATTATTAATTCATTATTACATTGACTGAATTTTCATTATTTTGTTGATTTTTAATTATAAGAGTTAATGAATTTCTATAAAGATCAACGTACATTTTCTGTTGATTTTTATATTTTTGATAACTTAATAGCAATAACTGTTAATTTTGATATAGATTTACCTGCATTAAGAAGTGAAAATGAAATTAAAGTTGAACATGATAGCACAAGATTTCCCCAGAAAGATACCTTGCCTCTTTGTCAAACTACTGTGATTAGATGGGTTACCCATTTTACTTTGCAAAGTTTTAAAAAGGGAAATGTGACATTCCAGCAGCCATCAAATGAAACGTAAACAGTTTTCCACAACTACTATTTTGTTGTAATTGCTATATGGATTATAGTTTGCCCATGGTTTACAGACCTGCAGTTGGCATTGTGTTAAAACTTTTTGACTTTTACAGTTATGTTTTAGGGAATGCAGTATAGAAAAAAGAGAACAAAAGAGCAGAATATGAATTTCCCCCCTTTCTCCTTTGATGTGTTCCTTAAAACGTAAATGGGAGATTCAATATATCATTAACTCTGCCAACTGCAGATCCATGAATTGTGGGTTTATAGTACTGTTAATATGAGTGCTTTGAATTGTCAAATGCAAGAGCTATAATTTTTCTTTCTCTTTCCTTCTTCTTCTTTTTTTTCTTTTTAATATTTTTGAAAAATTTTCATTTTATTTAAATTTACTTGTGTTTTTTCTTTTTTTTTCGTTGCCAAATGTCTATATGAATACAGTGATGAATTATGGCAAAATGTGAGAAAAATCTTTAAGTCAGGATACATTTTCACTTATTTTCACTTTCACTTTCAATTATTTTATTATTTTGATAGTAATACAAAATGTATATTTTGGCTATATTTTTATAAATAGATAAAGTTTGAATGTGTTTCTTTTTTTAGTCAAGAGCAAAGTGATTCTAACCGTCCAAATCAATCAACTGAAACAGATAATAATCAATCAACTGCAAATCTTTTAACCACAAATGCTTTAGGACTGGAAAGAGATCCCAGTAGTACATCACTTGGAAATGATGACCTGACATTCAAAGATTATACTATAGTGAAAGACACATTTTATTCTAGTCGTGAGAATATTAACTTAGTGAACGAAATTTTTCGTCAGGTAACTATTTTAATTTTCTTTGATTTCCTTCCCCTAATAATCCCTTTCCTAATCAGGGTTCAGACTAGAATAAATATTGAGTGGGATTTTCCCAATCTAACATAAAAATTAAGTTTCTTTTTGCAATCTTTAGCTTCCACACTTTTGTAACTATTTGTTAATAAAATATACAATTCTTCATATATTCTGTTGACAATTTTTTAGAATTAAGAAAGGATTTAAACTGATTACTCAATTTTTCCCACTTAAAAAAAAAAAAAAAAAAAAAAAAAAAATCAAGAAATTGTAGTAAAGTTAAAAACAAAGGATTACAGTTTTCAAAGCAATTAATGTAGTACCCAATGCAACTAAAAAAATGGATGAAATATTCAATGAACAATGTGAAAAAGTTTGGGGGAAGATACCTCTTGTGATATTGTCGTGAAACACGACAGCGTTTTAATTGTTTAGATTTATTTTTCTGCATTATTAACAAGATCTTCTAATTTAACAGCATTTAATTTAAATTTTCTCTGCTTAGCGATCTTCCCGTTTCTCCCCTGTACGTCAGCTTACCGGCTACGCGCTGATTTTTCCCTCCGTGGAACTTCAAATGAGGTTTCATCCCCCTCTCCCTCTCTCGGCGCACGCTGCCGCGATGGATCGTCGCCGATTGGCTCGTCGCCGATTGGCTCGGAGCGCCGTGACGTTTTTGGGGAAGCTGACTAGCAGGCAGAAATCCTCTGACACTCTTAGAGATGACTTGGTAGAAGGAGCCAGCGTAGGAAATTCGCCGTGGCTGCGCTCCCGCGCGCGCCTCGGGCGTTTTGGAATTTTACCGCGTGAGGATAACCTCTAATTACAATTACGATTTATAACTATAAAATATTAAATCTTGTGAAATAAACTCGTATTTCGAATCAATATAATTTAATATAATGTCCTTAATAAGTTTTGTGGTAATTGTTCGACTCATCTCACGGATGCACGTGGATTCCAAATATGTAACGATCCCTAACACGAGGAGCAACCGAGACCGTTTTGATGAGGACGAAGCATGGATGCAAGTCACAGTCCTAATTGATGAAATACAATTAATAAAGAGTAATTAATTTTTCAACAAATGTCTCTTCTTCTTCATTCTGCAAGATAATGGCAAGAATATTTTCTATTATTTTAACGTGCTTCTACTGGTGGCACATCAATAGCGATTTCGTCGTGGGCATTGGGTTATTGCACCAAGCATTCCCTCAGAACTTTCCAGATTGCTTTTCTGCAGAAAAATAAACTATTGCATTTCTGCAAAAATAAACTGTCCTGGAATAGATTCTACTATCGTCTAAAGACGATGGAACTTTGTTCTTTTAGTACGATCACGTCGATAACTTTTCCTAAGCAGATGATGCAAGAATCTATCTATTACCCCCACAACACTTCTCCACATTATGGTACCGTGTCTTTTTCGCACGATGTGCCTGTTTTATAAAAATGGGAGTAGAACAATAGAAGATAAAAATTCAAATACTTTGAGCTAAATTTGAAGAAGAACATGATGGAAAATAGTGTATTTAGAATTCGTCCTTTTTCATCGTTCTACCGGAAATTGACTGTTAATTCCGTTTATTAATTTAAGCCTCAGAAGCCTGGATTTCGCCGTTACACTGTTTTGTTAACATGCAATAAATTGACGATCGTTTAGAAGCCATTAAATCATGCTACTTATAGCATTCAACATGAAACTATTTCGGTTAAAGCTTTTCAATTCTATCGACGTCTTTTTGAGTGCCTCTCAAGGAAGATATGGGACGCCGTATGTTTCCTTGAGTCCTCTCTTCAAGGCTTGGAACTGCCGGCTATTTTTTTTTAACAAATATTGAGGAGGCGAAAATATAAGGATTGACGGTGAAGACCTGTTCTCCTAAAATGTTGATTCCTACTGTATCCTTTTTAACGGGTGTTAGTTTTTTTTCTTCTCTCCTATAGCACGAACTGTATGAACAATAGAAATATTCAAACAAAAAAAAAATTATTTATTCAACGGACATACAGGCTATTCATAGCTACATTTTATTTTATTTTTTTGACATCTAGATGTCCGATTTAAATGATTTTCCATTTAATACACCTTCAAGTATTTAGTTCTTTTTGTGTGTTATTTTTAAGAAAATATATATATTACCATCATATTTCGTTTTTTTGTTGGAAATGTTCGGCCAAACAAACAAAAAAAAAAAAAAAAAAAAAAAAATTTTTTTTTAAATAATTTTTATATGTGTGCTTTGTATATATGTATTCTCCAGTAGTAGAGATGTTCACAATTGTTTTTATTTAACATCGATTTTGCGTACATACTTTTGAATTATTGCATATTTTTCTTATTATTTATTATTGTGTGTAAATATATATAAATATTTCTTGAGTTTTCTAAGTATCATAAGTTATATAACTTTATATTTACAAGTCACAAAATGTGAATTAATTTTTCCATTTGATTTCTTTTTATTTTTGATCATTTACAATTTAGTTATAATTACATGGAAAGAACCAATTTTGAGTCACAATTTTAAATAATATTGATCTTTGAGTTAATTGTGGTGGCTCTACGTCATGCTTGGTGACAAGGAGAATTTATGTGTTTTTATTTATTTTATTGATTATCTATATATATTTTTTTAGACTTGTTCATATATTCTCACATTCAGTTTAATTTTTGAGTTTCGTGGTGGCTCTACATCAAGCCATACTACGTAAAAAAAAATTTTTTTTATGTGTTATTTAACTTATTGTTTACGTAACCTTGATCATAGATACACATTGTTTTTATTTTTTAATGTTACCTTTTTACCAATTTATAATAGCTACAAGGTCTGATTTTAGTGTATTTATATGTTTTTTTTTTCTCATTTATCACATGTTCCTATGAGTGAATTATCGTATGGCTTATGCATAAACTTTAGGTATAGCTAAGTTTTTTTTTTCTTTTCCAAGTCAGTTATATATAAAAAAAAAAAAAAAAAAAAAAAAAAAAAAAACAATTACACAAACAAGATTTTTTTTCACATTCTTTTTATATTTACATTCACATTAATAGAATGACTTGTTATGTAAAAGTAAGCTCTTTACGTCATTTTAACCTCAATTTTTGGCTTCTCACATTATAATGTCACTTATTTAAAAGTCTTTGTATTTCATTACAAAAAAAAAAATGTCTCAATTTTACACATGTGTCTTCTTGTAAAACTTACTTGTGTTTTCTCCATATAGTTTTTTTTCTTTTTCCAATTTATGTTTTTATGCGTCACATAGCGTCAATTTTGCTTTGCATTTCCAAAACTTTATTTCATTTTTAAAATCTCCATATAACCTGCACATTCAATGCATTGGGTTAGGAGTCCTCAAAATATTTTTATTTACATTTATTCACATTCAATTACCTTTATTTGTTTTGTTCATTTTTCAAAACGTTTTTTTTTCATTTTCCAAAAACTTCAATTTATTTATCTAAATCTCCATATAACCTGCACACTATAATGCATTGGGTTAGGAGGCATCAATATACATGTTCAATTCACAAATATTTACATTCATTTAACTTTAGTTATGTTTTATTTTTTTTTACACTTTTAGACTTTAGTTCTTCTTGTTCTGTGTTGGATTTTAGACTTCAACTTGTTCAACTATGGTCAATAGTTTATTTTCACACTTTTTAGACAGCGTTTATTTTGGCGGCGTAAACGACTGTACCTTTCACAATGGTTACACTTTACACATTTTCACTCACATTCACCAGTTGTTTTGGAGGAGGCAATTTGGTGGTGAGATTTCATAGATTGTTACGGGTTGACTTCTGTTCTCTTTCATGGTTCTTGAGTTGCTTTTGTCTATTTATCTAATAGGTGAATTCTATTTCATCATTTATTACATACACGTTAATTTTCGTTCATTGCTTCAGTTGTTTTTGTACCATTCAGGTGCTCTTGTTTACATTAATATAATAGCTCTTCATGTGGTTCTCCTTTCCTGCACTCATTGGCAACCCATTGATGGGAATGACGGTTCCTGTTTATGGACAATACACGATGGTACTGCTGGACAGACCTATGCGGTATTGTGTCATTCGTGCAGTATAGGCAATGACCACTGTTTAATATTGTTACCATACATTTTATTTATTTATTCATTTCAATAGTTTTTATTTATTTTTTATAACCTTAGGGTGTTTGTTTTTATTTACATTAATAGGGGAATTATTTTCCTTCTTACTTTCACATTCCTATTCACACATTCAATAGTTGATTTATTTTATGCTATAGACAATTAAATTTTCTCCTGTTTGATTCATATGTGGTTTGCAATGTTCAATTTGTTTTGTTTGTTTTATTCACATATTTTCATTACTGGGTACACTCTTCAATAGTTTTACTTACTATACATTTTTGTGCATTGGCATTCTCACAGTGGGTCAACTTGTTGATTTAATTTTGTATTATTATTCATACTATTTTCTTTTACACGATTTTCACATTTACACATCCACACTTTTCAATTTTACTTTGGAAATTTTGTGCATTTATTTACACTCCACACATTCCTATAATATGACATTTTCTCATAAGCAATAGATTTATTCAGGTTATGTGACAAATTTTTTTTTGTTTATTCAATCTTAGTGCTAATATTCACATGTTATTTTTTTCAACAGACTTAAATTCTCAATATTTTTGTTTGTTGTTCCCAATTCACTTACATAAACACATTTCATTTGTTTTCGTGCTTTATTTTTATTATTCAGTTCACTTTTGTGACTCTTGTGGGTTATTCAATAGTATTTTATGGTTACACAATGTTCTAGTTACACTTCCACATTTCACTTTTACTTTGGGTTAACGACACGTCATAACCCAAATTTATATTTTCACATTCAATAGTTTAAAAAAAAAAAAAAAAAAAAAAAAAATGTAGCATATATATTTTTTTTTCTCATTTTTACCAATGTATTCAAGTGCATCTTAAACGTAGATGTGTACAATTTGCTTAACAGATAATTTCTTTTTACCAGTATTTTCATACAATACTTATCAGAACACATATCATTGTTTAAAAAAAAAAAAAAAAAAAAATGTGTATGTTTATTTACTCAATTTAATCCGATTTCTTTTATATTATGTGTGTTCATCAACATTTGATTTCAAAATTTTTCATTAGGCTTTGCTATAGCTATATATATATTTTTGTGTAATTTTATTATTTTTTATATGATTCACATATATTATTCGGAAATACTAGATGTTATTTTGTGTGTATTACTTATTTAAAAATTACTTATCATAGTCATCTTCAGCAATTGGATCACTATTATGTAAATGAGTAATTGTGAACGAAAAGGTTGTACTACGAATTTCTTCGAAACTTTTAGTGATAATAAAGACTGTAATACAAAGGGTACTTTTAAATCAAATATTACATATTTATTGAAATGCCAAGGCATCAATTTGATTGCATATATCATGAAATGTTTTAATAAGTTTTTCTAAATGGCAGAATTAATTCAAACAAGGCACTGACCTTATGTTTATGTATTATATAAAAAAAAAAAAAAAAAAAAAAAAAAGTTTTTTATTGACATCTACAGTAATTATCTTAGTCATATAGCTATATAAAGCTCGTCTTGTGTTCATAATTATTTATGTATGCTTTTATTTATATTCACATCTCATATTTTTGTTTGTTTTCATTGCCTTATTTTTAGCAACTGACCTATTTCAATATGTATAAAAAAAAAAAAAAAAAAAAAAAAGATGGTGATTCTTACCTTTAATCCCTTCGTACGGTTGTATCGGGATTGCATCTTCCTGCAGGGATGTAGTCCTGATGTTCGCCGTCCTCTTGCATTCTCTCCAATCTGGGAATATCCTAGGCCCCATTCCCGAGTTGAAGAGATGCCTTCCATACCCTTTTTTTTAGGTTTCAGTTGTTGTTGTGTTTATTTTTTTTCCAGCATAACTGGTTGTTTGTACTCACAGATGAAGACTTATTTTTCAAAATGTTATAACATACTTAGTTCAATAAGACTGTAGTACATTTTAGCAAACACCAATTTTTCTTTCTCAACTACAATCTATGGCAATGTTATGTGAATATAAAAATGTGAGTTATATGTTAATGTTAAATAAGACACAAGACTATGGTATAAAAAAAAATATATGATTTTATTTATATCAAATCAAATCTTTGTAAGAGATATACTTACCTATATTCTGTAACCTCATTCGATGTCAAAATTTTTTTAGACACACTGTGTGTCTGCCTGTAACCCTTTGTAGGTGACTGATCTATGCCCGTCGAATCCACCTCCTCGGTTGCTCCGTCTGTTTCTTGGCGTTCCCTCCCTGAGCTCTTGTTTTTTTTTCAAATCCCGTTTTTGGGGAGAGTGTCGTGAAACACGACAGCGTTTTAATTGTTTAGATTTATTTTTCTGCATTATTAACAAGATCTTCTAATTTAACAGCATTTAATTTAAATTTTCTCTGCTTAGCGATCTTCCCGTTTCTCCCCTGTACGTCAGCTTACCGGCTACGCGCTGATTTTTCCCTCCGTGGAACTTCAAATGAGGTTTCATCCCCCTCTCCCTCTCTCGGCGCACGCTGCCGCGATGGATCGTCGCCGATTGGCTCGGAGCGGCGTGACGTTTTTGGGGGAGCTGACTAGCAGGCAGAAATCCTCTGACACTCTTAGAGATGACTTGGTAGAAGGAGCCAGCGTAGGAAATTCGCCGTGGCTGCGCTCCCGCGCGCGCCTCGGGCGTTTTGGATTTTTACCGCGTGAGGATAACCTCTAATTACAATTACGATTTATAACTATAAAATATTAAATCTTGTGAAATAAACTCGTATTTCGAATCAATATAATTTAATATAATGTCCTTAATAAGTTTTGTGGTAATTGTTCGACTCATCTCACGGATGCACGTGGATTCCAAATATGTAACGATCCCTAACACGAGGAGCAACCGAGACCGTTTTGATGAGGACGAAGCATGGATGCAAGTCACAGTCCTAATTGATGAAATACAATTAATAAAGAGTAATTAATTTTTCAACAAATGTCTCTTCTTCTTCATTCTGCAAGATAATGGCAAGAATATTTTCTATTATTTTAACGTGCTTCTACTGGTGGCACATCAATAGCGATTTCGTCGTGGGCATTGGGTTATTGCACCAAGCATTCCCTCAGAACTTTCCAGATTGCTTTTCTGCAGAAAAATAAACTATTGCATTTCTGCAAAAATAAACTGTCCTGGAATAGATTCTACTATCGTCTAAAGACGATGGAACTTTGTTCTTTTAGTACGATCACGTCGATAACTTTTCCTAAGCAGATGATGCAAGAATCTATCTATTACCCCCACAACACTTCTCCACAGATATATTTCTGTACCCCGGAGGTAATGGACATCATGTCCATTTGTGAAAAGAGTTAGCATCATGTTCTTGATGTGCATTTTTTACTTTATATAGAGGCATTAAGCATTATGCCCAGTTACTATAGAAGATACAGAACAGTAGAACATAACACCATGCCTATTTTCTTGATTCATGGCAAATGTCGTTAATTAATTTCATTACAACATCATTCCTTAAGAAATTCAATTTTGTGACATGGTGTTCTTTACCTCCGTAGTACAGATTTTTGAGTGGGATTCGTGATCCCTGTTAATATAGTTCTTCAATACTGAAATATAATGACTTGGAGCATCATCAGCTCTTAACTAATGAAAATAATTGGCATAATGAAACAGGCATTAAAAAAAAAAGTTTCCTTTAATGATGTAACTTCCTTCATTAAAAAAGGATTAAAATACTCATGAATGCACAGTTAACCCTTTTAGCATTAAGTTGTGTTTCAGCATATCTATTTAAGAATTCATAAAATAAATACTATGCGAAGTAGGTATATGAAAAAAAAAAAAATTATTGCTACATATTTTATTAGTTTTTTCTAGGAAAAAGAAAAGAATGTTTTAAAAGTTTGCCATACTAGCCTTTTATTTCAACTTTCAACTACTGAACTATGCAAAAAGCTGTTCATAATTGAAAAAAGGTAAAAATGAATCTGCCTGCAGTTTAAAGATCCAAAGAAACAAAATAGAAATAGCTAATTTTCTAACGAATAAATTTACTTTAGGAAGCAATTAAATATTATTTCTGCACACATATTGTAGATGAGATAATGTCTGTTAGCCTGTAGCTTTCCTTTACCTTGGAATCCTGCATCGAATTGTATAATTTTTTAGATCCCTGTCCATATTTTATTGAGATATTTCCTTATGCACCATTCTGTAGATTAATACTTTTGTAGTGCATTAGAGAAGCAGTCATATATATTACTCAATGAAAACGATGATATTTCAAAGTCTAATCTTCTTTATTAATATATATTTAAGACAAATCATAAGTGTCCAATTTATCAGATCATGTTGTTGATCGACATAAAACAAATATTTATGGAGAGGAGTGGTTTCAGATTTAATTAAATAGTCAAAAAGAAAAAGAGTCTCTCCCCTCATTTGCAAGGCAATTTTTCTTTTTATTTATATATAGTGAAAGCTTAAAAAATTTCCATAGTTTTTTACTTTCTTTGGCTAATCAACTGCTTAATTCACTGTCTAGGCTCACTCATACTCCCAGGGAAAATGTGCCTGCATTAAATTTAAATTTATGTAACTATTACTGTAAAGAGAGTGAAAATTGTATGTACTGAACTAAAATGATTATTAAAATTTCTCCTTTTATTGAATGTCGTGTTATGTTGGGAAAGTAAGATTATAGGGACCCTTTACAAAAATTTTTTTGTCTTTATTTTTAAATAATTTTTTTGCTAATTAAATATTAATTCTATTAGGAATTAGGATGAATTATTATTTTTTTTAATCCTTTCATATATATATATATATGTGTGTGTGTGTGTGTATTGTTGTACTTAATTTTATTAAAGAAATTTTCATCTCATTTTAGGCTTTTTTGATGTCATTCAGGTATGCATCAACTATGAGAAAAGTAGTGTCTGTGTATAGAGAATGGATTCAGAAAAATGTATGTTTAAAATTTACATTTCATTTCTGTGTCAGTGAAATTTATAATAAATTAGTTTTTAATAGTATTTGATCAATGATTTTTTTTATTTTAGAGTTCTGAAAAGCCATTATTTTTAGAGGATCCAGTTTTATCAAGCAGGGAACCAAAGGAAGATGCTGTAGATGGGTGTATTAGCTCTAAAACAGCAGCTTGTGTCAGTAATTAAATTCAGTTATAGCTGTATAAATTTTAGTTTATCTATCTCTTTTTCTTCTTATTATTTTTTAATTGCATCTAATTTAAAATATTTATCAGCATATTTGTCACTTGTTTATGTATTTTGTAAGTGTTGATTAGTGTAGAAGCACGAGTATTTTTCAAGATTCTTATGTAGTCTCTTTTTTTTTATGATTTATTTTGTAGAGAATTCACTACTGAATGTCTCTGCATGCTATAAAAAACACATTAATATCTGTTTTAAATAAGTTTATATCATTCATAAATTGCACCAATGATGACAAAAATATATATATGTATATATAGTTGAAATTTGCATGTTATTTTTACTATGCATAATACAAATTATAAACAGTTTAATTGACACATGCCAGGTTTGAATTCTGAGAATAGCTGTTTGTAGCAGTTCAGAACCCACTTTAAGCCGTAGGTTCTGGTTTAAGAAGACTTAATTTGCAAAATATGACCAGAAATTGACAGTCCAAACCCAAACAAATAATAATGAAATTGTACCCATTAATATGATTAAAAAAAAAAAAAAAAGTCAAAATCTTAGGTGAGGATTGTATTCTTTTGTGTGTTAATTTATTGACATTTTTGAATGATAACATTGGCTAACTATTATACTTATTATTGCTTAACAAAATTTAAAATTCTTAAAATATATTTGTTCAGTTATTTCAAAAAAGGTAAATTTAAAAGGTACAATAATTATAAAATATAACTTGAACGTTTAAAACATTTTAAATTTTAAGAAACTAGGTTTATAGATATATTTCTATGATTGTGAATTTCATTGCACATATCTAAATCTGACATATCTAAATCTAAAATTCCATATTGAAAATTAAAGAACCAACCCCCTCCCATTTCTCAAAAAAGTTTTAAAATTTATTAAATAATGTGAATGTCCCTCTTCCCCTTTTTTATTTCCTTTTTATATTACACAGGTTAGCCCAAAAATTAATAAATTCATCTAAAAGTTTCTTTCAGTTTGTTGCTTTTAAATTCATATATGTTAATAAAATTCTTAAGGCACATGATTTCTTATTGTTTCTGTTTCTAATATTTTTTTTTTATGTGCCAAACTCCGTGATATCTTTTGTTAGTAGTTGTCTGTATGACAGTTCTTTTATACAATTTATATTGTATATACATTATTCCTCAAATTATTTGACTTAATTAAAACTAAGTACAATTTGGATTTTACAAACTAATTAATAATATTAATTCTTATACAACTACCTACAAATATTTTAAATAGTTATTTAAATGATTTAAAGAGATATTTTTTATAAATATAAAATATTGGTAATTTTATAATTTAGGAATCTGATATTTCTGACGTTGATCAAGATTCAAATGAAAATTTTGGACTAAGATTAAGGAAAGATTCTTATATAAAAGCTATTCAGAGTGACAATAACCATTTAAGAGCAGGCTTACAGAATATGCTGATAGTGTTTTTGACAAATGCTGCTAATGTCTTTCTTCTAGATTTATCTCATGAAAATCTGCATATGCTTGAAGAACAGGTATTTTTTATAATTTTCATTATTTTCTTTGTAAACATCTTCAAAATTATCACTTGATTTATTCATAAATTCATCAACCATGAAAATTCATTTAGGTAAATTGGGGACCAACACATGGTTGAAGAATTTATGAATAAAAATTTCTATGTTGAAATTTCGGGGTCTATCGGAGATGTACCATGGTTAATATTCTCACTTGTTATATCTGCATGTGCAGACACGGTGTCTTTGCCAACGGAGATTATGTGGGAAATGCTGAATTAGTTTTCAGCCAGATTAGCTCAGTGGTAGAGTATCTTCATGTTAAGCAGAGTGCTTGGGGTCAATTCCCGACTCTGGCATTTTTCACATGGTTGATATTAAAAATTAACCTTATACTCAAATTTATCAAATCAAAATTTTATTGTTGTATTTGAATTACTTTTATCTGAAAATATTGGCATGGATCTGATTACATATTCTTATTTATAATTATATATATTTTTCAAATTTTAAAGTGTCTCTCTCTCTCTATATATATATATATAGTATATGTATATATATAAAATATGTCTTAATAGGTGTGCTGATTATTGCAGATAACAAAAATTGATGTAGCAGTTTTTTCTGTCCAAATTTTCTCTGCATAACCAATATTTCAGAGTTTTTTTTTTTTTTTTGAAGTATTGTTATTTAAAAAAAATAAATAAATAAATAAATAAAGCTTAAGTAATTGAAAGAACACGTCAGTGCAATAACAAAAATTGCACACAACTGTTCTCTGGAATTGATTTGGTATACTTTTTATATTTCCATGCAACTGTTTTAGTATTGTGATGAAATAATCATGCATATTTGGTTTTATTAAAAGAAAATTAAATAAAAATATAAGAATTATTATTCAGTAAAAATAATATATAATAATAATTAAATGAACAGCATTAAGTACATTGTTTTATCTAAAAGGTTGCAAGTTCATATTTAAGTTTTTAAATTATTAGTACAGTGCATAAAGCTTCTGTATATTCAATAATTGTAATTTGAATAATTTCAATTTTTCATTTGTTTTTCTCTCATGAAACTTATAAAAAAAATTGAACAATAAAAAATTCATTGCATGAGTTATATGGTCATATGAAATAGTTTGTTCAATGACATATGGTTCTGTTTCTGAAATCGGGCCATGTGTGATTATGAAAATGGCTGATAAAATCAGTGTGTACATGTGTCTCATACCTTGCATGAAAATCGTTTACAACAGCTCTCAAAAAATTTTGTGCATGTATTGCAAACTCAAAATTTCGTGAACGCTCTTTAAGTGTAATTAATTATACATTGCTTATGAAGTTAAGTGTGTTGCATTTGGGTTTATGGAGTGAATTTTGCCAAATGGTGTAGTGTTTTGTAAGCCAACCTATGTGCAAATTCTAGAATTTTTGATGACAACTTCACTGATTTTCCTGTGTTTGTTCAGATGAATTCACTTTAATCTTCCAAAGTTAATTTTTGAAACATTCCTTGAATTTGTATAATAAAAAAAATATGGCATATAAACCTAGTGTATAAACCTAGATTTTTTTTTTTTTTTATTATTATTTATTTTTTAACAATTTAAACATTTTAAAGGATGTTTATTTATTTAGCCTACTAAACAAAATGGGGTAGATAAGAAATTTTTCCTTATTGAAAATATTGAGTTAAAGCCTGCTATATATATTTTACTATATATTGATTAAAAAAAAATTGTTTTATTATTTATCCATTGAAACTTTGACTTATAATTTTTTTTATAATAAAGAAGCAAAATTATTTAACACATTTATTACATACTACTTTTTTAAATATTTGTATTTTAGAAGTATGCTAATTAAACTTATATTAAAAATATTTACAGCATTATTTTTTGCATTAAATGATTTGATATCACATTCATTTTCATTAATTATATTTAATTACATATAAGAATTAAGTCAATATGTATATTTAAAATTTCTTGGTCTTTTACCCCTTTTTTTTTTACCTCTCCTCTATTATTGACAGGTTGATATGTGCAAACGAGTTTTGAATATTTACCGCTATATGGTGATGAATGTGAATATGGAAAGAAGAGTATGGTAAGTAATTAAAAACATTTTGTATTAGGGGTGGGAATCAATTAACAGTTTTAACTGGGTTAATCGTAGTTCATTAATCAATTAATTGGATTTTTAATCGATTTTCATTTTTCTTTGTATAATTTTATTTCAACGATATACTTTTTTTTTTTTCAGATAGTACACAACAGACAATAAAGATGATATAGATGTTAATTTAACTGGTTCCTTAAACTATAAATAATAATAATAAACATACAAATAAATAATGGAAAAAAGAAATCTCTTAATTTTTTCTAACAAGTGAAAAACTATTTTAAATGCGAAGATAATACAACACTTCGAAAAAGCAACTGCTAATATTTGTACGAATATTTGCAGTCACATACTAGGTGAGACATATTAAACCCTCGACGATAGCTTCAGAGCCCTGAACATGACCCTTCCTAGTCAATTTTGTCCTTTTAATCCTTCTGATGTTAGCCCCCCACCCCCTTTTTTTTTTCCCTTGCACACTTGACATTGTGAATTTTTTTTGTCCTCGTCCCATGCTTTTTTCTATGGATTTTTTATTCTTTTTCTTAGATTTTTGTATTCTAAAGTGCGGTGGATTTATTTTATGAAATACGTTTCCTATTACACTTAGATTTACTTGTGAAGATATTTAATTAGGATATTTAGCGCTGTTGTCTCTTAATTATTGATATATAATAATAATAAAATCGTAATTAAAAATACTTTATAAATATTAAAATTATACTCACTCATATGTAATGAAAGATCAGAATAAAACACACATACATGTTTATTTCCAAATATTACATAACAAGTCATAAAAAAAGATACCATTTTAATCAATCCCTTAAACGCACAAGCACATTGACATTTTCGTGATCTAAGTTCGATCTTATGTGAAATATATATATATAGGGTTTAAGCTGAGTAAAAATTTTCTTTAGCAAAAAAGCTAAAATCAGAAAAAAAGCTTTAGCAAAATGCTAAAATGCCAGAAACAGTAGAAAAAAAATGAATATCAATTTACACATTATTCTAAACGCCTCGATATGTTTGATTTTCATTTGTAAATTAAACTTAAAAGTTTTTAATCAGGCCTTTAAAGAATTATACACAGAAAGTAAAAAAATTTTTAATTAATGAAAAACAAAAAAGCAATTAATAATTGTACTTACCACTGTAATCAGATCAATTTGAATATAGTACAAGCATATATTTTAACACATTTATTGGCAGACATGAAAAGTATTAAACTTTTTAGATTATTACTTTATATTGTAAACTTTTTTAAAGCAATATGAACATCTTAGATACGGCTTATATTATTTTTCTGGAGATATAATTATCACTATAGCATGTAAAACTACATTAAGCTTATACTGTATCTGAAAATAAAATCATAACATACAAGAAAAAAAAAAGTAATATAAGTGAAATTTGTTTATTACTATTCAAAGCTTTTTGGTTTACATTTACAATTTATAATTTTTCTTTCTTTCATATTAGACCACTTTACAAATGCCTCATGTTTATTTACAAATTGATTTCCTGTATATGATTCTTATGCGTAGTTCAGCGTTTGATTTATCTTATATGCATGAACCGATGAATTTTTCTTGATCAATATTACGATTTGTTTTCCATGATAGATTCGTTATAATATTTTCGTCGAAGATACTTTTTTTTTTTTTTTTTTTTCAATTTGTGTTTAGTAAGATGCTTTAGCAAAAAAGCGAAAACATGTTATTCCATTTTTGCATTTTGGATAAGTCTTTTAGCATTTCGTGAAAAATGCTACCGTAGCGGAAACATACGAATATATGAAGCGAATATCTGAAAAAATATTTTGTAGGGGTGTGTGTGTTTGGGATTAAGACCGATTGATTTCCCTAGGGTCCTAATACTATAAGTCGAATGTCCTCCATGAGGGCTTTTCTGAGGGGTCCTAGCACGTATTTCCACGAGTTTCGGAGAAAACCACGGAAAACTCCGAGCAGCTATATCGACAAACGCAACCTGTGATCAAACCAGGTACTTTCCGTCTACCAGTATCGAGCGCAGAACCTCACAGCCACTGATGGGACAGTAATTTGAGGACAGAACAGCATTTTAAATTTTTCTTTAATTCGTAGTTTGAAATTTTAATCGGTATTTGAAAATTGTTAATCGATTTAATCGGACATTAACTCGATTAAAAAAATTTATTGGAACTAAGCATTGATCGATTAACCGAACTGATTAATCGGCACAGCACTATTTTGTATGTTATTTAAAAGAATTAAATACTTATTTTTCAGTTATTAACATTTTTTTTAGGGAGCATTTGTTAATGGTTCTTCTCCAGATCACATCTCTTGTGCTTAGAGAAGTTCCTCCTATGAGAAAAGAAGATATTCTTGGAGGTCGATTAGCACCAGCTTTATTTCAGGTATTGGAAATTTTGCTCTTGGTCGTTTGAAAACATTTCATAATGCTATTTAGAGAGAAATATATTATTATTGTGAAACACCATTGCAATAGTGTTTGAATGATTTAAGGAAGAGAGGGTTTTTTTTTTTTTCCTAAACCAATATGTAATTTAACTTTTATTTTTCTTTAAGTGGATTTGTGCGATCTGTATTTTTAACCTCTTGCTGAAGAATTTATTTCTGAATTAAATTATAATTACTCTTTTCAATTAGATTACAAAATTTATTAATTAAATGATAACATTTTCTAAGTAAGTTTAGAGCTCAATTGTATTTTATTAAATAATATAAAAGAGGTCTGAGATATGATGAAAATAATACTTTTGGTTTGAAAATTCCAATCTGGACCATAACAGTAAAATGCACCAGAATAGTATTATTACAAGTTAAAGAGTAAAAACTTTCATAAATCGTAAAAAACTTGCCTCAAATATCAGGTCAAAATAACTGAGCGTAATTCATCTGGGGAAAAAAAAACAGAAATTACTGGTTTTGGAGGGCTTTTTGTACCAAAAATCTTTACAAGTGCTTCTGAAACAATTTTTACTCATTACCTTTCAACACCAGTTTTTTTTTAAGGGTTGCTATGGTACCTCAAATTCAGGGAAAATTGAAAAACTCAGGGAGTTTGAAAAACTATTAAAACGAAAAAAGGAAAAAAAAAAACAGAATTTCAAAATTTATTGCAAAAGTAAAAAATATTCAGGGAGTTTTGAAATTTTTTGTAAAAACATTGGAAAATTTCTTCATAATCAAATCTTTTTTAAATTTTAGTTCTTTATAATGAAGAAGAAAAAATTAATCATATGATTTTTCCCTATTATAGTAAATTAATAAAATATACCCTAGGTATGTTCATTCAACATGTCTGAAATAATTGTTGTGAATATTTGCAAAGTGAGGTGTTTTGACATTGTATGTGCATGATGACTGCACATACAGTGTGCCATATAAGAGTACATACAAACCATATAAGAAGTAGTATTTTTAAGATTAATGATTATTTTTACCACAAGGTTTTGGGAATTAAAAAATGTTAAATATGAAGTCTGAAAATTGTAGTTTAACATAGCAAAATGTATAATGTTCTGAAAATATACATTTCTCTCCCCCATACAGTAGATTTAAAATCATTAAACGCACAATAATTGCACTGATGTTGAGATAAAGTGAGTTAAAATAATTACAAGATAAAAGAACTTTTTATATACCACGTTTATAAATGTTCCTTTGAATCATATAAACTTGACAATTCTAAGTATTTAATACTTAAAAAAAAAAAAAGATTTAATTATCCCATCGACTTCAAAGAAAATGATCAAATGGGTAATAATAAAGAGAACAATTATAAGAAATTTTCAAACATTTATTAATATTAAAAGAATGCATTGTCATTGTGTTCTGAGCTATTCTTAAAGTTTCAAATCTATAGCTAGTCGGGACATTAGTTAAAAATCGATTGCAAGATTTGTACTGGACAAACAAACAAGAAAGATAGTTAGTAAAAACATGGTAAAAAGACCCAGTGTCTAAATATGGGTCAAATTTAAAAAAAAAAAAAAAAAAATTTTTTTTTTTTTTTTCCCCCAGGATAAGTCATTTAGAAAGTTGTGTATGAGAATTCCAAAATTTTCCTTTCTCAGTATGTGATTTTTAATCGAGAAAACAATTTTAAAGTTTAAAGAAAGTTTCATAAATAATCTTAGGAGATCCTGATGAATATTTGGCGAGCTTTGGATGAGACTGGATGTGAGAGAAAGATAAAGAAAGTATGATTGCATAAGTTTCTGTCAATAACAACAGCAAAAAATCTTTAAATAGGACTGCCTATTTTACTATGACAAACTCTTAGTCAAAATGACCAACAGATTGTAATTTAAGCGAGTCATTTATTGAGGAAATTGCATAAAATACCCCTATTTCTGGGTAAACAATGCAACCCCTGAACATAAAATATTTTAATGGAATCTAGAATTGAGAATAATTTATTGTCATAATTTAATTTTCAATTTTCAGTGTTATATGTTTCTGTTTCTTTGCAGACATTGATTGTAACATGGATCAAAGCAAATCTAAATGTAATTATCTCTACTGAACTTTGGGATCAATTTTTAACAGTCTTATCTTCCCTTACTCAGTGGGAAGAATTAATCAAAGAATGGGCTGTAAGTTTTTAAGTTTCTTATTTATTTTTATAGATAAAACTTTAATGACCAAATTAATTTTTTTGTTGTATGTATTTATAAAAATTACTGTCTTAATGTTCACATCGATACTATTTTATTTAACCTGCTTATTAGAAATTAGCTACTGAATTAAGAAAGTGTAATACACCTACCCTTCCATTTACACAGAATATTTGTTTTATATGGATTTGTTTTATGCAAATGAAAATTGTGTAAATAGTCTGTCACTAGGAGAATTTAGATGTCATAAAATAGACAAATTGAGTCATAATTTGCGGTATAAAAGGAAACTCATGTTTAAAAAAAACAAAACAAAAAAAAAAACTGTGTAAATGAAGCGACAGGTGTAATTATAAAATTTTTAATAAGAAATCAAGGCAGAGCTGAAACATAAAATTATGAATTAGTCTTCTTAAAAAAAAAAAACTTACTGAATCGATGAATTATTGTTTGATGAAAACTTGAACAGTGATGTTTTTTAACAAACCTTTGATGTGTGTATGTATATATATTAAATTAAATAAAAATTTCCAAAAAACACATAACACCAATTCAGCAATAAGTCATTTCATTAATAATTTACCATAAGACAGTATTTAACACTTGCAACAAACAACAGAAAAACTAATACAAAGCAGGTCAACACTTAGCAGGAGTACACCTTTTCCATAGTTAATAAAATCCAAGATGAAAGACACTTATGATAGATATATGAGAAACTGTAACGTTAAAGTTTCTGGATACTGATAAAATTTTGCCTGATTTACTATGCCATGAAAAATTAAACGTAAATTTGTTTTTATAAAGCTTTTTCCACATTGAGTCATGATTAAGACAAATGTTTGTTTTTACATGTATTTAATATTCTCTGATAAATTATATTTAATTGTCATTTTCAGAAAACAATGGAGACGCTTACTAGAGTTTTGGCTAAGCAAGTTTATTCTCTTGATTTGAATGATCTACCCCTTGAAAGGCTCAGTGAACAAAAAATGAAAAAGAGTAGAGGTATTAAAAAGACTGTCATCGGAAATTTAGATGAAAAATACAAAGGAAAAACCCAAACTGATAGTTCTAGAGATAAACGGAATTTTTTAACTGGGAGTATGTATGATGACAGCTCATCACATTCAACAAGTAAGTAGTTATGTCATTCAAAAATGAAGTGAATTAAAATTTTCTCTTTTATTTTTACATTTATTTTATTTTATTTTTTTTGTTACCAGTTTATAATTCACCTTTTACAGTGTGTTGGTAAAAAATAAAAAAATAAATAAACTATCTTTCTTAAATTCATTTGAATTAATTAGAGAGAGATAAAGCAACTTAGGTTATTTAATGTACAGTGAAACCTCTGAATAGCAGTCAACAGTGGGAGTGCAAAAAAGGGACCGTTCTTCAAAGGTGGCTGCTATTCAGAACTAAAACATTTAGAACTTAATTCAGAACTTAGAAATTCAGAATTTAAAAACTCGAAAATTTTATTACCTTAGTATTAATATTAAATTTATTAAAATTAGTATTAAAATTTTGTAGCCATGAAAAATGTTTTATTTTACAATTTAAAAAAAATATTATAGAACATTTTATTGTACATTAAAGAAAAATCACATATGTATGTCATATGATTTCTATGTCTTAGATCCTGGGATCTATTGAAATGTGGTGTTGGGATAATTTTTTTTTATATATAATTAGATATTATCTTTTATAGCATAATACTTCAGATATTGCATTAAGAAAAATATATAATCCCTTCTTGTAATCGTAATTTTCAAAAGTTCTTAAAGCTGATTAAAAGTAGTGGTCAGGTCCTAGATATAAAATCTATTTCCCAGAGGTTTCACAAGTCATTGCTGAATATATATATATATATATATATCTAAAAATTTATCCTTTTCTTTAAAGATTTTCTTTTCTTTTGATATTAATATATAAAATAAAAAAAATCCTTTTTCTTAAAAAAAAAAAATCAAAGAGCAGTATAAAATTCCTATATAGAAAATTGGATAGATCCTACCTGTGGACTTGAAGAAAATGCTTTAAAAGGAGGGAGATCATTACTTAATGTAGAAGACTTCATCTATGATTATAACATATAATTTTTTTTATTTGTTCTTTACAGTGAAGAGTACCATTGCCAGAATTTCCCTAAGTGAGAAAATTGTTTCATTTTCTTTAAAAAAAAAAAAAAAAAAAAGAGGGAAAAATAATACTTTAAAATTTTTTAATAAGGGAAATAGTGGCTTAAGAAAACCGTTCGGCAGTGTCTGCCACCTAAAAAAAAAAAAAAACAAGGTGAAGATGTGGAAAAAAAAAAAAAAAAAAAAAAAAACACGTCTTACTAATACCTGGACTGATGTGATACTGACTGTTTCTCTTACTTCAAAATTCCCTCAAAAATACGCCAAGACAACACACTAATCCAATTTGAATTTACCACGCGGCGTATGGCGTCTCTTGCACAACAACAATGGCATCATATCATCAATGAGCCATTGAACTTGGCCTCTGGGAATCACACTCTGGAAGGAATTATGAGAATAGCGCACCCTTCTTCTTCCTCTCTTGCCTAACGATGATGCGAGCCATTAGAGAACTTACTGTGTGTGGTCGGTCATTGAACTCCCATGGAGACAATTCACTTCTTTCCGATGTGGCGATAGGGATGCGAATGGAATTTCCAATGACTGAATATGTTCACTTTAACTTTTGTTTCCACGGTAATTCATTAATTGAGAACTAAGGTCCAAGCTCCCTCTAAACAGAAGTCATCACTTAAATTAATTATTATTATTTTTTTTTTTTAAATGGTGATTACAAATTTAATGTTTTATTTTTATGAATTTAAAAACGGCATATTTAAGGAACGGCGCTTATTTATTAGCGTTCATTTTTTTAAATCCTAATTTTGCATTTTCTTTAGAACTGAATTTAACTTTAAATGAATCTATCTAGTAATAAATAAAATGAGGCTGAGACATGTTACACTGTGACAGGATCAAATCAAGCTTTCCACACACATCACTAGAATTGGTGACCTTGGGCACTTCAAACAGAATATGCAGCAAATTATCTTCACTCTATAGTAGATGGCAGTACCACACTTTCCTAGTAGCAAAGCCTGTGAAACATTCACAGCACAAAGTCTGTTACCCATGCAGCTTTAGAAATGGCCACCTAACAGCACTGTCTGGTAACCACTACTAACCACTTGAGTAATATTGCTTGTACGATGTCATACTTCCTGTCGTAAATATCACTCACATACATTTATTGGTTAATTTGCTCAAGGTTGGCAGTTTGGTTCATTGAGAATTTTTGGGTTGTAATTAATATGCATTTTCAGACCACAAAAAGTTATTAAAAGTATAAAAGTCACAATTTTATTTTAACAGTTTGTCCATTTTATTTTATCTAGTTACTAGCAGGCTTTGCCCGCTTCGCTGGTCACTATATTTAAAGGAAACTCTTTTCTATATAGTTTTATGAAAAAAAGAGAAAATAATAATACTGAAATCGCTCAAAAGTTCGCTTTGGGTTCCCGCTACCTTCGGCAGCGCCTTGTTCGTCCTCGCATTCTGCGATACCTGTCCCTATTGCCTACGACAATGACTTACCCGTGGGCTTCCATTTAGGTGCTTATCATATATGACAATTTCGATACGGACAGTATCGAAAGTTTTGAAGTAGCCTTTTATATTTGAATCATAGTTATATATGAGCAACATTATACGTGATGTACATAATATTTGCTTTCAAGTTATTCTCTATATTTATTTGATTTAATCGATCAACCATAGAATGACAGCAATTTCAAGCCAAATATAATATTACAATATGCTATGATCGGCTACTTCTATCGCATGAGACAATTATTATTATTTTGTGGTTATATATACTTCATGCTTAGTTAATAGTAGTTGGTATATAGAAAAATAAATAAACTAATATGTAAACTTGATCATGGTACAGCCTTAATGCCCTTGGCGACTTTTAAATTTTTGTTGCCGTTTTAGACCAAAATATAATTTATGCGATTATTGTTCCTATACGCAAGTGACGTGTGACGTCACTGACCGTCCGTGGATGCAAGAAAATGATTTCCTATGTTAATCGCCCATTGGATTTTTTGTAAAAAATGATTAAAAATCGAAGAAAATTATTTCTCGATTTTAATCCCCATATTTGGGTACATATATGTATTAGTTATCATGTGCATGTGTGAGATTGAGTTATTTTGCTGTCAAATTCACAAAATTTTAATTTTAAATTTCAAAACTCTGTCGTTCTTGGTGCTTATTGTATTTGGTGATCAAAAACGTAATACGAAAATATACATGCCAGATGTATATTTTCGTAATATGCATTGTACGAAATATTGTTTCATATTATTCATTACTGTCTTAAAATAAGTTGTTAAAATAACCATGATTTTTGAAAGGAATTAAATTATGTTCGCCAAATAATTTGGCGATATTTTATTTTTCTACCAAGGATGACCGATATCAAATCTGTTCCGCTACAACATATTAGTATCTTATATTAGATACTTTATTTAGACATTTGAAAACAAATTTGACTTCAAATTATGATAGAATATTTATCATTTCCCTTTTAATCAGTATATTAGTTGGATATTGTGTAAATATCATCCTTTGAAATGAAATGGTTGTGTTTTCAATCGAATATGGAAGTTTGGCATTTTTTTTTTCTAGAGTTTTGAAATTAAAAATTCAAATTTTGTCAATTTTACAACAAAAATAACTTAATCTAATGCATGGACATGATAACTAATACATATCTATACCTAAATACGGGGATTAAAATCGGGAAATATTTTTCCTCGATTTTTAATAATTTTTTACAAAAAATCCAATGGGCGTTTAACATAGGAAATATTTTTCTTGCATCCACGAACGGCCAGTGACGTCATCACTTAGCTTGCGTATTTCTTTCTATCTTTTCCTTGGCGAAAAATGTCCGATCTACTTCAGCATCAAAATTATAAAAAATTGTCAAGAATTATCAATAAGAAAATACCTTTAATATATTGCTGAATTAACGTTTATGCCAAGCGTGTTTCATCCGCCATACTAAAAAAAAAAAAAAAAAAAAAAAAAAAAATATGAAGTTGAGGTATATAAAAAAATGCTGTGATATAAAATTCAGAAGAAATATGTTAGATTTGTAATATTACTATTTCATTTTAAAATTATAAAGTGTCATTTTCTCATCGACCAATTTAACATTTAGTAATTTCTTACTTTTCGCGTGAAAGCATATTTCATTTTATGCTGAAAACAATAAATAAATACATCTCGTAAACTTTTTTTGGCAACAATTAAAAATTTAAATGGCTTATATTAAGTCAATATAAGTCAATAAGTTTATTATTTTCATATTTTAATTAATTTTAAAGATTTTTTCAATTTTTTTTTTCCTAAACCATCCCTGACCTATAAGGAAAAAAACAAAAAAAGAATGATCGAAATCGGTCAAGCCGTTTACGATTTTATAAAGCACATACAGACAAACATTCATTTTTATATATATAGATTATAAAGTGCTGTGTTGGGAAAGAAAGTGTTATAGTGGAACTATTTTTAAGCTACAAATTTTAATGATATTTTGATTTAGCTATTTTAAAATATTAGTTTAAAATATTAGTTTAAAATATTCTTTTTTTATCCTTTGATTCACATTCTTCCTTTTTCATAATTTTATTGAACAGTAGTCATTTTGTTGTTTTTTTCTTCATTATATTCTGGTAACCGTAACGTCTTTTCTTGTTTTAATTTCAGGTCATGCTGTTGGAATGCCTGTTATGCGGACTCGTTCTGGCAGTGGTGATCATACTCATAAACATGGTGAAGGAGGAGGCCTTCGTCGGAGTGTTAGTGATTCTAGTTTATTTAAGAAAAGTAAGTAGCGATTACTTTTGAATAAAATTTTAAAAAGTGTTGATTCTTCTAAAGCAAGTAATATTTTTTCTCTCTTTTTGTTTAGTTAAAAAAAATTGTCATTAAATATTTATAAAAATTAAAATAAAGTGATTTAAAAAAAAAAAAAAAAGACCTTGAAGTTTCACGTGAGATCTTTTGTTGCGATGCCACAACTTTCTTGAACATCCTCACATTGTGTTGTTCGGTCATGAAACGGATGTTTCTTCCACACCTTGATCTTCAGGTACTTCTTTCTAAATAAGTAATCGCAGTTGAAATAATAATGACCCTGTAATAAGCTTAGACCTGAAGATCAAGGTGTGGCATCACCGAACAGCATGATGGGAGAACATTCGAGAAAATTGCGGCATCACAACGAAAGATCTGACAGAGAACTTAAAGCAGGCCTTTTTATTCACTTTATTTTAATGTTCCTTATAATATTTCAGTTAGTATCTGCATATTGAAGTTGTGAGTTGAGGCACATTTTATTTTTCTTGTGCTAAAATATAACTCTTAACTTATATTTGCCAGATTCCAAACCTAATTATTCTATGGGGAATTTCGTCTAATAAAAACTCATTAACTAGTAACTTTTTAAATTTCGTTTCTATATTCAGAAAATTCTCAACTGTTAAATTGGTTACAGTTTTCTAAAAATAGATTTTTAAATTCTCACTGTATGAAATTTTGCTTGTTTACTGCTTGAAAATAAAATATTAAAAATTAAATAAATTTTTAGAAAACTATACATAATTTAACATGTTAATCGCCATGATAATATCAGAAAAAATTTCACAAGGGCCATGGTAACTTTATTAGCTAATTTAGTTAAAAATGTATCAAGGAAACTTAATGTATCACAGAAAAAAAAAATTTTTGCCAAAATTCCTGGAAAAACACTATTTTTTATGTCACACATATATGACTGACATGGCCCTATATTAAAACTTTTTTTCTCGACAAGCCGTGTCAGTCTTATATGTCTGATGCATCCAAACAACATACAACAAGTATTACCTGTTTATGCAAATGTATCGTTTGCGTCGGACATCTGTGATTGACGTGGCCTTCTACCAAATCGCGTACGTCAGACATATATGTCTGACATGGCTCATGTAGAACTTCTTAGCGTCAGGCACATATGACTGACATGGCGATTAACGTGTTAATCATTGTAATTTTCTTGAGTGAAGAAATGAAATTTAAAAATATGTATTAATTAGTTATAATGGGGAATTTTTTTCGCCATAGAATGGGACTTCTAGGGAGATAACAGGGATGATTGTGTTCAGGTAACTTACCTGATTTCAGTTTTTTTTTTTTTTTTTTTTTCATTTTCAGTACCAGAATTCCAGTTTTTCTGGTAGTTAAAATGAAATTCATGACTGCTAAATCTCTAGTTAAACTTGATATTTTTCATAAGTGGGTTGTGGACCTCTCTGCAATGTTTGTATGCTTTCTACCCATATGAAAACTTTTTATCACTAAAATTTCAGGTATTTTTTCATGAATTCACAATCACCCCTAAGATAAGTAAAGTCCTCTTAAAATTATTTTGGAATTACTGCTCGGAAAATAAAGAATTATTGTATAAAACTCATTTTATCCTGCAATAATTGGTGCATTTTTTTTTTTTTTTTCTTTTCACTTAAATTAAACTTTAGGAATAACAATGTTTAGATATTATTTAAGATATCTTATTTAATATCTTATTTAATATCTTATTTAAGATAGTTTTCAAGTTGTTAAAAAAAAAAAAAATAGGTCTCTTAAAAATAATGATTTAAATAATCTCTGCATTATTTGATGCTTTAGTAAAGAAAAATATAATAAAAATTCAAAAAAGGATATTGAATTTTGTCTTAACTGAAAATAAAAGGAGCTTTCTATATTTTTACCATGTTTTTATTAACTTCTATTCTTATTTGTTTGTGTGTTTGTTTGTCCAGTACAAATCTTGCAATCAAATTTTAACTAACTTCCCTACTAGCTAGACATTTGAAACTTTCACAATAGCTCACAACTCGATGATAACACAATACTTCAAAGTCCGATTTTTGAATAGTTTTCTTATAATTAATTAAAATATGAAAATAATAACCTCCTAATACCTTATAAATAGCCATTAAAATATTAGCTATAATTTAATTGTTGCCAAAAAAAAAAATTACGAGTTTATTTTCTTTTGACATAAAAATAAATACATTTAATTAAACGTGAGCGTTAAAAAATTGTAAAAAGTTAAATTATGCATCTTACACAAATTGACATTATTATCAATTTAAAGATTTCATACTGTTGTGTACTTGGGGGTTCGTAAGTTGTCCGAGAATGGGAGGCAAAACTTGCAAAAATTCAGGAGCTTTATTTACAGAACAGCAAATCCACAGTACAAACTGTATAGCAAAAACACATAAAGCAAATCTCATTCAAAGATGCTCAGAACTCCTTCAATAGCACTGCAAGCATTGACGAAACTGACTGTGAGAACTGATCTGGGTTTGGCACGCTGGAACTCCTTTTATACATCTCTGCCGAACCCAGAATGTTCGGGAAATTTCCCGTAACTCCTTAACCAATCACATTAGAGCGTCCATCTTTGGTATATCGATAATAAGGATTTTCTCGCCATAAGTTGTCAAGGGCAAAAAGTCACCAAATTTGGCACCAAATCCATTACCTGCCTATTGGAGCTTTTTAATGCGTTTTAAAGGGAAAATTAAGCTATTTTAACGTGAAGAAGAGCTGGAAATGCAGAAAATTGACATTTTATTAAGTTACTAAGCCTCTTTGAAAGAATTTATACAAAAATAAATACAATTATGTACAATTTCGTAGTAATTCGCTTTGATAAAGTGCTAATGTAGTTAGTTCTATAGCTATGATTCAACAGAAAATTTAAAAACATGGTTTATAAAAAGTTTTTTATCTTATAATTATTTTTTCTTTTAGCTTATCTAGGAAATTTGAAATTTTTTTATTTATAAAGTTGTGTAATATCAATAAAAATAGAATGAAATATCTTAATCTTATGAATTTAGATTTTATGTAAGACAGAAAGGGGGAAAACAACAATGTAAAACTGTAAAAATAAAATTTTGATTATAGAATTATATTTAATATTTTTATTTCAGTGAAATTACTTTTGAGGGTTACTCTATATAATTTTTTTAAATCATTAAAAAACTAGTAGATAAAATATATCAATGTAATAAACTATTCAACTGTAATATTAATTTTTTTCTTGTAAAAATTTAAATAAATTTCCAGTTAAAAGAAAGGTAATATATTTTGATATTATTTTAGTTAAGCATTATTTTAAAAGCAACTTAAATTTTAAAATGTAAATTAGCTGTTTGTGTAATGATTATCAATATTTGTAGATATTCAAAGACCAAAAGATCATTCAAATATTTTCACATCTGTACAGAAACAGGTTTTCATAACAGGTATATATATATTTCTTTTTTTACATTTTTTTTTTTTTTTTTTTTTTTTAGAGCTTTTTATATTTGGATGTAGTTTGAATTTGGTACTGTGGTGTTTTTTATTTTAGATGCATCACCTACTACAGATGAGGTGTTTGCTAAAATGGTTCCTCCATTTGATGAAGAGAAAGAAATTCATCCTGTTAAGAAAATATTTATTAGACATAAGAGTAAATCGTTAGATTTCTTGACTCATAGAGGTTAGTTTCATTTACAATATTATCTTCACTAACTTCTACTTTTTTTTTTTTTTTTTTTTTTTTTAAACCATGTTTGTCACTTTGAATTTGTTTTGGTTGAAAATTCAATAAAAAAGGTATTATTTACCACTTGACTTCTGTTCCACATCTGCCATCATTTTTTGCATATTTTTCTGACCTTTACATTGTTTTTTGTACATAACAAAAATAAACTGCTACTTTTGCTTGTGTATATTTAGGTTATATCACTTGTTCTTGCAGTAATGCTGATAAACCATTGATTTTTAGAAAGTTAGTATCTAAAGGCCTCATCGAATCTAAAAATATTGGAAAGGGCTACTAGGTACTAAAATGTGTTAAAGAGAGGCCAGATTGCTAAAATGTGTTGAAAAAGGGGGTACCACCAAATTAATCCAGAGTCATCACTATAAGAATTACTTCTATTGTTCTCTTTTAAACCAATATTTCAAGTTTTATATATCTTGTATTTTGTAAAGCTCCCCATCCCTTTGCCAACCTTTTTTTAAACAGTTAAATTTATTTGCTTGTGTAGTAGAGTCAGGGCTGTTAAATGTACTAGTGGTCAAGCAATTTGGTATTTAATTATTGTGAAATACGATTTGATTTTTGATTTGTCAAGCATATTTCTAAAAAAGAGAAAGAAAAGAAGAAATTCCAAATCATAAAAGAAAACAAATGTGTAAAAAAAGAGAGTGAGTGTGTGTAAAATATCTATAATTTTTTTAGGGCATGCCAACAGCAAATCTTTCACGACAGATTTTTAGTGAAGAAAAAAGTCACAAAACTGCAGCTTAATCCCGAATTAACCCAGTGTCATCAGATAAAGCTGCAGTTTGATCCTAATTAAACCCAGTGTCATCAGATTTAAATACCTCACTGGTTTCTGTGAAATCAGATTTTAAATATCCTATCAACTAACATCTCTAATTTATTCTGCAGCATTGTTAGATCCATTTTTTTTATTTATTTATTTATTTTTTTTTTTTTTCTGCAGCCTTTTTTCTTTAAGACTAATTTTAAGTTGAGAGAATTGATTTAGAGAACTTCTGGTTTATCTGTTACTAGTTGTAAACAACCATATTGATTGGCGAAAAATGTTCACTTTTGTTCTCAATTGGAAGCTCGAAGGACCAGTAAGAGCTGCTAGAAAAAGTAAGCTCCACCCACAAATACTGTGAATAGTGCAATGCACATTTGCATGTGTAATCCTCCACCTCAAAATAATAATTTTTAATGAATCAATTTCTAAATTTTATGGAAAAGGATGTTTTATAAACTAAATAATTTTTCTCACCTTGTCTTCAACATAAAGTTATCCAAATATAAGTGTAATAATGTGCTGTACAGTATATTAATTAGTAAAGTTTGGGGGTAACTTAGACTAACTTAAATAGAACCAAAAACAATGTGGAAAGTGGAAGTTAATTGTGTTTATATTAGCACATATTTTATGGAATTATTTTAAGGAATTCTACTTGCAAGTTTAGATTCCATTCTTTAAAGTTTTTTAATGATTTGGTTCATTTTTGAAGTAAAAAAAATTGCCCAGTATTTAAATCCAGTTTATATCTTTTGAAATAGCATGAGAATAATTAGTTATATAAACAAGTTTCATTCTTCAGTCAATAGTTTGAAAACAATTTTAATTGTTAATTTTAATTATCAGAAACTTTGATGTATTGTTCCAATTTGTAATTTTTATTTTGCATTTTGAGGACTTTTATAAAGAGAGGATGGGGGAAATTTTTTGTATTTCAAAAATATTTTTTTAAATTTTTATTTTTTTTTAATTAAAATATAAAAATCTTACTAAGCTGTACGTAAACTACAAATTTAAAATTTTTAATTTGAAGAATATCAAAACAAACTATAGAGAATGATTAATTTTCATTATAATAATAATATGCACAATAATAATATATTGTCATGCACAGGATTTTTTTTTTTTTTTTTTGTAACCGATACTCTTTAAAGCCACTTGTAGCTGGATCTATGAGCTGGAATGCCACCGAAATTGATATTAGAAATAACAGTAAAATTCCATGAAAAAAGTAAATAAATAAAATAATGGTTTTGACAGCAGCTGATTTCAGAAAATTTGATGCTCTAGTAATCTGTGCAGTTGAAAATTTGCATAAAAGGCAGGTAGACTGTGAAAGATATTTTACATATGAGCTGAGTTGAAGTGCAATTCACATTACATCAGTGTATGTTGCTAATACCAGGTTGTCCCTAAAGTTCTGCACCATACAAGCGTCGAAATAAAAAGCAATGGTATCAGAAACACAAAGTATTTTATTCAGCAAAATACAGGCCATTGTGATTCAGGACAGCTAGCCATCGTTGTGCCAAAAGTTCAATTTGGTGATGATACCAGGAGGCAGGTTTCGAATCGAAAAACTGTTGACAAGCGTGTTTCACCTCGTCATAGTCATTGAATTGTTTACCACAGAGGAAGTGCGTCATGGAACGAAACAAACCGTAGTCGGATGGGGCAACATCAGGGCTATAAGCAGGATGCGGAAGAACCTCCATGCAATCGAGTTCCGCGAGTTTCGCTTGCACTTTTCTGGAGCGATGAGCTGGTGCGTTGTCATGTTGCAGCAATACTCTCTTTCTGTTTGTCAGAGCGGGGTATTTCTGCACAAGTACAGCGTGAACACGCTCCAGTTGTTCGGCATAGAGGTCCCCTGTGACGGCACGGCCCTCAGGAACCAATTCGAAGTGAAGAATGCCATGGATATTCCACCAAACACACAGCATGACCTTTTTGCCGAATCTGTCTTGTTTCGCCTGGGCCTGGGTATCTTGACCTCGTTTTGCCCACTGTTTGCGATTGTCTGGATTGCGGAGAAACACCCACTTCTCATCCCCAGTAACGATGCGTTTCCAGAACCGATCATCCCTTGGGTTTTTCAAAAGTTCTTGACAGAGTTTCACTCTGTTCTCGGCCTGCAGTTGTGTCAGCTCATGTGGACTTTGTCTCGGTCGCTTATTACTGAAGTCCTGTTCAAGGAGCCTCCGGTGCACTGTATTTTTGGATACCCCTAACCTGTGGGCTATCACACGTGTGCTGGTTTGAGGTTCGGCCATGACAGCAGCTGCTACAGCGGTCCCAACATCCAATTTTGGCCGTCCACTTCGAGGCTGCTCTTCCAGGCTCAAATCGCCAGACGAAAAACGTTTGAACCACCGGGATGCTGTCGATCGATTGATCGTATCAGGTCCTTCAACTGCACAGATTTCCTCGCTAGCCGCTTTCGCACTTAGGCCTTTTTTCCATAGAAAACGAAGCACGGCACGTGTCGCGGTTTTTGAATCACACATCTTTCACGATTTCACACTACTACTACGGACGCTATTCTTCTCAATGAGCATACACACTATTCTATTACCTCTACCTGTTCACCTGGCGGCACTTTTTAGCGCATGCGCATCTTACTCTGTCGTCCGATCCACGTCGAAATCTGCATACCATTGATGGTGCAGAACTTTAGGGACAACCTGGTAAGTGTCTGATTTCCACCAGACAACTGCAGCCAACACTCTTCCTGGATTTAAAAGCCATAACAACCTATCTAAAGGCTCTTTATCATTTAGAGCTTTGAAAAGCACATTGAAAGCCTTATTTGGACATTTTAAAGGAAACATTACACAGACTGTGATGAACATTTCTGGCAAGAAATTATATTCATCCTTTGAGAATGTTGTGACAGAAGCAATGTATGATCTGCGAAAACAATGGTCTCATTAAAAGAGATCACATCAATGTCTTCACCTGTGAAATGAAATTGAAGAATAAAATGCTATGTGTCACTGAAGTTTCGAATTTTAATAT
This sequence comes from Salticus scenicus, assembly GCA_963930645.1. Lineage (NCBI taxonomy): Eukaryota > Metazoa > Arthropoda > Arachnida > Araneae > Salticidae > Salticus > Salticus scenicus. Next base: position 152,687,829 of record OZ005656.1, read on the forward strand.
TTTTTTTGTAAGCGCAGCCCACTAAAATATAAATTTGCTAAATAAAGCACTAAAGTTTCTCCTTTGCCATTTCTTTGATATTGTAACTATATAATATGGTTCTAGGAAATTTCGTCCCCTGCAAAATGTCCCCAGAAGAAATGTCCCTAAGAAAAATTATCCCTGGAGAAAGTCTCCAGAAGAATTAATTGTTTTTAAAGCTTTCCAACAAAATTGGCAAGTGTTTACGATTTTAATTTGTCTTTGCACTCTAACTCTCGTAAATATTCATGGAACTCCTTGCAATTGAAGTATGTTATTCGAGTTGACTGTGTGTTCATATTCCTTATTAAAAATGGAGTAATGCTACCACTGGTTACCCGAAATAATTCAAAAGCATTGTGTTTTATGAGCTCTATTTCTTTAAATCATATTTTGATTACTTTATTTTACATAAATCATAGTGAAATTGAGACATTTATCATTTATATGCACACACAAAAGTTTTCAATGGAATTAGGTAGCTATGATTCTAATCTTACTATATCCCATAGAAAACTTTTTTGAATACACTATAGTTATTAAGAGAGCATTAAGAATTACAGGGCCACACAGAAGTTTTCAGACAGATTAAGAGCTATAAATGGGTATTGTAATTTGACCATAACTCTAGTGATCAAACTTTGCCCCACTTTTATTTATTTTCTCAATTTTGGTGACAGTATGTTTTTACTATAAAAGCAAAAGCAGAACTAATAATTAGATTTTTCATACTTTTATGACTTGATTTTAATATAAAACAAATTAAAAATGGATTTTTTTCTTTAATATTATGCTAACATTAACATATAAAATATTGTTAAGGACTAAATTCAATTGATTATCATTTTTTTTTTATATGGGAAATATGAATTAGATTAGTTGTATTTGAGAGAATATATCTTTTTTTTCTATATAATATCTTATCTAGCTGAATCACCATGCTTTTCGGAGTCATCTGAATGCCGCAGCAGATCACCATCACCTACTCCTTCTAGTGGTTTAGAAAATACTAGTATTAAAGATTCCCCTATGCAGATTGATACTGTTGTATCTAGTGCTGATAACTCGTGCAATAACTCAGGTAAATATACATTTTTCCTTTTCATGTTTATCTGTATATTACAAATTTTAGGTTTTTAGCACTCTTCTTTCTTTTTCAGTTCTTATAAAATATTGTTTTTGGTTTATTTTCTGTTTAGTTATGTATTTTTAAATCTAAATGTTTTAGATCACTCAAAAGGTTTTTCTATGATGAAAACAGGAACCATATACTAATTACTTTTATAATAAAAATTTAAACATTTAGAATTTAAAATGTCATTCATAATACTATATTTCTAGATATTATAAAAAAAAGTTATTGCTGCCACTGCCTGATTTTTTTTGTCTGCGACTGCATCTCTTCACGAATAAGAGGATCTTGGGCGTTGCAAAAGATACTGATGTTTGCCAAGTAACCCAAGATGCACATTTACTTTGATTAGAAATTTCTATCACTTTAATTAACAAAGTTATTAATTAAAATAGCATACTAATAAAGATACTCATGACAGTGGCGGCCCGTGCTAGGAAAAACAGGGGAAGAGCTAAAAGAAAATTTTTTCGTAGGGATTTGTGTGTGTGTGGGGGGGGGGGGGGAAGAATTTCCTTGCTTGTGGGGAAAAGTTCGGCTTTATTGGTCATTGCCTTATTTCATCTTTAGGATGGTATCAATAACTATGCAAAAATATATTTTGAAGATTAAACTACTACATTTACTAAAGAAAAAATTATTTATCACAACGAGGTCATTTATTAAATCCCAAATAAACTAGGGTAATCATATGTATCATATGTCTACGAAATTGAGAAATATACATATTTTGAAATAATTTTTCTGTTTTGAAAAATTGTAACAAAGATATTATTTATCATAATTCATCCTTATCATAATTCATACTTTTTAATCCACATTTATTTGACATAAATCATCCCTCTGTAATTTGGGAACTATTATGTATATATTCATGCGCAAACATGAAATTTGTTGTATATTTTTAGTCTATTTTTAATAAGAGGAGAGCATTAAAATTATTAACATTCAAAAGCCCTTTGACAAAATTTTAAATTTGGCACCAAAGTACCTTGGAAGTTTATTGCCAAAATCTTTACTTACGCAACTGCGATAGCCATTTAATTCATCGACAAAATGACAACAAAAAATTAATATCTGCCAAGGGATCCTATACTAAAGCTGTATCAAAGAAATTTTAAGAAATGGATGTAGTAACTGTTGCTAAGGGATGAAACACGGTTACCGCATGTTTTTATATGGAAGAATAGATTAAGAAAACATCTTGTCACACTAAATGAAATTTTGTTTTGTAGAGGTTTTTATACCTATTAGAAAACAAAAATAAACTTTGGGCTTTCCTCCTATTTCTCTCTCTCTCTCTCTCCCCCCCCCCTCTCTCTTTTTTTTTTTTTTTATCTTTTTCAAGTTGTTTCGATATAGTGTTTACTGTTCAATGTTCTACGCTTTTAAAATGCCGGACAAAGAATTTCTATCAGTAGGAGTAGGACTGAGAAGTAAATAAAGAGAAACAAAGAATTTCATAGGGATTTGAATCATCATGTAAATAAAAAGGCTAATAGTTTTTTTTTTTTTTAATAAATTAATTATTAAGAATACTGTTTACATGGAAGTTTTGAAATTATGTATTTACTATTTGAACGCCTGCTTAAAAAATGGTCAGGTTTCGATCACAGGGCGTTGATTGCATTTTTTTAATGCTAATATCATAAAGGTACTTTAAATGGAAACTATAGATTATCCTTTTATAAAAATTAATAAACAGTACAATTTTCCCAATTAAACATGATTTTTAAAATACTTGACTTAATGACAAAAAATTATAATGAAATGAAATAAAATTTCCCAAAACTCTTGTTTAGACATTCTAGAGCGAGTATGGCATTAATACATATAAAGAAGGAAGATTATTTATTTACCTTAAAAAATAGTAACAATTATCTTATTTTTTTTAAAACTTCCACAGCTTATATATTTAAAATTCTTAAAAAACAATAAAGTAATAATAATAATAATAAATATATAAATAAATGAAAAAGAATTCGGTGTTCATTCATTTTTAAATATTAATTTTAAAACTTAAAAATTCAGCAATTTTTTTTTTTTTTTTTTTTTTTTTTTTTTTTTTTAATCTAAAAAAAGTCCAATAATGTGTAATTTTCCTAGTGTAGTTGAAATACAAAGCCATTTATGGGTCATTCCGTGTCAAATCAACGAAGCAAAAAACCTGACCCCCTCAGATTTCTATGAAATTTGGCTCATTTATTTGTTCTATACAGAAATGAATCAGTACCAAATAAGTCTCTACCTCTTTTAGTTTTTGATATACAGGGCTGCAAAAATGCAAATTTTCAAAATTCTTGTTTTACAAATGTGCCCGTATGTCCTTCCCTAATTGACTTAGAGGTATACATTTAGTATCATTAGAAAGCTTATAATACAGGCTTTCAAAGGATATATCGCATGCACACATTTTTAAAATTTTTCATTTCAAGGTCAAACTTTTTGACCTTTGACCTTCAATAATTCAAAAAGTGCATTTTTTATTTTCTTTTAAAAAATATATGTTGTTCCTGCATTTATTATCTTTAATTAATGTGATTTTCAGAAAGGGATTGCCATGGGATGCTGAGTTATAAATTAAAATGTAACATCTATCAGTGTATTCATACTAACATCAGGGTCATTCCAAGTCAAATCAACAAAAAAAAGTAACATTCTTAACCTGATCCTCTTAATTTTTTTTTTTAATTGGGCTCAGATATTAGGTTTATATAGAAATTAATTAATACTGAATAAGAAGTCTGTATCAAAAATGCAAATTTTCAAAATTCTTGTATTACAAATGTGCCCATATGTTCTTCCCTAATTGACTTAGAGGTATAAATTTGGAATCATAAGAAAGCTTATAATACAGGCTTTCAAATAATATATCACGTGCACATATTTTTCAAAGTTTTCATTTCAAGGTCAAACATTTTGACCTTTGACCTTTGACCTTAATAACTCAAAAAGCACATTTTTTTTTTTTTTTTAATCTGAAAAAAAAATATATATGTATATTTCTCTTGATAATTTGTTTTATGAATTATGTGTGCTGAAAATTTCAGAATGGGATAGCAATGGGATCATAGTGAAATAAAATAATGAACTTTCTACTCACTTCATACATTTTTTTTTTTTTTCTTCTGAAGATAGTTACAGTTAAGGATACAATATTTTTTACAACTTCTGCTTAGCATTGTCCATTTCTTGCTTTGACAGGTTATAAACTCTTCCAGTTGGATTTATCCTGGGGTCAAAATTACATCACTTATAGGTAAATTCAGTACATCCTCAATGGCTGGATAGTAGAAAGAAGGTGAAGGTCCGTGTGGATGCAAGAACTTTATCTTCAGTGTTTGATTTTCCGCATTAGAGTCTAAAACACAACCTAACCACCATTGTCCATCATATCTGCATATCAAGAACCCAACCATTTCAGTAAATTCAAGATTATCCCCAAAAGCTGTTACGCTTTCTATTCTTCAGTTCTTAGAAAATGAAAATGTTTTGACTTGCACATGATTTTTGTTCAGTGGAACAAACGAGTGGAGTTTCTGAGTACCTAGTATTCTTCTTGCTGTCATTATCCTTTGTTTCAAAGTCTTTTCTTCTGTTTTATGTTGTTCAATTGTACTGTACTGAAAATGTATGGACTCAATATGCTCTTTTGCCCAGTCATACAACTATCGTGGAGTCATGATTTGGTTATCACAAATCATTTGAAGGCTAGCTCTAGCTGCAAGTCTTTTAACTGTGCTGCCTACACCATCACATGCACTTTTGCCATGTGATGTTGCAAAAAAGTGCCACTCTGCTTTGATCCCAAAGTCTGGTTCATGGCAACAGAGATTGAGAAAATTGAGCCGATTCTTGTACTGAGAGGCAGTACCATCACAATAATAATAGTTCAGACTTGGTTTTGTCATAGCAAAATTAGATTTTAGTAGTAGAATCCTTTTGTTAAAAAGTACCCCATGCTATTATTATTATTATTATTATTATTTTAAATATATGAAAAAAAAAAAAAAAACTACTTTTAAATTCATGTAAAATAAAATTAGATGAATAGAATAGAGATATTAATTGCAGTATTTTATTACTAAATATTATGTTGTAATATGATTGCAGTGAAAATTCTCTCTCTCTCTCTTTTTTTTTTTAAAGATTAATTCTTTAAAAAAATCTAATACTGTATTATAAAGGTGAGACACAAATTAACATTTTAATTTAATTCAGAATCCCATAGAAATCCCAAATTAATATGCACAGATATTTTACAATATATTTTTGCAAGAATACCATACTTTTTTTTTTTTTTTTTTAAGAAACACACTTTTTGAAATACAGGTCAAAGGTCAAAGTCTTTGACCTTGAAATTAAAAATCCAAGAAATATATGTATGTCATATATCAAATGAAAGGCCTATTCAAGCACTTTCTAACAACAGCAAAAATAAGGTTCTGTGACAATTAGGGAACAAGTTATGACTTACAATATGCATAATGCAAAAACTAACATATTTTGCCCATTTTTGAAGTTTATTATCACAGAAAGAGAAACCAAAATAGATGCAGACTTTTTATTTTCAGTATTAATTAATTTCTATATAAACATAATATCTGAGCCCAATAAAAAAAAAATAAGAGGATCAGGTTAAGAATGTTATTTTTTTTCGTTGATTTGACTTGGAATGACCCTGATGTTAGTATGAATACACTGATAGATGTTACATTTTAATTTATAACTCAGCATCCCATGGCAATCCCATTCTGAAAATCACAGTAATTATAGATAATAAATGCAGCAACAACATATATTTTTTAAAATAAAATAAAAATGCACTTTTTGAGTTATTGAAGGTCAAACGTAAAAAAGGTTGACCTTGAAATGAAAATTTTTAAAAATGTGTGCATGCGATATATCCTTTGAAAGCCTGTATTATAAGCTTTCTAATGATACCAAATTTATACGTCTAAGTCAATTAGGGAAGGAGATATGGGCACATTTGTAAAACAAGAATTCTGAAAATTTGCATTTTTGCAGCCCTGTATATCAAAAACTAAAAGAGGTAGGGACTTATTAATTGGTACAGATTCATTTCTCTATAGAACAAATAAATGAGCCCAATTTCATAGAAATCTGAGGTCAGGTCAAAAATGCTACTTTTTTTCGTTGATTTGACATGGAATGACCCTTATAGTCTTCAAACCAAGATGTTTTTAAGTTGACATTGTGACATTTTTAATTTTTTTTTTTTTTTCTTTTTACGATAATTTCTACAGACTCTGTTAGTCTCCCGTAAATAACATCTTTTTGTCTCCAACTTTTCATCTGTTAAACTGTGCTTCAAAGCTTTAAAGATTATAAAATCTGACAAAGAATTAATTAAAAGCATAAATCGCAAAATTAAAAAAGTAAACACTACAGTTTAAGAGAACCAAATCCAATGAGAATTCCCTTTTAAGCTAAGCTGGAAGATCTATTATCTCTTTAATGAAAAGTCTTCTCTTTCTCTTTCGTCCTTTGAAAATTCGCGGTAGAATATTTAGAGTGGCGTAAGCGTTACCATGGTAACCACGCGTGAAGGCAGAGCTAAAAACTGATGTCTTTCATCTCTTCCCTTGCACTTCAGTTATATGAATTTGTGCACAGAATTGGATGTTTAGGAAAAGATTTAAATTGCTATTTTTATTGGTTGTTATTTATTGAAAATTTGTTATAAATCCTTATTAAATTCTACAAAAAAAAAAAAAAAGAAGGAAAGAAAAAAGAAACATGGAAAAAATTGAAAAATATTTATGAATTTTTTTTTTTTTTTTTTTTTTTAATGAAATATATGAGGAAGGGGCTCTTCCCTTACTTCCCTTGACGGGCCGCCACTGACTCATGGAAAGAAGGAAGACAGGTAGAAAATTTTGTGCGTTTTTGAAAAGCGATCCCCCCCCTCAACAGATCGAGATATACAAAATACATCTGTAGCATTCGAAAAGTTTATTCTCAATCCTAACAATGTAATTTTTTTTTTCTTTCAAAAAATATAGCTATTTTATATTTTTAAAAGTTCTTTAAAAGAATTTGTTTTTTTTTTCTTTTGCTCACCTTTTTGAATTGCCTTGTACAAAAAACTAAATGTTCATTTTTTTAATGACAGTACCTTTAGAAAGACCATTTAATCTTCTTACAAGCCATATAAAACTTTTAACAAAATACATGTTAGCGATCCAGTTTAAAAATTTAAATAACATCAAGTTTTACATTGAATTTTTCACTAAATATTTTATAATTCAAAAGTTTATGAGATAAATCAATTCTTAAAAAAAAAAAAAAAAAAAAAAAAAAAAAAGAAAGAAAAAATGTATATATATATATATATAGATCTTGATGAGAGGAACAAGCTCTAAAAATATTGAAATCAGATTGCAGAAATTTTGCGATTATTTTATTTATTTTTTTTTTGTGAAATGCACACATTGATTTTCTGAAACTCTCATTTTGAGTTCTTTCTTTAAAACTTTGTTTTTAAATTTCAATTATGTGTAAATGAATAAAAATACTGGAATTACATCTGCATCATTCGAAAACAAGTTTCTTTGCAGCTCCAACGATGTAACTTTTTTAGAAAATATAGTTTTTTTTATATTGGAACTTTTTTTTTTTTTTTTTTTTTAAGATGGCTGAAATTTCTGTTTCTTTTGTTTTTCTCTTTTTTAAAAGTGCTGTACAAAAAATCAATCATTCAATGTCTTAACTATAGCTATCATCGGAAAGGCCAATTCTTTTTCTGAGTGTGTAAAAACCTTTAACAAAGTACAGATTAGTGGGTCATATTTTTTAAATTTATGTATCATCGAATTTTTTCACTAAACATTTTATAAATCAAAATATTTTTAGGATAAATAGTTTTTTCTATATGTATTAAAAAGAGTTACAGCTACCATTGTTTTTTCTTTTCAGCTGTGAATAGGTGGGTAGATCCCTTGTATATTGTCTATAAATAGGCACTGACATAATGCCTCAAAACGTATTCAACCAACTACACCACATGTAGTTAAACTGAAGGGTTCTGTTTTTTTTTTTTTCTTTTTGACTTTTTAAGCATTATGATGTAAAAGGTGTCATTACTTTAAAATTATTATGTGGACTGATGTTAAATGATATAAACTGAGAAAGATATAAAATGAAAGCTAGACAAGCAAGAGATGATAAATTTGGAAATACGTTCTTTTCTAAATAATGTGAAAAGTAAACAGCAATAGATATGTTCATTTATTTTATCTTAAATTAGATGAGATAAAATTAGGGTGTTTTGTTTACAAAGTCTTAATCATTCCAAGATTACAAAATAATGTTAGAGAAAGTTTGTTTTTACTGACTCTCTCAATCTTCTCTTGAAATTATGTTCCTATATTTGTGTGAAAAAAATTCCTATATTTTCCTATTTGATTGCTTTGACCCTTGCATATGTGATAATTTAAAACCCGGGTTTACATTTTTAACATCCATTTGTGAATATTAGTGCTTTTTTTTTTTGCCCCCCCCCCCTTAAATCTGCCACTGGCTCTGTCTTTTGTATTTTCTCATTTTCACTATTCTTTTAAATGTTAATTTTAAATTTCAAATTTATTTGATTTTCCATGCAAGACTGGTCACTTTTACATCAATTATGCTTAGAAAAAGCTGCTATAGTATGGGATTTTGTATTTTGCTGCTCAATGAAGAGATAGTGTGGGCTTGATGATTAGTTTCTTCAGTTTAAGCATTTTTCTACTATTTAAATATTTAGTAAATTTTTATTATCATTTTTTGTTTAGGAATAATCTGAAGGAACACTCTTGAAAATTATTGAGTATTTGATGAAACAGGTTTTTTTAGAGGATTCACTTTTGAAGCCAGTTTTCGATATCTTGAAGTGTTCATAAAGACGATGCTGCATGGACCAAAACAAATGGTTGGCAGAAAGGGGCAATGTCGGGGGAATATGGTGGGTGGGGTAAGACATCTCACTGAAGTCCCTTCCCTCTATTAAAAATAACCAAGCTTTCTGTTTACACTTCAAGTCTAAAATTAGCTTCTGTAAGCCAATCAGAAGCAGAAAAAACAGAAATTTTTAAGGAGGATTGATTTAACCTTTGCCACCCTGAACAGGTTGAGAAGAAGAGAAGAAATTATCTTCATGAATTGAGGGTTGGTTGTTATGAATGTGGCTCGTATCTCAAGAACTATGTAAATGGGCATTTAGGGACTCCCACAGGGAGCATTCCACACAGGCTGAGGACCCAAGTGTAGACAATCAGTCTTAACCTCCCTGACACACACACACACACACACACACGCCAAAACATCTGAGGGAGAATGATGTGTGGGAAATGGATCAGATGACGTCTGATAACTTATAAAATGAACACATTTTTCCCATAACCATTAAATATACTCTTCTAGCATCTTCAATAGTTCCAATAACCCATTCTCCAGAAGAAAAAAAAAAGAGTTTTACTACATTTTAAATTCCTGTAAGTGTATCTTTCTTCCAGTATGAATATTTATATATATGCAAAATTTCTAATTTCCTTAGGTAGAAATATTTTTTTGTAAATTATTTTGACCACTTCTCTCTCTCTCCCCCCCCCCCCCCAAAAAATAAATAAATAAATAAATAAAATAAAATAAATTATTTTAATATTTTACACTAATAATTAATCTTTATGCATTAAAGGTCTTTCTGAAAGGAAAAAGAAAGGTACTTTTGAAAGCTCTTTTACAGATTTTTTTTTTTTTTTTTTTTTTTTTTAACTTCTAGAGATTTATTAAATATTCTTTCTAAATAATCTGTTAGATTTTATTATTTGTGCTTCTGATTTCTGTTGTATGTGTTAGATAAATTTTAAGTAAGATGTATTATTTTAAATTATGTATCAAATAAAGTATGTCTTCTTTTTATTTCATTTTTATTTACTTATTTATTTTTATTTTTTGTAACTAGATATTTTAAGCTTTTTTTATTATTTTATTTTTATTCCTTCTATTTTTGAATGGTAATAGAAAATTATGGTTAATCTGTATATATGTATTTTTATTTATTTATTTATTTTTAATCAATTTTATGTGAAAAGTGAAGGCATATTTTTGAATGCTTAAAGCATACCTTCTGATTAAGAAGAGGAAAGAGGAGGGAGTTAAATGTTATGGAATATGTGAAAAAAATTATCTAACTATAATATTTGCTAACCATAATAATTGCTAATAATTCCTATCTAACCAAAGCCATATTTGCTAACCATAATAATTCTTATCTAACCAAAATATTTTTTATTTATTTAATTTTGCAGCTTAAAACTCTAATATTTCAGTACTAATTGCATGTTTATTAACATAATTAATACTAACCACTTTATTATTTTTCAGGCAGTCACATGTCTTATTTTCTCTCCATAGAAATTGGAAATTCAGCATCTGGAGAAGCTCGCAGTGTTATGTCTGGGGGGACTACTAGAGGCTGGTTATCAGATGTTGCTGTTGTTTTGTGGAAAAGAATGTTAGGTGCTCTTGGTGACATTAACAAAATAAAAGATGCATCTATACATGCTCAAGTTCTCAAGTACCTGGTTGATTTATCAGAGCTTTTAATTAAAGTAAAGCACATTCACTTTTTCTTTCAAAATTTGTAATTTTATTTTAAGTAATTAAGTTAAATATTTTATTTTCCTACTTACAAAATTCTCTTAAACTTTAGTTAAAACATTATTCAAATGTCATCATTTAGTAGTACTTAAAAAAATAAAATAAATAAATAATCATGATTAAATGCTCAATTGTCACAAGTGCCCTGTATTCTATTTTTAATAGAAATTTTTTATTAGTGATAATTTAAAAAAAAATTATTTCTTTTTAGATTCGTGACAATTTAGGTGTCACACTTGATAATCATAGTACACCTCCTCCTCCTGAGCTTTTACCACCTCTTCTATTAATCACTCCATGGCTATTTCAGGTATATTTCAAAGATTTAAACTTAATAAACATCCTTAACTTTTTAAACATCTTTTAGTATTTTACTCATATTTTGAATTAGTTAATAAATAAATAAATTTCAAGATAATTATGAAAAAGTTCATTTATATAATAGTAAAGGAATATTTTAATGTGCTGTTAGATTGAAAATAAGATTCACAATGTTATATATATATATGTATTAAATCTCTTTAAGTTTGAATGATTAGTATTGGAAAAAACATTTTATATATATTTTTTAGAATTAATGTTACTGTTGATTAAATTCTAACTAGACTCATGCATAAAGAATTGACCTGCATAAAAAACATTTTACTCAAACGAAACTGAGTTTTAGCATGCATAATATTAAGGAAAAGCTAACTCACCTCTCTCCTGCATTTCCTGTGGTCGCTTGGAATAGATTTTAAGCCCCACACAAAATAAAGATTAAATCATTCATTACTAATATACTGGAATTTAATAACAGACTTGCAGAATATCAAGACAACATATCAGAATATGTGATCGACACCAATCTTAAACACACTTTCTCTTGACTTCACGAATTGTAAGACAGATGACAACTTATTCAGAAGAGTTGTGGAAACAAACACATAATATTATTTCACAGAATTAATCGAATAACATTTAAAGAATTTCGAATGTTATTTTATGACTTAAATGAATTGTCACAAAGTAAAAGAATAAAGTTTTACTGAGAATAGTTCATGATTGCACATGGTTTTAGAATCGACTAATTAAACAAAAGTTTGATTTGATTTAACGAATAATGATTAACGAATAAAATTAGAATTATCAGGTATGATTCCATTAGATTATGAATACCTGAACGATTTTACTTGACTCCCGAAAACGAACATGTTTCCGAGAGAGCAAAAAATAATAAAAAAAAAAAATAAAAAAAGGTTCTCTTTCATCACGTGACCGTCTGGTTTCCTGTACTGGCGCCCGCACTCCGATTGCTTCAACATACTGCGCGGGCGGGGAAGGCACCGGGGCAGGAGTCGACATACTTGGAACAGGGATGACAAGTTGCTTGACATATTGGCTTGGTTTGGCTGTTGGTTGAGGCTCTGCATATGTTGTTTAGTCCACCTTCTCCAAAATGTCTTTTTAGCCTGTATAAGAAAATTACACCTAAAAGAGAGACTTAAAAACATGAAAGTTAGTGAGGTTTCTGGCAATTTTAATGGTAGTATAGACTTTACTGCCAAACGAAGATAAATCAAGCATTGTCTCATGACTGGTTTAACAGTGGATCGCCCGTGAGAGATCCGAAAGTTTTTTGGAATAAGAACCAGATTAAATAAGACTAAATTAGAACCAGCATGAGCACTTAAGTAGTGATAATGTGTGGTGGATAAGGATGTAAAGTGGTGGGATTCCGGTAACAAAATTTGCTGGTTTTCTTGGAGATTGAGAGCGAGTGGAGGTTTAGAGCTTCCTACAAGGGTATTGTCAAAGGATTGTTCCTGAACTGCAACTGAATGTAGAGGGTACATGGGTGGTATTTTATGGATGTGGAGGTCTTTAGTAGGGGAATCTTGATTATCTAAAGTTTTCTGAAGTGCGAGATTTTCCTTATTTAACATCGTATTTTCATTTTTTAGGGTATTTTCAACTTTGTAGCTCAGGAGGTGTTTTCGAATATCAATAAAACGATTTGGACTCAAAGTCGCAGAAATTGGTACTCTTTTAACAGGGCTTGAAAAAGGTGAATGAGAATTCGCAGGAAAGTCAATGATCGAAATATTTTCAGGCAGATTTTTCTCTATGAAAACATTAGACTCATAAGCAGATAATTTTTGACAGTTAATTGGAATATCAGATGATTTAAGAGTAGAGACTGGTTCCAGGGACAGAGTTTTATCACATTTTTCACCTTGTATTGATGTAGAATTATGATCAACATTGTCGACACCTTTTTTGGCACCGTGAAGGGTTAAATCAGACATGCGAGCATTTTGCACTAAACCCACAAGTGAGGGACAGGAATGATGCATAGAATTGGTAGGTGGGATAGGAGGAGCTGCTCGGATACAGAAGTTAACAATGGGTGCATAAGCTGTTCCGTAGGTGACAGTATTCAATTCGTAAAAAGATAATTGGTCATTGGGAGATTCTTTCCAAACAATTCTTTGGTAGATTCTATGTTTCCTTTCAATTAAGATTTGCCGATACATTTTAGCTATGTCTGCACTGAACGCTACAGGGTTGGCTCGAAATTTTATTAAATTGTCAAAAATATTTGACTGTAGTTTAGGACCAATATATAAAATGTCATTTAAAGATTTGTTATTTGTTGTTTTAAACGAGGCGTCAAATACTACACGTAATTTTGTTGTTTCAGAGTTTTCATTTACCACCGCATGATGCGGTAAATAATAATGTGGCGTTTCATTAATTTCAGCTGGATTTAATTTTGTCATATGACCTAAATTTATATATTCGTTCATGAAATTCGAATACTCCCTCTTTAATTGTGGGTCCTTTTTAATTTTATTTTCAATGGAAAGAAATCTTGAAATAGCACCTGACTTACTGTCACCTAGTGCCTTATCTGGCATAAACGGTAGATGAACGACATATTTTCCCTGACTATTTCTTTTAGTTGTGGTTAAATAAATATTTTCCACAGGATCATTTTCAGAATTTGAATTTCTACCATAAACATGCAGCAGTGTATGGTGTTTTTCTGCACAATTTTTACAATTAATGTCTATCCTACAATTCTCCAGCCTATGATTTTGGCGTAAACAATTTTGACATAATTTATTTAATTCAACGAATTTCCATCTTTCATTAACCGGTTTTGAATTAAATGTCGGACATTTAAATAGCGGATGATGCTCATTACAAAGAATGCACGTATTTTCCCTTTTCACAATTGTACTCAGTACATTATGTATATTTTTCGAATTAGTGAATTTTACGTGTTGTTTACATTTTATCTCTTCAACACCGCGCGCTTCGCGCTCAACGAATTTCCTAAAAAGATCAAGATCAGGCAATTTATCACTGTCCAACATTAATTCCCATCTCTGTTTTAACGATTCATCCAATTTCCCCATCATGAATTTTATTATAATTAAGTCGCTTAACGCATTAGAATCTAAACCCAAAGTTTTTAAATTTCTGACGGCTTCATTGCAAGTATCTAATAACTCAAGTAAAGTTTTAGCATTGTTTGCTTTTACAATTTTCATAGAAAATATTTTGTTAATTTGACTCAATGCTAATTGTCTCTTATTTTCATATCTTTCATTTAATATTTCCCAACATTGATCTAAATTTTCCTCTTTTAGAGCGAATCCTCGAATTAATTTAGCTGCGTTTCCGCGCACTGAAGAATGTAAATATTGCAATTTTTCAATTTTGGATAATTGATTATTTTGTAGAATTGTCGAATTAAAAATTTCTTTAAAAGAAATCCAATTTTCGGTTTCACCAAAAAATTTTGGAAGATCAAATTTAGGTAATTTAATAAGAGACGATTTACCATTTTTCTCATCTTTATTTTCCGCGTGAGTATCTGAATCGCACGCATTTACTTCTGTTTTGTCCTCTAACTCCACCAGTAAATCAAAAACCACTCCTTTATATCTCAAATACATATCCATATAATCCTCATTCTCTTTAGCGGATAAATTTTTAAATATTGCCGCAATTTCATGATCATACGATTGAACTTTGGTTTTTAATAATTTAACCTTAGATTGTTCATCTTTACTACACCCCTTTACTCTATCTCTAAAACTATCGATTTCCTTACATAAATTTTCAAATAATAAAACTTGCTTAGATAATTTCGGCATTTTAGAATATATAAGTTTAAATACACATAACTATAGGCCTTCGAATTACAGAACAAACATTCAAGAACAAAAATAAATCATTTTAAGAATAAATGATTACGAATAAGAATAAGAATAAGAATATCAAATATTAAATATATATAGTTTTTTTTTTCTTATATATATATATAAATCATCGATAGCCTCATGGCTCTAAGACGGACCAAATACATGTTGATTAAATTCTAACTAGACTCATGCATAAAGAATTGACCTGCATAAAAAACATTTTACTCAAACGAAACTGAGTTTTAGCATGCATAATATTAAGGAAAAGCTAACTCACCTCTCTCCTGCATTTCCTGTGGTCGCTTGGAATAGATTTTAAGCCCCACACAAAATAAAGATTAAATCATTCATTACTAATATACTGGAATTTAATAACAGACTTGCAGAATATCAAGACAACATATCAGAATATGTGATCGACACCAATCTTAAACACACTTTCTCTTGACTTCACGAATTGTAAGACAGATGACAACTTATTCAGAAGAGTTGTGGAAACAAACACATAATATTATTTCACAGAATTAATCGAATAACATTTAAAGTGTTAGAATCAAAAATTCTAACACTTTTGAATTCGGTTAATTTTTATCAAATCCTCCGGAAAATATTTTAGTTACTTTTATTTTATTTATTTCTCCATTTAAAATTTCTTAAAATTCGTAATTTTCAATAAACAAAAAAATTTAAGAATTTCCAGTGAAGCGTTTTGTTTGTAAACAAAACTACCGATGTTTCCGGATTGTAAACAAACGCCTTAGCCAATAAAGAAATTCAATTTTAATCATGATTCAAATCAGTTCAAAATCTTTTTAGATCGTCTGCAAATAATTTAAAAATAATTGTATTAATTTTCCTAACGTTCATTTTTCACTAATTAAAATCAGTGACGTCATTTTCATTGACGATTTTCAAATTTTTCTTCTGGAATGTTCCATTCAGTTCGCAGCGAATATTTCAGGTCCGCAGCTAATATATCACGGCGCCGATTTAAAAGTGGCGTCTCTCTAGGAAAATGTGTATTTTTTAATATTAATATTGAATCCAAAAAATGAACCCAATATAAAATATTCCGTTCATAAAATTAAATTTATTTATTTCCATTTTATTTATTATTCAGCAGACGATCCGGATAAAAATAATTCATTTTCGGACTATTTATCGCGCGCAGCAATTCGAATGTGCGGAGTCTCGCGGCGCGGGAGATTGGAAGGCATCTCTCATAACTCTTCTCTAGGATGGTGTGAGAATCGGACGTTAAGAATTCACGGAGCGAGTCGGCGGCTTCGGCCGCTGGCCGACTACCAACCTTTCAAAAACTCTCTCAGGCATTTTAAACATTGTTGTGGATTATAAGTGCAACTGAAAGAGCAAAATATCACATATCAACAGAATATGTATGTTGCATGATCGAAGAGCTTTTATCCAAGGAATGAAAAGTTCGAATGAGAATGGAGCCCAGATAGGCTTAGCTGACTATCACGTTAAGCTATGGCATGGAATCTGCATTACAGTGCCCATATTTCAGGCAACGAAAATTCATTGTTCTACACTCCTATAAAGATTCGACATCCAAAAATGCTTAAAATTTGGAATAGCAGCAATGCCTCTGATCAGTGCCACGGTATCGTCAACTTCATCAATATTGACAAGAGAAATTAGCTTATACACCTCATACGCGAGAGTGTGATAAGATTTACTTACGTACGAAACTACATGGGACTATTTGAACAATCATGATAATGAATAGTTATAAATATATATTCAGGATTAATCCAACGGCATTATAAGTTCAGCGATATCGTATATGCTCTATTAGTGATCTACAACATCGTTTTAAATATGTGTTATAGCAGTGTGGCAATTTAATGCTATATAGTGTAAGCCGGTACCGGAAAAGCTATGGAAACAAAAATAAAAAGTGTGTGTTTTTAAAGATAAATTTTGTTTTGTTTCAGTGTATTCTCACGGATTACTTAATTTTTTTCTTTCAGCTATTATATTCTACATTGGGGTAAGTTAATTCCTAATTATTATTTTTCTATGATTGTTTTATTAATTTAATTTAAATGATTATTATTGATTGCAATATGAAATATTTGATTTCAGGAAGGGTTAATGATTCGCGGCACTATATACGCACAAGTAATCCACTATTCCTAAATCGATCACGTTCGGCCATTTTTTCATTTCTCATTTTCTTATCTAACTTTATAAATTTCCAAAATCCAACAATCAAGTTATATTATTGAATAACCAAATTTAATGTTTAACATTTGGTGCCGTCGCGAAAGAAATAACCGATTTTAAGGTCTCGAACCTGAGGTCATTTAATCATTAATCCTTTTTTCAAAATTAATTAATTTTAGCGATCGCGATTTAAAAAAAAAAAAAAAAAAATCGTGAAGATTTATTTTTATTTTTGTCTCATTATGCATGCCACTTAAAATAATCTAGATATTATATTTTCATGTTGTATGTTTTATTTTATGTTGTGATTTCAAGGTGGGAAATCTCAATATATGGCATTCCAAGAAAGGGAATGTAGATAAATTTTTGAGCTATTTTAGCTGTAAACTTTTAAAGAAAATAAACAAAAAATTGAGATTTGCTACTATTACATAATATTGCCACTATTAATGCATTGAGAATATTTCATGGAAATTTTGTGTATTTTATTTTATTTTAATGTGGTAGGTCCCAATTTATGGTATTCCAGTAAATAAAAGGAATACATGTAATTTTTAGAGCTATTTTAGCTATAATTATTTAAAAAATAAAGAAATAATTGAGATTTGCCACATTTTTTAAACATTCCATGGAATTGGAGTGTGATTTAATGTTCGGAAATTAGATATTGATTTTAATTTTATGTTGAACAAAGAAAATGATAATTTTTTATTCATACATTTGTGTTTTTTCTATGGAAATCTGCCAAGTGAAATTTAATATAGATATTTAATTTACAGTTATTTACTTAGTGTCCTTTTCCATTTATTACATTTTCTCTCTGGGTAGAGTTAAAAATAAGATGATTTTAATAACTCTAGATAGAGGTTTTTGCAAAAAAAAAAAAAAAAAAAAAATCCTTTCTGGATATGCAAGATTCATTTATTTTGATGTATGATATGCTGCAATGATTACATAGAGAAAATTTAAAAAAAAAAAAAAAAATAATAATAATAAGGGTTCTTGAATATCTCCGATTTTAAATACAATCATTTATTTTAAGTATGATTTGCCTTAAATGTGGCAATTTCAAAAAAAATGTTTTGAAAAAATAAAAAGATGAAAAAATTTACATCAAAAAATTCAGAATATAAATTCATTTGTAAGGGATGAATGATTATAAACTACATGGTGTTACTTAGAAAATTCTAAATAAAAAAGTCCAAAGGTGCGAGATATATTTTTTGGGGGCGAAGGTGTTTAGATTTGATTATTGGGACAGTGAAATTTTGCTCTTATGGTAATCTGAGCTGATGGCCACAGCAATCATTGTGCCATGCGAAATTTTAACTATAAACCCAGTTGACTAGGCAGTTCACTTCAAAAAAAAAAAAAAAAGTTACTTACCTTTTTAATTTTCCATCACACCTAAAGAATTTACAGGAAACATTTATAGGCAATTAAAATTCAGATCATTGTCCTACTTATATATACAAAAAATTATATTTGATTTATTATATTAAAACTGTGCACAGTATGTATAAAATTTATAGGGTAGATGATAGGGCATGACACTTGCAGTTTTTATATAAGTCGATGAGGTTAAAACCGATTAGGTACCCGTTTTTCACTTCTGGTGAATGTAAGTCTGTGGCTTAAGCTGACATGCATGCTTTCTATTCAAAATTCTATATATGAAAACTACCTTGAATATTATTTATAGCATATGTAGAGACCATTATAAGCTGAGCCTATAATTAGTGTGAACAGCAGTCTTATCATGCATTGCTTTTATTGATATGGGACGAATAAATTCCCCTTTTCTTCAATTAAAATGAATTAAAAGAAAAGACAATGATCTAAAATTATGTTATATATGATGTGATCATCACAATGCCTGTTTTCCTGCTAAGAAATTTAAAGAACATTAATACTACTCTAAAATGTTCAATTTTGTTTCTCACTATTCATCCCCGTGAGATTGCATTTCAACCCCAAACAATTTTAATATTCAAATTTACTCATAACTAAAACTTCTCAGCAAAGCAAAAAAAAAAAAAAAAAAAAAAAATATTTTTCACTCTCTTTTCAAATTTTATGATACTGGCTCCTCCAATAGACATTCAAGTTAGCAGACAAAATACATAAATTAATATATAGCAAAAAATTTTTTTACTTACATTAAAGTATTCTGGAATTGCTTTTGATGGGATACTGAGAAATCCGAGCCCAGAGTGATTCAAAATCTGTCAGGCTGGTCCGAGGTAATGTTTCACTTTTGTGCACTGGTGCTGCAGTTCTTAGATATTCTCACTTCTTCAATTTCAGAATAAAATTTTTAACCTAAATGTTACATTATGAAAATCTACAAAAAACATATTCACTTACCTGTTTAAAAAAAAAAAAAAAAAAAAAAAAAAGCAAAAAAAAAAAAGATATATGCATTTTTCTTCAAATTATTAAAGTATATTCAAAAACGTTTAATCACTGACACCTACCTGTTTTAAATCTGTTGCTATTTGGCAGGAGTGTATATTCACAAATAACACAAATCAATTTTACAAACAGTATTTATTTTCCAATTCCTTATGCATGTGACACATTGTAGAAATATAGGTATTGTCCTCGAGTATTGATGGAGACCATTTATAGCCGAGCCTTTCTTTAAGTGTCATTGGCTGTCTCACATGCTCATCACAATAGTGTTACAGCTCTAAAGTCCGTCAATTGTGGATATTACAATGTTTAAAATACCTACAATTGATTTCCAATAATTTTTTTTACCTTTAATGATTTGTTGTTAGGTGCATATTTTACTTTAAATATTCCGTCATAAATTTTTAGCTGAGATGTTTTTGGTTAAAAAAAAAAAAAAAAAAAAAAAAAAAAAAAAAACTTATTCATAACTAAAATTTTCTTTTCAAGTGGTTTATTTTGGCAGATTTCCATTATTTCCATTATCTTCATTAACTCCATTGTATTATTATAACTCCATTGTACTATTTTATGTTATGTGTTGAAAAAGTGGTATGCATATGATTTTTTTAACTTGCCCCACATCATTTATGTTTTCAGTATTATTATATATATTCGGAAATGCACTTATGCAGTATATTTATGTTTTATGTTGAATGTATGTTTTATGTTACTAAGTCCTTCCAATTTCCTGCTGCTATAATTTTTTTTGGAGAAGGGGGGTAATGTTAGAATCAAAAATTCTAACACTTTTGAATTCGGTTAATTTTTATCAAATCCTCCGGAAAATATTTTAGTTACTTTTATTTTATTTATTTCTCCATTTAAAATTTCTTAAAATTCGTAATTTTCAATAAACAAAAAAATTTAAGAATTTCCAGTGAAGCGTTTTGTTTGTAAACAAAACTACCGATGTTTCCGGATTGTAAACAAACGCCTTAGCCAATAAAGAAATTCAATTTTAATCATGATTCAAATCAGTTCAAAATCTTTTTAGATCGTCTGCAAATAATTTAAAAATAATTGTATTAATTTTCCTAACGTTCATTTTTCACTAATTAAAATCAGTGACGTCATTTTCATTGACGATTTTCAAATTTTTCTTCTGGAATGTTCCATTCAGTTCGCAGCGAATATTTCAGGTCCGCAGCTAATATATCACGGCGCCGATTTAAAAGTGGCGTCTCTCTAGGAAAATGTGTATTTTTTAATATTAATATTGAATCCAAAAAATGAACCCAATATAAAATATTCCGTTCATAAAATTAAATTTATTTATTTCCATTTTATTTATTATTCAGCAGACGATCCGGATAAAAATAATTCATTTTCGGACTATTTATCGCGCGCAGCAATTCGAATGTGCGGAGTCTCGCGGCGCGGGAGATTGGAAGGCATCTCTCATAACTCTTCTCTAGGATGGTGTGAGAATCGGACGTTAAGAATTCACGGAGCGAGTCGGCGGCTTCGGCCGCTGGCCGACTACCAACCTTTCAAAAACTCTCTCAGGCATTTTAAACATTGTTGTGGATTATAAGTGCAACTGAAAGAGCAAAATATCACATATCAACAGAATATGTATGTTGCATGATCGAAGAGCTTTTATCCAAGGAATGAAAAGTTCGAATGAGAATGGAGCCCAGATAGGCTTAGCTGACTATCACGTTAAGCTATGGCATGGAATCTGCATTACAGTGCCCATATTTCAGGCAACGAAAATTCATTGTTCTACACTCCTATAAAGATTCGACATCCAAAAATGCTTAAAATTTGGAATAGCAGCAATGCCTCTGATCAGTGCCACGGTATCGTCAACTTCATCAATATTGACAAGAGAAATTAGCTTATACACCTCATACGCGAGAGTGTGATAAGATTTACTTACGTACGAAACTACATGGGACTATTTGAACAATCATGATAATGAATAGTTATAAATATATATTCAGGATTAATCCAACGGCATTATAAGTTCAGCGATATCGTATATGCTCTATTAGTGATCTACAACATCGTTTTAAATATGTGTTATAGCAGTGTGGCAATTTAATGCTATATAGTGTAAGCCGGTACCGGAAAAGCTATGGAAACAAAAATAAAAAGTGTGTGTTTTTAAAGATAAATTTTGTTTTGTTTCAGTGTATTCTCACGGATTACTTAATTTTTTTCTTTCAGCTATTATATTCTACATTGGGGTAAGTTAATTCCTAATTATTATTTTTCTATGATTGTTTTATTAATTTAATTTAAATGATTATTATTGATTGCAATATGAAATATTTGATTTCAGGAAGGGTTAATGATTCGCGGCACTATATACGCACAAGTAATCCACTATTCCTAAATCGATCACGTTCGGCCATTTTTTCATTTCTCATTTTCTTATCTAACTTTATAAATTTCCAAAATCCAACAATCAAGTTATATTATTGAATAACCAAATTTAATGTTTAACATAAAGAATTTCGAATGTTATTTTATGACTTAAATGAATTGTCACAAAGTAAAAGAATAAAGTTTTACTGAGAATAGTTCATGATTGCACATGGTTTTAGAATCGACTAATTAAACAAAAGTTTGATTTGATTTAACGAATAATGATTAACGAATAAAATTAGAATTATCAGGTATGATTCCATTAGATTATGAATACCTGAACGATTTTACTTGACTCCCGAAAACGAACATGTTTCCGAGAGAGCAAAAAATAATAAAAAAAAAAAATAAAAAAAGGTTCTCTTTCATCACGTGACCGTCTGGTTTCCTGTACTGGCGCCCGCACTCCGATTGCTTCAACAGTTACATATGATATCTAGT
The DNA here is from genome assembly GCA_963930645.1 of Salticus scenicus. NCBI lineage: Eukaryota > Metazoa > Arthropoda > Arachnida > Araneae > Salticidae > Salticus > Salticus scenicus. The sequence goes on from OZ005656.1 coordinate 152,710,302, forward strand.
GAAACTTATTTATTTTTTAACTCTTGAAATTATCAGTATATCAGAAAAAATAAAAATAATAATAAATATTTGTAGGTGCTATCAGTATATATTAAGTATTTTTCAATTAATACAGTTGAACCTAAAAAATCCAGACATTTTTCCAATTTTAGTTTTATTTTAAAAAAAGACTTTACTATACTTGATTTCCTGGAATGTAGTTTAAAATCTTTTTAATTGAACTTTGAACAACGAATATATAAATATAGACAAAAATGGAATTTATTTATTTATTTATGTATTTTTTTTTCTGGCTGTGTATACATAATGAAATTTTGGGGGTACTTCATGGCTAATCCCCTAGTCTACATTATGACTACATTTTTATAAAGAATGAAGTTTAATTGGATTAAAAAGTGGTTTTCTTAGTCTAGCACTTAGAAACAGAAAGATGCATAAATGTAATCTATTTTAAACAGTAACTTAAACATTATTTTAATACTAAAAGAATATACACTACTTAAAGAGTATTGAATATGACACTTAAATTAGTATATAGGGAAAAGGTGCATGTTGTATTTGTCTTTGAATAATAATAAAATGAGTTGTGAAGCAGCATAATACATCAAATGAAACAGAGTAGGAAAGTCTCGAATACAGAGAGATTATTTTTGGTTATGAAATAAAGTTTGTTTTGAGATTTTTTAAGTACTTGGTACTACCACCTATTTTCATTTTATTGATTTATCTCTCCACAGCACTTTATATTATTTTAAAACTATTTTCAACTTTTAAAAACTTTCTGCTATGTGGCTATGTTGTAAATTTTAAGAAAATTAATAAATTAGAGATGCGTGCTTTCTGCCATAATTGTCTCTTTCTTTATTATAATTGCTTTATTTAAAATCGTGTTATTTTTTTCTACAATTTCAAATGCTGTATTAAAAATAAACAGGTTAACTTGATATTTTACAGACATTAAATTTACATGACAAGTTCAAACAAGGGAAACTGCTGGCATATAAACTGTTATGTTTGCTCATGTTGAGGCGTCATGATATACCTCTTCACAAAGACTATCTTGTACATTTTTATTATGCTTTACACCATGGCTTCATGACAAATGACCAGGTAAGATTTTTTTTTTTTTTTTTAATTGCTTTTGAAAAATACATTTTATTTTAATCACAGTGCATAAATAATTTGGTTATATTATTGTATTTATAATTTAAGCATAAAGGATGTTTTGTTTTGTTTTAGCAATGTATTATGTTAATTGATGATCAGCCTTGTTTTAAGGTATACATTCACCTTTTATACGTGATTTTCGACAAAAAACACATTTTTCAATATCCATCTAGGAATAATCTTCAAACGTTTTGCTTTAATTATTTGTTTGAATTTTATTTCTAGAGTAAATAGAATCAGAGATATGTTTTAAAAAATACATTATTACTTTAAAAGTTATAAAATTTGGATACTTGTTTACAGTGTTATTATACAGGCTTTGAACTGCTTTTATAAAGATATCTTAAAATCTGTTCATTTTCTTGGGTTAAGAAGTTAGAAATATGTTGAAATTATCAGAAAATTTTCAGTACAATTAGTTTGATAGCACATAACTGCTAAACAGTTATATACAGATTTATAATAATAATTCAAATCCCAAAACATACTTTTCTGAGTAAAATGTTTTTTTTTTTTAAATTTTTAAACATTTTTTTTTTTAATTATTATTTTACGTTTTGTGTAACTGTAATTTTTTTAAACATATAGGTGTTCTTACTAATATTTTTTTTTTAAATTAAAAAAAAAAAAAAACATTTCTTTCAAGCTTTTTTATAATACTTTTTTTTATACAAATGAAGAAATTCAAAAGAATAAAATTTTAAAAAATGTAAATATTAAAATAAAATGACCTGTATAGGTGTACATATACTTTAATATGTTACATATTAATATTAATTAGGTGTTATAAATCTGGAATCTCTTGCTTTTTCTCTTCTTCTATTTCGAAACATAGAGTGCCATGTGCATCAATTTTGATTAGTTCTACATCATTACAAGTGCTATTATTTGCTAAAATCTTAGGTGCTTCATTTCTTAGAGTATTAAGATTATCATAGTTTATCAATTCAGTAAATTAAAAGCAAAATAATTCATAAAAATTAAAAGTAAAAAAAACTATTAAAAATTTACTTTAAAAATGCTTTCAGTCACCTACTTGACCATTTCCTTTTTTATGATGAACACAAAATTCTGTCTGCTTTATTCCAACTTCCACAGAGTAGAGAGTGTCACTTCAAGGCCATAACCAGGAGCAGAGGGGAGTTAGGGGTTCTAAGAATCAGAAGAACTAAGCATACATTTACCTGATGATGAAACTAATGATAGTGGGATATTACCAAGAAGACGAAAACATGCTAGGCAATTAATAAACAATTCTAACAAATGTTTTGGAGTCATAGATACGACATCAATGAATTTGGAAGGAAATAAAGAAATTTATGAGAGTGCCCGGCTAGGTTGAAAGTCAAAAGATGGGGACATTTCCTAGAATAGATTCTTTCAATCCAGAATAAAAGAAGATCTACTGAGATGCCCTGTGTGTACTATAAGAATAAAATCAGAAGTGAGACCCTCTGACAGTGTAAAGTATCACATGCTTGAGGACTTTTAAAATGTTGTTTTAGTTTTTTTTTTTTTTTTTTTTTTTTTTTTAAATATTACCATTTTTAGTATTCTACAATGAATTACAATTACCTCCATGTCAATAATGTAATTTTAATTAACAATATGTAAGAATCATAAAATAAAACATTTTTTTTTTTTTTTAAATAAAAATTATATGGTTATTTCATGCAAAGTTTTTCATTATTAAATCTTATCTGATGAAGTTCAGGGTTTTTTTTTAAGTTTAAGCATTACTTTAATGAAGTAAATTTTTACTTGTTCTGGATTCTTATTTTTCCTTGCAATACTTTGATAACTTTCTATTAAAAAAAATAAAAAAAAATAAAAATCAAATTTTGTGTGTTGCATTAATGTATCATGAGTTTTTATTTCTTTCAGGATATTATTAATGTAATAGTCAAAACATGTGGTCCAAATTTCTTCTCTATTGGCCTTCCTGGTTCCACTCTTTTAATAATGGATTTCATATATGCAGCTGATACAGTTATTTCATCTAGTGAAGTGAAAGGTGTAAGTGTCATTTATTAAATTAATCTAATCCTGAATCAGTTTACTTTTATCTTTTCTCTAAAATTAATTTGCAGTGTCATAAAATTACACATGCTTCACTTGTTATTTGCTGCTAGCTACAATGTCTGGGTGAAAGCAAAGGAAACAAAATTAAGAACTAATTTTAAGCATTGAAATAAATTAGAATAACTGAAATAAAGTTTTAAGTTAAATTATGAAATGGGAATTTTCAATAAAGAGAAATTACAAGCAAATACTTATTTATAAACATGATTTGAGCAAGTGAAACTGACTTAAGTTACAAAAGTGGGAAGGAGCAAGGTGCTAACTAGATAACATATATTTCTCATAATTAATGTTTAACATACTTATAAAAAAAAAAGAAGAGTATTTTACTGCCATATTTGGATATATTTATTAGGTGTATGACTTTGCTTCCCCCCCTCCCCCTTTTTTCCCGACATTCGAGGCTTTATTGTAAAATATATGTAAAATATATATATATTATATATATTTTTTGCAATGATGATGTTCAATTTTATCGTTACATCAATGATATTATTGTATTTTATCTCAACAAGAACTCACAAAATGGCTTTTCCTTCAGTTATCCACCTAATTTAAAGCTAACTCAAAATACTCTGACTAATCAATCAATTAACTTTTTAGATCTCAAAATAATCATCGATGGTAATAAACTTTACACAGATATCTATGACAAACGGCAAGATTTTTGTTTTAATGTAAACTTATTTACACATTTTAATTCATGTCTGCATCTTTCGGTATTTAGAAACATCATCATTAACCATTTATTTCGAATTAATAATTTATGCTCTGCAAAGTTTAAAAACAAGAATATTAATAAACTGATCACAGCTACTGCTAAAATGGGTTTTCCTAAAAACTTTGTATTTTCTATTTTATATCCTTAACCATGTCTCTGTCAGTACAAAAAAAAAAAAAAAAAAGCTGTGTACACTCTTGTGTATATCAACAAAAAAATTATAAAATAATAAAAGACAATAAAAAAGGTGGCGGTTGGGTGGGCAGATGTTTGATTACGGAGGTGGGGTGGTGTTGTAAGGCTGGATGGTTGGGTGGGTTTGTGAAATTAAAAAAAAAAAAAAAAAAAAAAAGTAGAAGGCTTGTTGCATTTGCTTTGTATTACTATGCAAACTTTCATTTTCCAATAAAATTTCAGATTTTTCCTTTTTGAGTTGTCAACTATATTTAATGTTCTAATTATACTGTTAAACACAATGTGATCAATCGGTGAAGTTCATTGTGGCTTCGTGGTTTCATTGTTGTTCATCTGCTTTGAAATTTTGCATTTTTAAATCCATATGGTTCCTGTTCTGTTTGTGGCAGGCTGGGGGAGTGTTGCCGGCGTAAAACTAGTGTAACCCCACAGGCAAGTCACAAGTCTTGCCGCCTGCCTCCTTCTTCCTACCTTGTGTTTCTTAGGTTGTTTTTTCATTAATTTTGATAAGTTTATGGTTTTAAGTTAAAATTTGTTGTTTTACTTTATTGATTCGTTTGTTTTGCAGGCTGTTAATTAATAGATCTGGTTTCTTTACATTAGTGTATTTCATCCACTGATGATTTTTTTTTTTTTTTTTTATCTTATTGGTCATTGGTGTTTCAGTGATCTTGTATCTGTTGCTTGGCTTCTACTATGCTTAATAGATCATCTTTATTATATATATATATATATTAATGATTCATAGTATTGTCCATTGCTGGACACTGCTTCCTCCCATCTTTCAGATAACATATGAATCCTGCATTAAATAAGCTGTTCATCTTTTGAGGTGACCCACATATTGTTCCAATATTCGACTTCTTCATAATCATAAGAATATAAATACTGTTCAACCAGGCTGTGTATTATTGATTGAAACAAGTGATAGTCAGAGTTAGCAATGTCTGAAGAATATGGCGGGAGAGGTAGCACTTCCAATTTCAACATTTCCAAGAATACTTAAAACAGAGAAAAAAACTTTACTTCATTAATTTCTGTGCTGAAATCCTTTCAGTCAGAGCTCCCATCTTCCTCAGCAGCTGCGAGGTGAAAACATTTGACAAGACTGTCAATTTTTACTTGCTGAGCCCTATTCCTTATTCTGTTTTTGCGGCCTATTACAAATGCTAAAGATGTTCTTTAACAGATGTTAAAGAATAGGCTGCAAGAAGTAAAGATTGGTAGTCTTGCCGAAAGTTTTCGTTGTGTAGCTGCTGATGAAGGTGGGGATCCTATCTGAAAGAACTACAATACAGGAACTTATGAAATAAATCTTTTGATCTATTTTAAGTACGTTTAATTCAAATTTCTGAAAAAACTTCTGAATTTCCAAGTCGGTTTTTGTAGCTTATAGTATACTATGCCAGGGTTGCCAACTGCTCCGTTTTTTGCGGAGTTTCACCAAAAAAATTTAAAAACTCCGCAATTCCGCGAAGTAAAGTTTATGCTCCGCATATTCAGTCTTGACCACCTAACTAAATATTTTTTATTAAATACATAAAACTGAATAGCGGCAGACACTGGAAAAAAAAAAAAAAAAAACTATTTTTCTTTGCACACATCTAGGCAAAAATCGCGATCCAATCCTTATCAACTTTTGATTTTGCATTTCCAACAGTTGCCGCATAAAACATTATTTTTTGAATTTTATTTTTTATCTATGAAAGCGCTTCAATGTATCTTGAAAAAAAAAAAATAAATAAATAAATAAAAATAACTTTTACAATTTGGCTGAAGAACCACAGGCTTCATCGTACAATACTCATAAATAAATAGTAAAGAAAAAAAAAAGAAAGAAAGAAAGAAAACATTTCTAGTGCTAGGCACTGCGTAATCAAAATATTGCTGACTCAGAACGGGAACAAGTATTTGTTTACATTAGCTAAGAGTGTGTATAATTAAAACCACAAGCTGAAAGGGGGGAAGAAAGGAACCGAATGCTATGATTCTGCAGTGTTTTGATTTTCATTTAAACTATATCAATGTTTCAGTTATCTTAATGCTTCATAGGTCGTTAAAAAAAATTGTTTATTTTAATTATTTATCAATAAAAATAATGGATTCAAAGCTACTGAACTTTAAGGCCGATTGACAACACTTTAAGATTTATTTGAAATAATTATGCATTTATTTTATCATTCACTTAAAGCATTAATGATTTATTATTATAACTTCATTTGTATCTGGGGGGAAAAAAAATAAGTAAACAAATTATGACCAATAATCTGCAAAATTCTAAAGTTTACAAAACATATGGTCCCAAGCTATGCAGATTAGAGGGAGTTGACTCAGAGATGAGATTTTCATTGAATATCGGAGATATCGTTTTTAGATTTTTATGTGATAGTATAATAATTATTTTGACATTCATGAAAATTGTTGGAAATTAAATCAATTTTTTTCCCCTTTGTGCTTTCTTTTCTTTCTTTCTTTTTTTTTTTATGTAACTGAATAATCTACTTTCATATATTGTCTTTATTTATGTATGGAAAATATGCCATTATGCAAAAAACAAATTACTTTTGGGTTTTAAGCTTATATTCAGACTTAATCATTTCCCATTCTTATCTCTCGTCACTGTTTTGCTAAATATATTTGATTATTGATGAATATTTCTTAATTTCATATGATTATTGTTAATTTATTTTTGATAGTAGTTTATTTCTTTTCTTTTTTTTAATGTATTTTTAAAATTGCTCCTCAAAGTAGCCAAAATGCTCCTCAAAATTTCTCTGAATACTCCTCAAACTGTTTTTGAAAAGTTGGCAACCCTGCTATGCCAAGCTGGTCCCACCAAATACAGAGCATAATTTTGGAGCTATAAATATTCTATTTGGCCATTGACATAGAAACATGGCCAGAAAATTCCTATGATTTTCTGCACTTGGAGGTTATTGTAATGGGCCTGTTTTTTGTCCCAGTCACAATGTCATGCAGAAATTCCTCCAGTCTTTGCTTTTCAAGCGGCTGTTTGTGTTCACACTAAAGGGCAAAACTGAGAAAATTCATCAGTGGCCAGTGGCATCACTTTCATTAGTAGCCACTTTTTTTAAGTTAGTGGCCACTTTTTTTTTTTTTTTTTTAGGATGAGAGGGAGAGGACTCTTTTAGACATTCTTTTAGAGCCCATTTTTTGTTCCCAGTCACAATGTGATGCAGAAATTCCTCCAGTCTTTGCTTTTCAAGCAGCTGTTAGTGTTCACACTAAAGGGCAAAACTGAGAAAATGCATTAGTGGCCAGTGGCATCATTTTCATTAGTAGCCACTTTTTTAAGTTAGTGGCCACTTTTTGTTTTAGGATAAGAGGGAGAGGACTATTTGTTTTAGACAGCAAAATTAATTCTCATTATTTTGTTGACTAGGGGGGGGGGTTATGATTAATTTAAATACATAATGGTTTTTATCTTTTAGTTGCTTAAGATATGTAGCACCTTTTTATTATTATTATTTAAATAGTCTGTTATTTCATACTTCAACATCATCAATACCTTATATGCTCATTTGTAGGCAATTAGCAATTTAACTTTTAATTTTATTATTTTTTTCTGAATACACATCTTTTTGAATGATTTCATTTCAATAGAGTTAAGATATTTTCTTAAAAAAAAAAAAAAGTATAGATACATAGAAACTTAAATTAACATTCATAGCTGTCAGCATTGCAATATTAAAAAATGAAAGATTTCTAATTGAACTGTAAAGGAAAAATGTTGATTGTTAGCAGAAAGGGGGTGGATGCAAAATTGAGAAGATGTTGAACAATTCTACTTCTTTAAAGATTCTAGGATCTAATAAAGTAAGTTTAAAAAGAAAATTAACATTTAAATTGCCGATGTAGAAAGATTGGAAATTGTAAGGCTTCTGCAATGTATTTGACCACCAATTGTTAGCGGGATGGAGGGCATGAAAAATTACATGAGTGAGAGATATTGAACAAATCTGTCTCTTTTTTTTAAATTCTAGTAACAAAGTAAGTTTTAAGTGACCTTTGACATTTATGCTCTGGACGGAGAAAGATTGAAAATTACATGGTTTCTGCGAGGCGTTTGATCATGTTCGGTGTCACTAAGCTTTTAAAAATTTTTATAAATCACAGAAAGTGGTAACAGTACTGGCGATTGATGTATAATATTTTAATCGCCGTCTTTTTTTATTTATTCACCATGTAGCGGTTGGTAACCATTAATTTTGTAAAACAAATACCAAGCAAACAAATACTGTTCAGCATCTTCCGCCTTCAACTCATGAGATTCATTTCCTTGTTTCTGAATTATTCCCATGGCTTTGAGGCATTTTGACATAACTTATTGAGTCAATCTTAATGATTCTGCCAATTTTTCTTGCATTTGACACGAGTGAGTTTTCATGAAGTAATGCTTCCAATTCTGCATCTTTGAAACCTCTCTTCCTTTGTTAAGCCAGTCTTTGATGCCAAAATCACCATTCTTGAAGCGTTGAAACCACTCGCAACACATTCCTTTACTAATAGCAGTCTCACCATAAGTATTTATCATGAAATCATGGCATTTTGTCAGTATATTTTTTTTTACTAAATTTTTAATAAAATTTAACAATAGCAAAAAATAATAAAAATTAATAGCAATGATATTGATTAAATATATAAAATGTTTTAATTATAATTTCTTTCACAATCCTTTCCATTTAAAGATTGTATTTTTATCATGTTTTTCTTTTTTAAATAAGTTTTAGTTTCACTGCATTTATAATCACTATCTTGGAAAAATAAGATAATTTGTAGTTGTTTTTCAGTCTTTTAGCTTCCGTTTTAGGCATATCTTTTCATTAAAGATTTTCCTTTCTCCCCCCCCCCCCCCCCCCCTTAAAAAAAAAGTTATTCTGGTTTAATCCAGTTTTAATTTGATCTAGAACATTCTCACAACAGTTGTTAATTTTGTGTCATATGAATTCTTTGAAATAATTTATTTCTTTTAATTTCGTCTAAAGTTTAATTGGCTGTGGTGATACAGTGATGTATTGACTGTTTGAAAAATCGCTTGAAAAGCAGTGACGAAATTTCAATCTTGGCTCGTTGCTCAAATGAAAAAAAATTAAGTCTTTGCTCACCAAACATATTTAAAAAAAAGTCTTTATTCAATTTTCTAAATATTTAAATTTTGTTAATTGATCTTATCATAAAGATGAAGATTTTTAAGAAACATTTAAAAAATTTTAAATGTTCACTAAATTCAAAGTATTGTTGTAAATTCAAAGAAAATTTCAATCTTTTGCTGTGAACAGCATTTTATTCATTGCATCCTTTTTAAATAAAAACATGGTATAAAAACAATGAAAGAGCAGTTCACCTTTTTCAAGATCCTCAAATAAAAATGTTTCAATTCTTCAAGAAAAAAGTTTCAGTTTTATTGGAATTTGTTGTATAATTCTAGTCTATTAAAATTCAAGTAAAATTCCCCCACCCCATTATTTTTAAGCTCCTATTTCAAGGAAAGGTAAAGTACTGTTTTTATAACTCATTACGCATCGATTCTTTAGCAATATGTTCCTAGAGTGATTCCATAAAGGAGAACCTGGTACTCACTTTTAAAGAAACGATCATGCATCCATTTAGTCGCGAAATGGGCCCATTAGGCAATAGGGCCTCTAGTCAGATTTTTGGGAAGTATGGACATTTAAAGCTTATTTAAATATATTAAAAATAAAATAAATTTCAGGAAGATATTTTAATGTAAAGCTGCTGTTATATATATCTAAGGCTTATGGATAAACCGGATAATTCTTTATATTTATTCATTTTTTTTTTTTTTACTTTTTTTTTTTTTTTTTTTTTTAAGAAATTTGTAATGAAAATACATAAATAAAACTTTTCTTTCCTGTCATCTATGTATTACATTAGTTTACAGAAGATTAAATAAAAATCTACATGATTCATAATGAAGTAAATTAATCAAAATATAAATATTTAAAATGAGACATGTGTAAAAGTAACTGTTAAAATTGAAAATTTTAACACTTTAGAATTTAATTATTTTTCATCAAATCCTCCAAAAAATACTTTGACTCTGATTTATTTCATTTATTTCCCCCCATTAAAAGTTCGCAATTTTCAAAGAAATAGAAAAAGTTTAGAAATATCACGTGAAGTGTTTGTTTGTACACAAAACGATCGATGTTTTCGAAAAATGTAAACAAACTGTTTCACCAATCAAAATTCAAAATTATAAAATACTCAAATCGTTTCAAAATTACTTTAGATCTTCCTCAAATAATTTAAAACTATTTTCAATAATTTTTCTGACGTTCATATTTCATTAATTAAAGTTCATGATGTCATTTTCATTTTCCTTTCTAGAACATTCCATCAGGTCCGCAGTTAATCGGTATTACTACGCTGATTCAAAATAGCGTCCCTCTAGAAGTTTGACTAATTTTAATAATAGAGATTCGATCCAAAAAATAGTCTAAAATAAAATTTTCCTCCATCAAAGTTCATTATATTTAATCCTATTTCAGTAACTTTATTTGAGCAGACGATCGAGATAAAATATTTGTATTAAGAACTATTTACCGCGCGCATCAATACACGCGTGTTTGGTTCCCAGGATGCGGGAGAATTGGATGGTGTTCTCTCTCTCTTGGATGTTAGCTGCTTAGAGGGAACTGATAAGTAAATGACATTAAAAAGTTATTAGCAGAGAAAATGGAAGCATTTAAACAAGCTGAAAGTATTTGGCTAAAAATATACCCAATTCAAGTGTTTTTAAATGATTTAATAAGAACTCATAAGTACAATAAAATCCAGCTTTATTTTCAAACTAGAAACAACAACAACAGAATATTATTCTAACAAAAAACATTTCCAATTCATCCAATATATTTCAGAAAAGACCCTTAAAAAGAAAACTATTCAATCATTTCTAATTTAATTCATTTCAAAAATTCTAAACAACATAAGTATGTTACCTCTATTAAATGAATATAACACCTAAGCCATGACCTGGGGGATGAAACCAGTTACTTTAAAAACAAATAGTTAACAGCCATTTCCCTACACAACCTGCTTAGACAAACAGCAGGTGCTGATGGAAGGAAGAACACAAAAACAAAAGTAAGCCATGTTCTCCTCAAAACTCAAACTATTTATACAAAGCATATGCTGTTAGATAGGTCAGATAACTGACAGATGTTGACCTACAATTGGATAATTCAAATTAACCGGAAGTGAGATGAAAAACGTCATCAAAACAGGTGTTGTCAGGAAAAGAAAAACATCATTAGTGAAAAAGTCTGCCGGGAGTGACGTTTGAAAAAAGTAAACAAAAGAAAAATAAACAACTCTTAGGAAGCTATCAGTAAGTAAATATACTAAAGATTATATAAACTTATTTTAAACATGTTTTATCTATTAATAAATTATTTCAGATAGACTTTTAAACTTGAAAGTTACTATTTAATTTAGACATAATAAGATCAAACTAAAACTAAAGTTTTATCAAATGAGTATTGTTTAAAATAAAGAGATTTCTTTTAATTTATCATTATATTTAACCATTATTTAAGATTAAGAAATAGCCAGAATAAAAATTAAAATGTGGTGAGATAATTAAAAAAAATAACATTTTGTCATCAGGAACGACGTGATTTTCCGCGAGTCCGCGGCACTGCTTCTTGCCATAGTGAGCGAGTATGTGTTGCGGACAGGCATATTTGCTAATATTTTTAAATTCATTTTGTGTGTCTAAAAAGTTCCATTAAACAAATCCTTTATAAAATTTACATGCACTCAACTTCGAGTGAAGGAGGATCTCAACAGCGAATGCATCACGGGGTTTGGCCCGCTACTAGGCCTGACTCGAGGCAGCAACAGCAGTGCTAACTATTTTAGCGGCAACTGGATTTTTACAACTACAATTTAATGTGGTAGACTTTAGATAATTAATGTGCCACTCGATCAATTTGAAGTTTAAAGCAGATGCCCTTCTAATAGAGCTGGCGGTGTTATCACGTGAAAGCATCCTCACAACCGATAGGCCTAAGGAAAGGCTTAGTGACACCCTACTATGATATGCATGATCATGTCGTCTCCAACAAAATAAATTCAGAGTATGAACATATTGCTCTAAATTCTGCTATCAGCCGTGTCAACAACAGCAACTCAGTAAATAATATTGGGATCATACAAGCATAAAAAATTTAATATGTTTGAATCTGCAATCAATCTATTTTTTAAGCTGTGCAAGTAATATAAGCATCGGCATAGATATGAGTGAATAAGAGCTAGATAAAACGGCCCATTTTCTTCTTTTGTGCTACTAAGGATATCGTTCGATCTATACCTTCATAAACAACTTAGAATGTTCGTGACTCCGATATCGTCACAAATTAATAATATTAATGTATGATCTAGCTTGTTCTAATGTGAAAATTTAAACATCTAAGATATTATTTTTAATAATCTGTATTGATGCTATACTTCAATTTAATGCATTTTGTCTCAGTGCCGGCACAGAATTTAATTTCAATATAAAATATAAAGAGATTCGTGTTTCAAATAAAATTGTGTTTTATTGAATCATCTTTGTGTGCACTTATGGATATAATAGTTTTGGCTTTACAGGTATTTTTGCTTCTAAATGGGGAAGTTAAAGTACATTTATTTTTCCTATTTTTTATGTAATTTTATTGCAATCTGCATTTCAATTTAAAAATTTTTAAAATTTCGGAATTTAAAATGGCTTTCATGAAAGCGGCACGATAGTAATTTGTACAAATCCACTATAAAACATATTTTCAGCCATTACTAAAATTTACTATTTATTATTTTATTTACATTATTCAAATCTATTATAAACAATCCAACTAAAATAACTTAAACTCTCATTTTCTATGTAACAGTAACTACGAAGCACAGAGGTGAATAAGAATAGAAAAATAAACAGGGGAAAATAAATAAATAAATACATATAATAAATAAATTGATTAATCCCCCCCCCCCCCAAAAAAAAAAAAAAAAAAAAAAAAAAAAAAAAGCTTCCATGAACTAAATGCAGATGAAAGAATACAAAAATTAAAAAAAAAAAAAAAAGTCTATAAGACTGTAGAATAGAATTTCTATAGAAATTTTTGATTTATCAAAAAGGAATCATCAGTTTGAATAAATCATATAAATTAATTTCGTAAAGCAACTTAATAGAAAAAGAAAAATATGTATATAATTAAATATTCTAACTGATAGTTTTCGCTTAATAGTACATAACATAGTATATATTTCAAAAATAGTTTGCATACAGTGATTCATTTAAATGGAACTTCTTATTTTAGGTTCCAAGAACAGAAGCTATGTCTATATTAGGAGCTCTTCTCTGTTTGCCTAATGTATATAAAGAAATCTCCACTTTGCAGCCATCTTCTACAGAATTATTTACAATTGCATGCAATGATGCTAAGGTAGATCAGTTTCTTTATAATTAAATACTGTGTTATAATATAGTTAAGTTTGTAGGCTTCATAGTTAAAAGTTTAAAATAAATACAGTGTGCCAGTTCTCAAAAAATAAAATTAACAAAACTTTATTTATATTTCAGGATCACATTACAAGCATTTTATTTAAAGCTGGAAAACGTGAGCCAGCTGGTCTGGCCAGGTAATTTATTTTAATTTTAAGATACTTTAAAGGAATACAGTCGAACCTCATTAATGCAAACACTGTTAACGTGAACTACTTTTAACATGAACTGTTTCCACAATCCCCGTCAAAATGAAGATTAGTTTTATGAAGATGAATTACTGGTAGCATGAACTATTGATAACATGAAGGATTTTTTTTATCCCCAATGAGATTCACGTTAATGAGGTTCGACTGTATTTTCTCTATATATTAAAAAAAGTTACTGTCACTGGCGTCAAATTTTTTTGTCTGCGACAGCATATTCTAACGGAGGGCAGGGTCCTTTGTGTCATGAGAGGTATCAATGTATTTTCGAATACTCCAAGGAAGACATTTCAGCCGCTTAGAAATTTCTATCATTTTAATTAAAGAAGTTATTAACTAAAAACGACAAGTTTATGAAGGTACTGTATTTACCATTTTGAAAAAAGTTTCTCCCAGTGATGTTGTTCTTCCGTCATGAAGTCATTTTACAGGAGAAAATTAAAATATGATCCATGGTTGCACGTAGGTTGGTTGGATTGTTGGACTTAGCGTCGCACCAATACTGCGCTATGGGTAATTGGCGACGGTCTGGGACACAACCCTAGAGATGTTCTGTAGACATGTCATCACAATTTTGAACCTTCACGGAGGGGATCCTCAGATATATAGTGGGGATGGGAACATGGAGGACTTTGCGACCATGACAGATTTTATGAGCACCAGCCACCATTAGTGTACACGACAGTCTTTGGCCGGCTCAAGTATCGAATCTACAATCTTCCAATTACGTGCTCAGCGCTTTACCGACTAGGGTGCTGCGGCCCAAAACCATGGATGTAAAAAACAAACAAAATAAATATCAACTTTTTTTTCTTTACTTTTAGAAAATTAATCTTCGTACACGGGAAAATTAAAATATGATCCATGGTTGTAGGTAGGTAGATAGTTAGGTAGGTTGTGATTGACGTCACACCATTATTGCGCTGTGGATAATTGGCAACGGTCTGGGACGCACCCCTACGGATGTTCCAGAGACATGCCACTACAATTTTGGTCCTACATGAAGGGGATAGCTCCCCAGATCCGGTGGCCCCCAGAGATATAATTTTGATGGGAGCACGGAGGATATTGTGGCCATGGCATATTTTACGTGCACTAGCCACCATTAGTGTACACGACGGTCTTTGGTCGGCTCGAGAACCAAACTCACAATCTTCCAATTACGAGCTCGGCACTCTACCGACTGGGGTACTGGGGTCCAGATTTAAGGTTGTAAAAAAGAAATAAAAGAGGTCATATACTAAAGCTGTAATACAAAATGATCTGGATATTATGATTTTATTTCTATTAATATATATATATATATATATATATATTCAATTTCACATTGAATATGAGGATTTCGAAAATAATTTTCTGCTTTTGTCTTGTAACATGCACTATTAATATTCCTTTTCAGAGAAAGAAAGCAGCGAATAGGCGAGCAGAGTTCTGCATGTGTCAATAAGTAAAGTGAGTTGGGGAGGAGGCGAAGCCTCCTTCGGGGGTTGGTGAGCGGAGCAAGCAGGGAACAGAGCCCCCTAGTTATTATTAAAGAAAATTATATAGATTAAAATTTGAGTTATGTAGCTCCCCCCTCCCTTATGAATTTGATTTTTGTGAAAGGGCCTATTTTATAAACTTGAATTTTGTGTGGAGGCAGCTAAAGGGCTACAATTTTTATCTGGATTGACCATTGGTTGAGAGCAAATTATAATTTTCATGGAACTTAGACAAAAATTGTTGAAAGAAATTTATTGTATTAACTTATCTGTAAAATATAGTAGTTTCATATGTATTAAGAATTGAGCTAATTAATTATTTTGATCATTCATAAAATTTATATATGTACAAAAACATGCAATAATGTAAATACATATTTTTTCTTTATAGATGTATAGCAATTAATAGCATTGGAATTTATTTATATGAAGAATTGATGAATAAAACTAATCATTATCGTATAAAAGAAGCTGTTACTGTTTTACTCATTGCTGTTCGGGTAAAAAAAATTATTCTGTAATTTTAGATTTTATTTGTTCTTTTCAAATATTTGTAGTTTACTATTTCTAGACTAACATCTTTTCTTTTTTGGCTTTATTGCATTTGACCTTATTTTTTCTTTAATTATTATTTCCATTTCTAAATTTTTTTTTCTTTTATGGTGATTGGGTTCTGCATGATTTTCACTAACCTCTTTTGTTTTCAAGTCTTCTTTATCAGCTACCTCCAAACAACAGATAAAAGAGGTACACACATATATATTTTGCTTTATAAATTTTGTTTTGCATTATTATTTTTTTTTCTTTTACTTTTGTACTAATATGTTTTGTGTGCTATTATTTTTATTTTGTACATATTTGATCCAGTGATTTAATAACTCTTATAAATTGAGGGAGTTTATATCAAACAATCAGAATAATTTTGTTATTTTCTTTTATATTCAGTATTATTTTATACTTTGATAATGGCATCATGTTATTTTACTCAAGTGGTTTATAACTTATTTTTCTAAAAAAAGTGCTGCTGATCTAGAGTAGTTATTTTATTAATTTTTTTTACTTCCCTTTTGAAGATTTTGCTAGGGAATATTTTAGCTTAATCAGTATATATATATATTGTTAGTGATGTAAAAAAAACAAAAATAATGAAAATTATAATTCGTTTGAGTTTTATTATAGGACGATAACTTAATTATTAAATTTAATTATACCTTATAATTGTCCTTTTAATTTTCATATGCATTTCGGATGCATTCGCATCCTTCCTCAGATGAGTTGTGACTTCCATCGCTGCCGGTGTTTTTGTTGTTTTCATCTTGGCTTCCTCCCTTCATTTCACTTCGTTTGTTCTGGTTTTTAAAGATTAGATGGTTCCAATTCCTGGGGATAGTTGCATGTTCGCGCTCATTAATTGCTGTAGGGTTAGTAATAATTTCAATAGCTTCTCTTTTTAGTGCGTAACTGTGATTGTTATAGTGAGCGATTTTTTTAGTTGTTATGGTGTTAATATTAATTGGGTTAGAGGAGTGGGTAGAGGCAAGGGCTGTAGAATGGCGGTTATGTTTTAAATCGGCTTTGTGTTCCTTTTCTCTTTCGTAGATTTTCCGTTTAGTAACCCCGATATAACATGCGTGGGAATTATCAATGTGATTAAAGTCTATTTTATAAATCCCTGCAGTTGATTGGCTATCAATTACGTCTTTTTCATTACGGATGTGTTGGAATATATTGCGATTTGGTTTGATCGGAATATTGATTTTGTGTTTTTTGGCTTCGTTTTGGATTTTTATACTATTGCCATTACAGAAGGGGATGGATGTTGTGAATTTTATTCTTTCTTTCTGGGCGTTATCAATTTTATTTAGTGTTTTGATACGTTTTTTATACAGTTTATTTACCAGATTTTTTGGATAGTTTGCTTTTTGTACTATATTTTTGATAATTTTGAGTTCTTCGTTTAGGAGTTTTTTGTTGGAGCATATTAGAATTGCGCGATTAATGTATGAACGGATGGCGGCATATTTATATGGAAGGGGGGTATTACAGCGGTTATTTATAATTTCGATATTAGAAGTTGGTTTTCTATAGATGGTTGTGTCTATGGTATTGTTGGGGTTTTTTATGATTTTTATATCAAGATAATTTATTATGCTATTGTTTTCTTCCTCCATTGTAAATTTTATATTTTTATCTAGGTTATTGAGTTTATTTAAGATATTATTAACGTTGGTATTTTTTGGGAAGATTGTAAATATGTCATCTACGTATCTAGTCCAGATTTTGCTGTTTTCTATGATGTTGGTGGCTGAATTTTCAATTAATCTCATCTTAAGTTCCGCTAGAGTCCCTGAGATAGGTGACCCCATAGGAACGCCTTGTTTTTGTCGATAAATTTTGTTATTGAATTGGAAGTAGGATTCGTTGAGGAGTAAGTTACTAGTTCTAATTAAAGTTTCGCTAATTTTGTTTTTACCAAAAGTTTCAATTATTTTTTCTTTAATTATTTTACTGATTTCTGTAGTGTCTATTGAGGGGTATAAATCTTTTACGTCATAGCTTATCATTATATCGTCGTGGTTGATTTTTGTGTCTTGGAGTTTTTGCATGAAAATTTCGTTAGAGTTTATGGAGATATTAGAGGGTGGGAGAAGGGTTTGGTAAATATTTTTCATATATTTTTCAAGGAAGTATGTTGGTCCTTCTGATTTATTAACAATAGGACGTAATGAGGCAGGATTTTTATGGTCTTTGTATTTGGCAAATAGCCGGGGGATAATAGGAGCAAAGTTATTATTTTTAGGGGGGATGTTGTTGGGCCAATGTCCTGTTTTTAGTAAGTCCTTTATTTTTTTCGTTGAGTTTATTTAGTGGGGAATTTTTAATTTTTTCTGCGTTAAGTTTATTAATTATAAACTACATTACTCGTTACAATTTACATTATAACAAGCTTATGTATGATACGATTAATAAATTTAACGCAGAAAAAATTAAAAATTCCCCACTAAATAAACTCAACGAAAAAAATAAAGGACTTACTAAAAACAGGACATTGGCCCAACAACATCCCCCCTAAAAATAATAACTTTGCTCCTATTATCCCCCGGCTATTTGCCAAATACAAAGACCATAAAAATCCTGCCTCATTACATCCCATTGTTAATAAATCAGAAGGACCAACATACTTCCTTGAAAAATATATGAAAAATATTTACCAAACCCTTCTCCCACCCTCTAATATCTCCATAAACTCTAACGAAATTTTCATGCAAAAACTCCAAGACACAAAAATCAACCACGACGATATAATGATAAGCTATGACGTAAAAGATTTATACCCCTCAATAGACACTACAGAAATCAGTAAAATAATTAAAGAAAAAATAATTGAAACTTTTGGTAAAAACAAAATTAGCGAAACTTTAATTAGAACTAGTAACTTACTCCTCAACGAATCCTACTTCCAATTCAATAACAAAATTTATCGACAAAAACAAGGCGTTCCTATGGGGTCACCTATCTCAGGGACTCTAGCGGAACTTAAGATGAGATTAATTGAAAATTCAGCCACCAACATCATAGAAAACAGCAAAATCTGGACTAGATACGTAGATGGCATATTTACAATCTTCCCAAAAAATACCAACGTTAATAATATCTTAAATAAACTCAATAACCTAGATAAAAATATAAAATTTACAATGGAGGAAGAAAACAATAGCATAATAAATTATCTTGATATAAAAATCATAAAAAACCCCAACAATACCATAGACACAACCATCTATAGAAAACCAACTTCTAATATCGAAATTATAAATAACCGCTGTAATACCCCCCTTCCATATAAATATGCCGCCATCCGTTCATACATTAATCGCGCAATTCTAATATGCTCCAACAAAAAACTCCTAAACGAAGAACTCAAAATTATCAAAAATATAGTACAAAAAGCAAACTATCCAAAAAATCTGGTAAATAAACTGTATAAAAAACGTATCAAAACACTAAATAAAATTGATAACGCCCAGAAAGAAAGAATAAAATTCACAACATCCATCCCCTTCTGTAACGGCAATAGTATAAAAATCCAAAACGAAGCCAAAAAACACAAAATCAATATTCCGATCAAACCAAATCGCAATACATTCCAACACATCCGTAATGAAAAAGACGTAATTGATAGCCAATCAACCGCAGGGATTTATAAAATAGACTTTAATCACATTGATAATTCCCACGCATGTTATATCGGGGTTACTAAACGGAAAATCTACGAAAGAGAAAAGGAACACAAAGCCGATTTAAAACATAACCGCCATTCTACAGCCCTTGCCTCTACCCACTCCTCTAACCCAATTAATATTAACACCATAACAACTAAAAAAATCGCTCACTATAACAATCACAGTTACGCACTAAAAAGAGAAGCTATTGAAATTATTACTAACCCTACAGCAATTAATGAGCACGAACATGCAACTATCCCCAGGAATTGGAACCATCTAATCTTTAAAAACCAGAACAAACGAAGTGAAATGAAGGGAGGAAGCCAAGATGAAAACAACAAAAACACCGGCAGCGATGGAAGTCACAACTCATCTGAGGAAGGATGCGAATGCATCCGAAATGCATATGAAAATTAAAAGGACAATTATAAGGTATAATTAAATTTAATAACTAATGAAAATTATTTATTAAATTTTATCAAAATTGTCATTTTGAAATCAAATCTTTATTCCAATAGTACAAAATAAACATGTTACTAAAACACAATGTTCGATAATTTTATGCTATCTTTTTGAAAATTGAATAATATCATTTTGATACTATAATTTGGTTTTGAAAGTAGAAACGTTTTCTAGACAACTCCATTCTGTCTTATCAACATTACAAGACCCATAGAATGATTTTAAAATTTCACCTGACATAAATCATGAGCTTCTTTTTAAACTGCTCTTGTTTTGCAATGGGTTCGGCTGATAGACACATATCCAATTAACATTAATTTTTTGTTTCTGTTTATAAATGCTTTTCTCATCCTATGCCATTAAATATTCGAAAAACCACAATCCAATAGATTTTCTGAGTTTTTAAATTTTAAAGGTTTGTTTTTCTTTGTGTGGTCAGTTCATGATAGATATTTTTACTTATCATTAATTAAAAAGTTAAGTTTTATTATTCTTATTTTGCTTTTATTTTAATTCTTGGAATTGTTCAATTCTAATTAGAAAAAAATACATATAGATTCTTATTGTGTTATAGTCAGTCCCGGCTTATTGTAAGTTGTGTGGAATTTTACGTTAAAAATATTCATTACAAAAAAAGAAAAGTTAGACATGAATAATTCTAAAATTAAAAAAAAAGAAAAAAAAAATCGTCCCAAATTCATTTGATAGTTAATGTTTAACACAATATTATATATATATAAATATAAAACTGTATGCCAAAAATCATTTTTTTTTTTTTTTTTTTTTTTTTTAATTTTCAACCAACTATAGAAAATATATGAAAACTAGAAAAGCCTTCAGAAATTAAAGATATTTGTATTCACATAAGCCTACCCTGTTTTTCTCTTTATTAAGAACTTATAATTTTGAAAAAAAAAAAAAATCTGGTTTAATTTTTAAAGGAAATAGTATAGAAAACATGCACATAAAATTAAAAATCTTTATTTTATGGAGATTTCAAAATATCACGAATGGAATTAAAAAATAAATTCATATAAGGAAAATTCAATTTAAACTTCTATATTGCTCTAAAAACATTTCAGAATTTCACCATTATGGCTATAAATGTTTATTTCCTTTATTAAATTTTTTGACATTTTATGCAATTCTTTTAATATAATATTGAGAGTTAAGATTATATATCAAAAATATATCAAAAAATATATCAAAAAAAAAAAAAAAGAAAAAAAAGTCTATTTCTTAAATATATATATATAATTAGCAGGCATTGCTTGCTTTGCTGGTCAGTATATTTAAATGAATCTGCAAAATTACATATCTTATTAAAATAAAATCTCATAAAATCAAAGAGTCTTTAAAAAAAAATCACTCAAAAACTAAGTTGTTCCCTCCATCCTGGCATAGGGAGGGAGGGAGGAATTTTCACAAAATTCCTTTATGGTGTGTGTTGGGCTTACAAAAACAACTCACATACCAAAAACTCCCCCTCCCCCACCCACATCTTGGAAAAAAGGGAGAATTTCACAAAATCCTGTCACAGTTAGTATTTGATGAAAATAACCAGCCCACACACAAAAAAATTTGTGAATGCATCTCCTATAGGTTCCCCAGAACAAATTTAGTGTAAAAAGGGGACTTTCAAATTTGACTCCTCAAAAATCTAATCAATCTTGCAAAACACCCAAAATGGATTTTTAGAAGTATACTTCATAAGACGCACAGCTACTTTTAACTTCTATACACTATTTTTGCTAAAGTTCTTTTGGGAAGTCAGTTTGTAAATACCCCCCCCCCCCCCCCCACACACACACATACAAAATAAATAAATAAATAATAAAATAAAAATAAAATTCCCCCTCTCTTCTTAAAATCAAAAAACAATTTTTTTTTGTCATTTTAACTTTCTCTTAGATATCTTTTCATTTGTAATTGTTAGTTTTGGATGAACAGATTAGTTTGCCAAGTTTTGATGAATATCAGCAATAGACCGGAAAGTCAGTATCTGAAAAATGGCTCTAAGGGTTATTTTAAAATTTGCTACACGAATTGCTTTTTAGATGTCTTTTAGCATATATTACTTGGTTATTGCAGGAAAATTGATAGGGCTTCTGATTAGGTAGGTCAGTTATAGATATCAGAAATAGGTTTTTGCAAAAAAAAAAAAAAATAAATAAATAAAAAAAATAAACTCACTATGTAAACTCTCTTATCTTCACAAATTATGTATAAATTTGTTCGAATAGGAAAATTGATAGGTATCTGATTTGTTAGTCAATTTTATGTCTACTGATCACACTATTTCTAAAAATAGTATATAATATGTGTAGCAATGGGTAATGGAAATTGTGTGGTTGTTACATACCAAATTTATATATAAATGGGGGGGGGGGGGTGTATTTAATTAAAAAAAAATTAAATTTTTTGAAACAAGTGAAGTATAGTACATATATGAAATATTCAGTTTATTGTTATTTAAAATTTCGTTTTTAAAGTATATCTATATTAATGATCTAAAAAATTTTTAGTTCAATTGCAAGATAGTTGCACGTGTTGCTTCCGATATGTTGCTTCTTTTATGTGATCATGCTGAAGAGCTGAGAAAGAATTATGCTGATCTCTGTAGAATTGTTATTGAGGTATGTAAATATGTATATTACTTTACTAACAAGCTCTTTATATTTTTCATATTGCAATAAGTTACTTCTATTGATTTTTCGTCAGTATTAATTCTTATCACTGATCTTACCTGCAAATTTATTTTTGTAATTACAGTGAAGCAACACTAATCCATAAACCTATAATTCGGCACTAAAGATCTTTTTTTTACCCCACCTTTTTTTTCCGCCTGTAAATCATAGTACTCAGTGGATTACTCACAGATGAACTTTGAACAGCATACTTTTATGGATTTTCATTTAATTTTTCTGATTAATGGATTGACGGTAATTTTCTAAGATGCTTGCCGAAAAAGACTTCAGCATGTGAAAATGAACCATTTTACTCAGGAATGAAAGAGTATGAGGCTCGAATTATGTTGTTAGCGTGCTCAAATGCAGCAGGAACACATAAGATCAATATTCTTGTGACTGGCAAGAATAAAAACCCACGTGCTTTTGCAGAAGTCAAGGTGTTTTCAGTGTTTATTTCCAATGTTATTTTAATTTTTTAAGTTTTTTTATAGGGTATACATCAGCGTAGTATACATTTTTAAAACTGCACTACCTTTCCATAAATGACCAGACACTTTTGATTTCAGACATTTTTTCAAATATCTCAAAAAGTACTTGGCAAATCACCTTGAAACTTCAGGAATGTGAATAACCTGTTACACCTCGTATATTTCAGTGAAAGTTTTGCCCGAAAATAAAAGGGAACCAATAAAAAATTAAATGAAAAACTTTTAATTTGTAATTTACTGAAAATATCTATAAAACCTAATGAATGAGTTGCTTTATACTCTTATTTGATAAGAATGATTTTATAATCATAATAAGACTGAATGAATGTTCTTTATTTTTTTAGATTGGCGGAGAAGGTAAATTTACTTGAGAAATATAATATATTGTTAATATAGTAGATTTTTTTTAAACTTAAACTTAAAAACACAAGATTGTGCATTATATAGATATGTTGAAAACATATATCAAAATTAAGCAAAGTATCTTTAAGTTACATTACTTGTAACAGAAGTAGGGCAAAATATAAATTTCATTATTGAATTTTTAAACATAGCTCAAACATGCCTGGACGAAATCATGCGTCATGCATCAACTCATTTTCAAAAAACAAAAAGTGATAATAGCAATTTTTTCATTAAAATGATCTGAATTAAGGAGAAAAAGAAAGTCTAATATATCACATTTACTTCTCTAGAGAGTAACAGTTTTTTACAAAGCGGAAGTGCAAGTGCTTCTTAACTGCAAGTATTTATTGTTTATGTCTGAGAAGTTCTGCATTTTATAGAGAATTGTATTGTATAAAATTGTGTTGTAAAGATCTTCTACTGTAATTCATTAGAAATTCTTTTACTTATTACAGGCTTTAGTTTCTACATTAGAGAACTTATTGCCCAACCCAGATTCACTACTAGCAGAAGATGATAAAAAAGTTAGTAATTTATTTCTTGAATATAAAATATTGAATTTTGGTGCTTATTTTATTCTTTTATTCATTTTTGTTCTTTTTTATTTTAGTTAATTCTTTCATTGATTCATTGTGTTGGTGAATGGTGCTTTATAACAACTATGGGTTCTCCGCTGACGACAGAGCAGGATCTCTTGCCTTTATTTTCAGTATTCAAAGTAAGTAGAAAGTTGAATATTGATATATATGTTATATAAATAGGATGTGTAGTGTCTGACGACCTGGAAAACAGGGAATTTTATTTTTT
The DNA here is from genome assembly GCA_963930645.1 of Salticus scenicus. Lineage (NCBI taxonomy): Eukaryota > Metazoa > Arthropoda > Arachnida > Araneae > Salticidae > Salticus > Salticus scenicus. Next base: position 152,734,758 of record OZ005656.1, read on the forward strand.
CTGAAAATAACAGGTAATTTTCGAAGAAATCTATTAAATAATGAAAATAAAAGTTAAAAAAATAATGAATTCTACGAAACTGCTCTAAAAAAACACCAACTATTTCAAAAGATGGCATATTTGTTATAATTTTTATTGGGGGGAAAAAAATGCTACAGAGAAATATCAAATAATTAAAATGTTTTTCTGCTGGACACCCTGAATCTTATGTTATGTAAGTTTAATTTATCTCACACCTCTATTATTTATCAGTGTTAACATTTTTTAATTTTTTAAAATTGTTTTGGTTGATCTGTGAGCATATTAATAATACTCATATTTTGCTCAAATTCTTCACTACGGTAATTTCATTATATTATTTATTATACTGTTAAATAATAACTTTTTAGGGTTGGAATGTTAGTGAGATTCAATATTTTAAAATCTTCATTGAAAAACATACTTTAAATTATATTGCTATTCTAAATTACAAATCAAACTTACTAATAAGATAAGTTTAAAGATAATTAAATAATTTAAAGACAGCTTTAAGGTAATTAAAGTTATACTATTTATTATTACCACCATATTATCCATTAATCTTAATTTCTTAAAATTTTATGCATTTTAAAAAGCAGTCTTTAAAATTTATATTATGGAGTTAAGAGAAATTATTATTATTTTATTTCTGTATATTAGAAAAGTTTGTTGGCTACCAAATATTTTTAAATTTGTTAAAGCCCAACTTTATGTATGCCCACACTTGCACACATAAATGTAAAATGAAGAGTACATATTAATTATTAATGTATAATGCAGTTAATAAGACTTTTAAAAAGATGTCTTTAATAATACGCAATACCCCGTTAAAGTATTTTTTCAATCAATATCTTTTTTACTCCTAATACCCTCTAAAAAGTGTAAATTATGAAAAAATTAAAACATATAAAATATGAAAATAATAATAATTAATGCCTTTATCTGAATCTAAAAAGGGTTTTGAACAATAGCTATATAACTCAAATTATTAATAAATCAATTTATATTACCAAGATGCTTCTATTATATTTCATGAAGTGTTTTATACTTTTTTGTGATTTTGGTAGGTGCTGGGGAAAAAAAAAACAATATGTATTGAAGAAGAAGAAAACTTTAGCAAAAAATTGTTCTGTGCCTTTTTTATTTTTAGGGGAAAATTAAAAATTAAAGCAATAAATATAAAAATGCAAAAATTGTAAATGCAACTTTTCTGTACTATTACTAATTTCAGTTCAATAAAAGAAAAATAAAAAAATCACTCTAATGTGTATACATTACTTGAATATGTCAAGAAGCAAGTATGTTATAGCTGCTTAAAATAAAGGGAAGTATAATTCATATTTATTATAGTATATATGTTATGTTTGTAGAGGTTTACAGTCGTTGGCATACAAGAAATCCTATGGATTCTTTTAGAAAATCTTTATTTTACTAAAGTTTCAGATTAAGGTTTTATGGAAGGCATTGGAGGCATGACCGAGGGTTTACCGATATTCGGCTGGTGCTGGCAGCCATGCTGCAGCGACACTTCATTAAAGTGTCAGATGATTTAACTCCTGCGTAATTTTAGACAGGAGGACAGCGTGAATTGTTTAGCAGTTGAGAACCGTGGCAAAAATTGTCCTTTTGTTTATAATTTGCCCTTTTATATGTGATGTCAGCTCCTCATTGAATCGTTGGTTGCCTGGGGCTTCTAAAAAGAGTTTCTGGGTTTAATTATTATGCATGATGGATGCCACAAAGTTGCAAATTACATCAGCATCAGCAGAATTTGACTTATAATTTCGTTCATTTTTCTGATTTCTGAGTGATAATCTTTTGCTGTGAAACAAACTTTAAAGGTACAATTAGAAATTATTTGCAATTTATAATTTTAGCTAGCTCACATTTTAAATTAGATTTTTAATCATTTAAATTTTTCTATTTTTATACCTTTCATACATATATAAGTTGCTTTTGCTTTCATGGTGGTTGGAATATTTTTGAATATATATTTTTTGAATTGTATATGAAATTTCTTTCCTTTACAACAATCAAGGTTGAACTTATGAAAATATCTTTCCAAACTAATCTGAAAAAATATGTAAAATTAGATATGCAGTTCTAATGTTCATTTTTAATAATATTTTTTTAAAGTATTTTTCTTGTGATTATATATTGAACCAATATATTTCTCATACCTATATTAAGTCGCATTAATTTTTAAATGTTTCATAAAATTCTTAATGTTTTATTTATTTTTAGGTATTAAGTGCTGCATCTAGTGGCAAAAAAAGCAATTTTCCCCATTCTACGCAATCTTTAACTGAACTTGCAACACCAGATGTTGATCCCAATGTCCATTTGGAAAATTTCCAAGAAGGAACAACCCCAACACCCTCTGTACCACCTAGAGCTATGCAAAGCCCAGAAAAAGCAAGATCTGCTGATAGTTCTTTCTTCCGTAATTTGCAACAGCATGATAATAATGCTGTCATTAGATTAGCTGCAAAAAGTGTATGTTCTGCTTAATTTATTAATTAATAATAGAGATGTTTGGTTCTTTCAACTAAATTTATACGTCATAGTTTTTTTTTTTTTTTTTAAATATATATGCTTTTTAGTATTGGGAGTTATTGAGCAATAATTATTTTTATAAAATATTTTTAAGTACTATCGTTGTTGTTTTTCTATGATAAATTTAAACTTTTGTTATAAATATATATTTCAAGAATGTTCTATTCTTTTCAAAATATGATTTTATCACTTATTCTATACACATTTGAAGAAAGTATTGGATTTGTGAAAATTCTTTCATTCTGATTTGTGTGTTTGTGCATCCAAAATTTCGTGAAAACTGTATTTCATGAACGAATACATGGAATTAAATCAAACTTGATATTTAATTGAATCTTGAATTTAAATTAGTGCTGATTATATATGGGAATCAACCATACAACGGGTAGCACTGTCATCCCATTCTTTATAATTTTTAATATGACAGTATTGGAGAAAATTTCATATAAATGTACATAATGATAATTATTTTAAATTTTTCAGTGGGAAATAAAAATTGTAATCATCCAGGAAAAATCAAATTACAGTACACTCCCGATTATCCGGGTTAATCACAAGGAGGGGTTGCACAGACAATCGAAAAACACGGATAATCCACAAACTTCTTTTCATTAAAGAAAAAATCAACATCAGTACAAAAAAATATAAAAATTACTTACCATCAAACTAGGAATTTTCCTTTTAACATTTATCAGATTTAGACTAGTGGGTAATTCAGGAGATTGTGAGTTCGTGGATAGTTCATATTTTTAAAGGGTGCCGGAGTGCTACGCTTTGCGACATGGGGCACCGTGATAGTAGATGAAAGATGGACTGTTCAGGATAGAAGCTGATTTTGCAGACTTTTGTGTCCTGTTTTAGGCCATTAGGTAAGTTTGAAGAGCAGAGGCAGTATCAGCCAATGAGGTTCTACCGAAACGTGACTGTTGCTAGTTGAAAACTGAAATGGTTATTGCAATTGGTTGAGTAAAGACTTCGGCAAGAAACCTCTGAGCTATTTTGATTCCAAATTTCAAATTTTTTCAATACTAAAATTAGGCCATACAATATTTCCCCCCCTCCTTCCTAATTTTTATTATTATTCACAGGAAATTAAGAATATTCTTTGTTAGAATAAATAAATAAATGTGTACTTTATTTATTTTGGTGTCAAATATTTATTTCTTTTTAGTAATTTTAAAGTTAAAATGGAGTTTTTATTTAATGTCTTTTGAATCAATTATTCGATTGAATTAAAAAATACAGTGTCATCCAGATTTTGTATTTATTAATAAGTGTTCTATATGATTAAAAAAGTAAATGCTACTAATCGAGTAGTTCAGAAAAATTTGCAAAATGGCAGACAACTTATTTATTCAGAAGTTTTCTGTTAACGTGTAACTATTTATGCAACCAATTATTTAGGATGTATAAACTGTTTTATCTGCTTTATTTATTTTAACAATTTTATGTTTGAATATTATGAGGTTAAAATATATCTAGAAATTAAAAATAAAATTAAAGCATGAAATTAAAAAAATAAATAAAATTAATCAGACTATGCATATTTTTTATTAGTGTCATCTGAATAATTTATTTATAATCTTCAAGAGTTAACACCTAATCAGTTTGATAAACTATAACTTTAAATGAATTGCAGCATAATTACTGATTAGAATAATTTTATCTGACTGTTTAATTCACTAAATACCAAAATTGTTGGAATTGATTAAAACTTATTTTGAAAAAAAAAAAAGGGGGGGGGGGGTAGTAGATTGCATTTTTCTATTAGTTTAAGCTCTAGGTTCAATAATTTAAAGTAGCTTAATAAACATTAAAACATCACAATACCCGAATGTTTAGATTTATTTTATAGAATTCATTGTTATGTCACATGCATTCTAAAATACAAACCAAATGATCCATGTTATTTTTAATTTTATACTTTCTGTGTGTTTATTTTTTAGTATAATTTTATCAATTAATGCAATTTTTTGGTTTATTTAGTATTTTATCTAATTGTTTAAATTACAATAAAAATAGAATTATTTGCTTTCTGTATTTATTAAATTTTCATAAAACAGTTTGAAATATAATAAAAAGACTAAAAATTTCAATATACAACTAAAGACATAGATTAAAAAAAAAAAAAAAAAAGGTATGATTGTAAAATAAAAGCATAAGTTAAAAATTGTATTTGTTTATATTTTAAAAGCATTTGTAATGATAAATTATGATTGTTCGACTTATTTGGCTAAAATCATGAAATTTATCATTTTAAGAGACGGTATCTTAAATCTACTTTTACTTTCCTCTCCCTAATCAAATTATTTAAATCAAAGATAAATATCAGTTAAAAGTACGAATAAATATAACAAAAGTTCTACTTCTAAATTCCAATATTCGTTTGTTTTTGCAGTATTGTAAGAATAAGTACTCTTCATAAAATGCTTTATGAATAAATCATTTTTTTTTCTTGATGAAAAATTTTAATTTTAATATTGATTAAGCATGTATTCTTTGAGATTTAACATTGTAATTTATAATTTCTTTTCTCTAGCTAATATACCAACTAGTGAACCATCTCGGCCATTTTCCAATGGGAATTGGAGCATCTCGCCTTACAAGCCTTGTTAATGAACATGATGATGTTCCAACCTTAACAGGAGATGAACTTTCTGCTGAAGTTTTCCATGCACCCAATATCCAATTCTTCTTATTAAATAACTGTTCTATTGTCTCTTTTATTGAAATACCAGCATTAGTATGACATTTTTGATTATATATTTTTACAATTTAAAGTTATAAAACATACTTTAAAAATATCAAAAATTTAGTAAAAATTAAACTTTATGTATTTTCATAATAATCAGAAACAGATTTAAGTTATATTCTACCCAAGGTTCATTTCGATATAGTAGGGGGGGTTAGGAAAAAAAAGAAAAAGGAGTATTTGATGATTTAAAAAAAAAAAAAAAAAAAAAAAAAATGTAAATTTAATGACAATTTTAATTCTAGTCATGAAATATTAAATAGACAAATTTTAGTTCTAAAAAAAAAAAGCAAGCATAAACACAATTATTATTTTAGGTCTACTATAAGAAATTAAAAGAAATGCAGAGATTTACTGTATGATCGTAATGATAAAAATTTATCTCTAGTGGAGTACTAAAAAAAAAAAAAAAAAAAAAAAAAAACGTTGTCCTGCTAAAATGACACCTAATTCAAATATCTTAAGTGAAAAATTAAAAAATATATAAAAGAAAGACTGACTCACCACCTTGTTGAAGATGAACTCCTTTTATTTTATATTAATCCATAATGACAATAAATTTAAAGATGGATCTGTCCCAAAGACACATAAAATTTTCTTGTAATAACGCATATTTTGAATAACTCTTTGGCTTGTAGAACAGATATTCTAGCACATGTTGGACACATAAAATTACTTAGAAATTGAAAATCCAATTAATTTATTAGTAAAAGTCCCACAATGAATGTCCCAGAAAAGTTCACTTATTTGAACGATATTGAAAGGTCAAGGGAAAAAAAATCACGAAATTCGATAGCTCATCGAAAATATTTTTCAAAAAATTATTTCATCGCCGGAGACAGTGGTCCATATTAAGTATGGTTAGACAGTCCAAGACATCGTCAATAAGCACAGATGTAATATTTAGATATCTATGAGCAGGCTAAAAAAAATTAAATGAGGGATGTGGAATTATCAATTTTAAAGCCGTTTAAACATAATTTTAATGTATACTTCTTAATTGACTCCTAAGCAAGCACTTGCTAAAACTAAAGAGGGGGAGGAAAAGGTAAAAATGTTGTGTCATTTATTTTATTATTTTTACAAAATTCATATTTTTAATTCAATGTTGTGTGAAAACAGGAAATCTGATATCCTGTTGTTAATTATAAAAACCATATTTAATAATAATTATCCAAATCATTCTCCACCTCCAACTCCTTTTGCACATGGTAGTACGTGCAATATGAATGGAAGGAAGCAGCCTCTTTATGTTGGGAGCATGGGTGAAAGTCTTCTGTCTTTCAGAAATATCTCAGGACAGAAGTGAGACAGAAAAATCGGATGACTTTCCGTACTACCTTCGCTATCGGAAACTGTCCTGCTCTGCTCTGGCTAATCGCCGTGAGCGAAGGAGATGGGATAAAAAGGCATTTGGAAGAAACATAGTTTCATTGCTTTTGCGCCGGAGAAACGTACGGGTTCACGCATGCGCGTTTCTGAATTTCTCCTAAAGAGTCCATTTGCTATTTTCAACGAAGTTCCATGATCGCTATTCTCTACCGATGCGTACCCATAATAGTAGCAGCATGGGGTAACAACTGAATACGTTGTATTTACATCGCTTTGCAGATTTAACGAATATTCTGGCAACACTGGCAACACTGCACGCGGACGCGACAGTGAATGCATTTTCGCTGATGTTGTAGTTAGCACCTCTTTTTCTAAATTTGTTTTCGTTATGCAATCAGCCATTGAATTTATAGATTAAGAAAATCCAGAGGCAGTAAATGATCATGATGTTAAAAATAAATGGTGGTGGCAGTGTTTAGATGCAGCAGATTCACATAATCTAAAAAGCTCAAATGTGCCACTATAACAAGCTTTTTATCAAAAAAAAAAAAAAAAACTGAAATGAGGAAAAAGTCAATCAGCTTTTCTATTCTGCAAATAATTTGTACGGTCAACTCCATCTAATCTGCAAATCGTCTTTGTTTGAAATTTTTTTTCCCCCTAAATACAAAGTCAATTACTATTAATTCATGAATAGATATTAAAATGGAAAAATAATTTCTAATGAATTTTAGAATAGAATATTTCTTAGATTTCAATAAAACTAATGAAGACAAATGACTTTATACTGAAAAAATATATAGAAATAAAATATAAATATTTATTTTAAAAATACAAAAGAAAATATTTTTCAAGGGAAAGTTAGAAAATATTTTTCAAGTCAAAATATGTAATTTTCTTATCAAAGTTTTCTGAAAAACATTTTAAAATCATTCTGAAATTTTTGTGAAGGGTCTGTTTAAATTTGTTGATTTGTGTGAAAGGTTTTTCATTTCAAAATTCTTGATTTTTATGAATTTGTTTTTGGATTAAAAATTAAATTAGCCCCAGAAGAGTATGCAAATTTCCCTCAATGATGAAAATTTTTGTAAAAAAAAAATTTAAAACATGCGAGATCCTCGCACTTTAGTGCAAACCTTATGGAAGTTACATTGAAAATTTTTTCAGTCTTGGCTACATCTTAAACTTGCAGCCATGGTTGGGAGCAAATGTGGCAGGTTTACCTTCGTGTTGGCTTAATTCATCTTCAATTCTGCCTGTTAATTTAATAAACTGGTCAGACTGAAGGCTGATGGATACATTCCCTATATACAGAGTGATCAGGTACTTCTCTACACTTTTGGATATAGTTTCCTAATTGTTATCTGGGAAGAAAAATTTGATGTACAGGCCCACCAGGTTCTGCCTCTTTTGATAAACAATCTACAATTGTGTTTCTTTTAATTTCTCTTTTCAGTTTAATAGTTGTGTCATGCTGCATAGATATTTGCGACATGTTTGATGTAAGGCGATTTAAAATTATTTATCCCCTTTAATCACATCTTGATGGCTTGCCATTTGAAAAACCACTGCCCTTGCTCTCAGTGATTCTACTTGGTGTACCAGTATTTTCCCCATAGCAGAAAATGCAAGACACAAAATGTATGTTGCAGATTTTTCTTTTAGTCTGCAGATTATTTCCAAAACAGTATTGTGAAGGGATTCCAAGTCTCCCGATTTTGGCAGGAAAGATAACGATTTTCAGTCTTTCTCCATTCGCAACATAAATATCAATATTCATTTTAAACATGCTTTATTAGATTATAGAACCTATAAAGAAATATAATTATTCAATATCTATCGCTAACGTAATTTTTAGTGCCCCCTCCCTTCGCAACAGTTGATGAGCAAATGGATCGCAGAATCCTTGCGATTTCCAATCTTTCTCCATCCGCAACATATATGACAATATTCTTTTTAAACTTGTTTAATTAGATTTCAGAACCTATAAAGAAGTAGAATTGTACAATATCTCTCATTCATATAATTCTTTGTCCCCCTCTCCCCCCTTTCTTTTACCATATGGCTAACGATTGGTGATGAAACTTCCTGCAGAAGTCTTGTGATTTCCGATTTTTCTCTACATGAAGTATAAATGTCAATATTCTTTTTAAACTTGCTTTATTAAATTGTAGAATTGTTGAATATCACTCTCTACTCATTAATTTTTGTTATTGCTTCTTTGAATATATTCAAGATTTTGCATCAGTTTCGAAGTTTGATGATGATCACACATTTCTATTTGAGAACCTGTATTTTTGTAAATGGACCTCTAGTACTATAGAAGAAGTTAGATCTGAAAATGCCACATATGAAATGAAGGCTTTATACAAAAAGTCTGTTAGGGAACTGTTGAAGAAAATACCTGTGCGTATTAAGTTACTTAAATACGCAGTTTCAATGCCAATATCAGAAGTTTTCTGTGAAAATTGGGGTTCAGACATTGAGAAAGTAAGCAAAATGCAATTAAAATGTACAGTTGGCAATGACGAACAAACTGTAACTGTTGGTAATAGAAAGTTTATACTTCTTAATGTCCCTCCACCTGATTACACAGGAGCCAGAAAATTTTAGATTAATTTCATTATTTGGAATCTCTTACTGCAAATATTTTACTAGAGTCAGTGCGAGCAAAATCATGGACAAAAATATTTCTTGATATAAAGGATAATGGCTAATGCCAACTCTTTATCTAGCTATATGTAATTAAAATATTATAACTACAATCCTTTGATCATATCCAACAGATTAATAACATTAGATAAATGGAAACTTGTCATAAAAATACATTTAGTAATCCAGTTTTTTTTTTTTTTTTATAACTTATTGTGAAATTATTCTGCAGATTATTTTTAATGCCTGAATAGCTGTCACAGATTGACATAAAAAAATTCTGCTACTGACAGTATTCCTTCATTATAGAAAAAGTTTAAGTTTGTTTGTCGTCCGTCCTTAAAATTCCCCTGTCCTTCTGTGGTGTACAGTGCTGGCAAAAAGGGAAAAAAAAAAAAAAAGGTCTTTATATTTGAGCGGCAAAAAAAAAAAAAAAAACTTTGCATGCCAATTGCCGTTTCCGCTATGAAAATGTGTCAAACTCCAGTGATGACATGTGGTGTTAGTTGATCACAGACGACCTTTCCTTATCCTATCAACACTCAGTTCACCTCGGGGACGTTTAGAGTAAGGCTATATGTTCTTTGCTCCCGCCAGCCAATATTTCGTTCATTTGTTAAAAGTTTGAGAACCTACATCAGTTTTCCCACTACACACAATCTGTCAAAGCAGGATATTTTTCTTCCATTTTAAGCTTAATCTGACCCATTGTGTGAAGTGGGAATACCAATGTAAGTTTTCAAACTTTTAACAAATGAACGAAACACTGGCCACCGGGAGCAAAGGGCATGTAGACTTACTCTAAAAGTCCACGAAGTGAACTGAGTGTTGATAGAATAGGGAAAGGTTATCTGTGATCAACTAACACCACGTGTCATCATTGGGATTCGACACATTTTTATGGCGGGAATGGCAATTGACATGCAAAGTTCTTTTTTGCTGATCAAGTGTAAAGATTTTTTTTTGCCGGCACTGTATGCTTCATGGGACCTTTAATACTGCTAGTGTAATATTCATAAGAGAAAGAACCTTTTATTATATTTGAATTTAAATTTCTTCAAATGCCCAGAATTGCTGTTAAAAATATTTATGCTTATTTCTTTAACAATCAAATTTTTTGATTTTTTAGGTTTTTTTTTTAAACAATTGCAAAGACTATTATGTCTATGAATTTTGGTTTGTGCTTAAATTGAAACCAATTAAATTTACTACAACTTTACTATGCACGACTTTTCGTGTAGGATGAGAGATTATGTTGATATTGGATCTATAATGGGAGCAAAACACAAAATTTTCATTTTTTGAAAAAACAAAAATGTCTAATATTTAAATGAGATATCTTTAAAACTACTGGATGTAGAGAGCTGTAGTTGAACTTAAACTGTCGCATATTTAATATACTATAAAAAAAATAATAGCGATTTATGTCAAAAATTGCATAGTTTGACAGCACCAGCTGAAAAAAGTCCAAAGTTTTTGAAGTTTTAATATGTTATGCAGCGAGCGTAGGTTTTTCAAAGCTGCAGATTTGGGTTCACACTTGCCCTATCTGGTCCTAATAACTTATCAAAAAATCAGAAATACATCATGCTTTGCGATTTTAGCTGCTTTTTTATGTAAATTTTGACTGGACTATAATAAAATAATATTTATACCACAATCTGCTCTTAATCTTTATGCCTAAAAACATGGGTTGGCGTTAAGTGATAAGAACCATGTTTTTGTTTTGATTAGCTTAAAATCATATTTTGTAAATTTGTTTACAATTCCTTCAGAGAAATGTTTAAAGATTTTGTTGTAGTTCTTTGAGGAACTTTTAAAACATGGAATGAAACATGGTATCCAGCAACCTACAAGACTTGGAAAACAGGGAGTCCTCAAAGAATTTTATATTTCTGGAGGAAATACTGGAATAGTTTGAAAAATATATAATTCACCGGGAAATAAAAGTTCGAAAAATAATGGATTCTGCAAAATCAAACAACTACACTAAAAATGGCAGCAAAATTGGCAGTTTTGCTGTCAACTTAGGTTAACTTTTTGTCAACTTTTTGTCCCCCCCCCCAAGGGGGGGGGGGACAAAAAGTCACTGGGAATTATCAAGGAAATATTAAGGAATTTCAAAATGTTGTTCTTAGTTACCCAGTAAAATTTTGCATTGTTGATGAGTTTTTTACCCTTTTTCTAGTTTAATATAAAATTTGATATTTCTCTTTCTTTTTATTAATTATATCATTTATTTCATATATTTTTTTAATTTATTATTATTATTATTATTTTATCATTTTTATTAATCTAGTAAAGTAAAAAAAAAAAAAAAAAATAATAATAATAATAAATCCATTATCTGTTTTTAAGTGACATTTTAAAGCAAAAAATATATTTAATGATTTCTCCTGATTATTTTTATAAATGTCTGATTATGAAAACCTAGCCAAAATTATAAATCCTAATTAGGAAACCATATTCCAATATGGTGCCATTCAGTTTTTATTACTTTATCAAATTTTCAAAGAAATTCAAAATTGTTACTAAAATTTCTGAACACCCTCTTTATTATTATGTATTAATTTGTATATGTTTAAGTATATATGCTTAAATTCGTCGACAGGATATGCCTGGTGGAGGAGCAACAGCTGGCCTGGTAACTTCTAAATCTCAAGTTCGAGTCATTGTTAGAGATTTAGGAGGAAAATTTTCTTGGGATTGTTCAATACTTTATGGTCCTCCAGATTTTTATTGTATTTCTTCAGATAGTGGTAAGGGACTTAATTTGTTTAATAAATAATGTATCTTCATTAAATAATTGACAGATTATTTTGTTTTAAAATATTTAATCATAATTGCTTTGGATAAATATAAGCTATTGGAATACAGTCGAACCTCGTTATCATGAGCATGCTTAACTTGAATTACTTTTAACATGAACTGTTTCCACAATCCCTGTCAAAATGAAGATTAATTTAGTTATATGAAGATTAGTTACTGATAGCATGAACTACTTGTTAGAATGGTAATTCTAACACTTTTAAAATTAATTAATTTTTATTAAATCCTCCGGAAAATATTTTCGTTCCTTTTATTTAATTTTTCCCATTTATTCCTTTAAAATTCCTCGATTTGCAATTATAGAAAAGTTCAAAATTTTCATGTGAAACGTTTTGTTTGTAAACAAACCAGAATTAATATCCAGGACCGATGTCTGCGAAACGTAAACAAACGTTTTCACCTATTAAAAAAATTAAATTTGATAAAACGCTCAGATCGTTTTAAAATTATTTTATATCGGCCTCAAATAATTCAAAACCAATTTTAATAATTTTCCTAACGTTCAGATTCCCTTAATTAAAATCAGTGACGTCACTTTCATTTCGTTTTTTCAAATTCTACCTCTAGAATGTTCGATTCGGTCCGCAGCGAATATATCGCTACGCCGATTCAAAGAGTGGCGTCCCTCCAGGAAAATGTGTTTTTGTAATATTTAACATTCATTCCATAAAATAAGCCGATATAAAATATTCCTCTCTTAAAATTAAATTTATTTATTCTCATCTTATTTTATTTTATTCAACAGACGATCCAAATAAAATATTTGTTCTTTTGGAACTATTTACCGCGCGCCCGTATACTCCGGGAAATAGTCTCGAGCTCGCGGGAAAATTGGATATTCGTCAGCGTCACTCTCTCTTGTACGGTGATGTAGGAAGGTAGTGCGAAGAAATTTACGCCGTGGTCGGCGGCCTTCGGCCGTTGGCCGACCAATTGCTTCAAACTTTGCTTCTGTTTTAATAACAAAATCCTCAGCAGCTTCAGGACTATGCGTGAAGAACTAACGCTCTTTTTAATATGTGTGGAAGTGAAGATTTCGAACTCTGCGAATTTTTTCCAATTATTTCAAATACTCAGTTAATGACGATAGAAAATGGCGGAGAGAAATTACTCCGTGTGCGAATAGTATGCCTCGATCTACCTAAGTAACCATAAGTCATCAATACATGGCTTCAAGTGACATTCGCAACATATATGGATTTGGATATATATTCTCTTCTAAATATGCTTCAAATTATGAGTTTATTTATCACATATGGATTTTAATGCATCTGAATGGCCTACCCCATGATCGTAATCAAATTTGAAATATTGCTTCGAAATACAATTTTATTCGTCACGTGTGGATATGTAGATACATCTCAATTTACGTAAACGAGATCGTCACTAACGTAAGATACGTTTCAACATATAATTTTATGTGTCACAGTGTTGAAAGTGGTCACGTGTGGATATTTGAATACATTTCAAATCACATACCCGAGATTGTACCAACTTAAAGTACGTTTCAAAATATGATTTTATGTGTCACAATGTTGAAAGTCCAATATATTATAACTACATACTCCGATATCGTCAACTATCGTAGATCTTTTCTCCATACTTGATTTTGTTGTTATGATATGAGTTCTCTAGTATATTTGCAATACATACCGTCTGAAATATTGGCTTGATAGAATATATTCATTGAAAATGATTCGTTTAGGGTACCGGTACCTAAATACCTATATATATATATATCAGTGATCGATAAGTATTGGTAATAATAAATAAAGAGTTTTGTAAATCAAGAAAAATGATTTGGTTTTATTTAATTGGTGTACATTTATGGATTAACAAAGTTTCATTTTCAGCTACATCATTCTGCTAACAGGGGTAAGTTAAGTACAATTTATAATTTTTCTATCATTATTTTATTTACTTAATTTAAATCATTATTATTGATTTTAATTTAAAAGTTTTGATGAGCAGCGGCACTAAACAACGCAAAGATATAATTAAACCACTATACCTAAATTAATACGTTCGGCCATTTCTCATTTCTCATTATCTTATTTACTTCAAAATTCTAAAATCCAAACCCTCAAGTTTTCTATCCTAACACTACTAATACCATAAACAATCCCCCCCCCCCCCTTGAGATTCACGGGAACGAGGTTCGACTGTATTTAAATCTTACGGTTTAATATCCTAAATCCTATTAATTACAAAAAATTGTAAAATGCCTTTACATTGCAGAATTATTTTTAAAACTGATCTTTTTTTTATTATCATCCATCTCACGAAGGGATTTGCTGAAAAGTTAATTTAGAGGGACAGTTTAAAAATTATTGCTGATCTATAATTTTGTGTAGGATTTTCCTTTAAAATCTTAATTCTATTTTATCCTTTCATATATATGTTGATGAATTGGTTGCTCAAGCAATATCTGACTATAAGAACATCAATATGTTTTACAATCTAATGATTTACATAAAAATTTAATTACCTGCATTATTAACTGATTGTGTATTATATTTTTGAGAAAATTTAATTAATAATCTAATGCTAAAAATTACACAAGCAAGATTTTTAGAAGGACGGTTTACAGATTTATAAATGTTGCCTCTAAACTGGGCATATGATTCTGGTTAAATATGCAGTCCTACTTAATAGGTGTATGTTTAAATTTTTATTGAAAAAAAGTACTAAAAAAATTTCTTTAATGCAATTTTTAAATATATATAACATAAATTAACCATATAATTTTCTTGTTCATTTCAGAATGCCATAGCATTGCCTCAAGTTTAACAGTTCCTGCTGGTTCTCACTCAACTTCTAGCCTTAACCTCAGTGGCCTTTCAAATTCGCTCTCTAGTCATGCTCTGCGACACAGACCAAAAGATGAGTTACCTACAGCTGAAAATAGTGCTGATGATCTGGATAACTTAGATGATGTAATTCCCTAACCAATTATATTAATATTGCTTAGTAGATATGAATAATTAATTTAAAATTGCAATTGCTTATATGAAGGGTGTGTCAATTTAAAAATTGCAAATCATGATAAACTGAACTGTTACTTTTAGTTGTTTCTGCTGCTTGTAATTGTTTAATAGAAAATTCTTTGACTATTTTCTTGGCTTTATCAAAAAAAAAAAAAAAAAAATAAATAAATAAATAAATAAATAAATAAATTTACTGATTTTGTTCTTTTATTAATATTATCCAACAAAACTGAAGCTGTCACAAAAAATAAATAGGTAATTTGGAATTTGTGCTATTATAGTAGTTGCTAATAAGTATTGAGTAAGGAAGATAATTTGAGATGAACTCATTGAAAAAAAAAAAGAATTAATAGATGACTCTTGAATTATTTGGTGTGATCTCTTATAGCAAACACAGGTTCATCTTTTAAAAAGTATTGCTCATGGAACATAAAAGAATCTTTGAGTTATAAACTATAAAAAAAAAAAAAAGTACTTTACCCTTTTGAAGTTGGAACTATAATAATGCAGAGCATTTTTACTTGAATTTTTTAATGGACGTTTAATCTAGTAAAACAGAGGCTTTATTTAAAGAATTGCACAAAATTTTTATTGCAGGATTTTGAAAAGTGGGCTGGTAATTGGGAGAGGGGATTCAAAAATCTTTATTAATTAGACCTTTTTGATCACTGATTCTTAATTGTATCAATTTGTTACCATGCATAAACTGACATTAGTCAAGTATTTTGAAAATTCACAAGCAAGTATTTAAAATTTATAAATGATCCTTTAAGTGATACAAGCATAATTTAAAAAAAAAAATCTTTTAAGAGTATTGATTATATAATATAACTTTTTTTTTTTATTATTTGTTTATCTATTAAATGCCATTTAAAAAAAATTTCTAGTTGCTTCAGTTTGTTGGTCATTCCAGTCCTGAATGCATATCTAATCCTGGTCAAGCATTAAATTCAGCTCCTAAAATGCCAAATGAAGAAGGAAGGGAAAGAGAAATGGACATCATGAATTTAATACTAAACCAAAGAAATCAAGAACAAACTCAATTTGAAAAATTTTCAGTTGGAAGCTCGTAAGTTATATACTGCAAATTTTCCATACATTTTTACTAACATTCGAGATTGAAAATAAATATCTCTTTCATTAAATCCCTGCTCCCTCTTTCTAACTTGGTGTTTCTTTAAAGCCAATTTGGTCTTTACATTTGAAAGCTGATATTTCACTTAAAGAATTTTTGAAGTGAAATATCAAAAATGGCTGAATGAAATATGAAAAAATGGCTGAATGAAATTTCTAATACGTTTCTATAACAAAGGCATAGCTGAAGAAGGGCTGTGGAAGCTCATGCTTCTGTATCCTTCTCTCAAATACTTCAAAATAAAATAAATTTTTATTTTTGACCATTAAAGCAAACTAGAAAGCTTATCTCAGGCACCCTCCCTCCAAGCTACCTCCACCACCTGCAGATAATATCGCTACTTATGCCCGTTCTTATCTTTCTATCTATACTTCTCTTTATATGTAGGTTTTCACACACATACACACACACCTATATATATTATGTATGTGTGTGTATACATTTTCAGCTTTTCATTAAAAGAAATCAATTATAAAAATAATAAAGGCCTTACTTTGAAGCTTCAATAAATAGACAATAAGACTTCTTCACACACCATAAATTTTAAGCCAGCACAACCGGTTTTGAAAGGACGTAGCCTTCCTTCATCAGGTGCAAAAAAAAAAAAAAAACATGTGCTACTGCCTTGAAGGCAAAAGCCAGACTGAATAAATATGAAATAATCAATAAAATAAATTCAATATTCAATAAAACTTTTCGTTGTGGATCCCTCATATCTTCAGGAGTGCAGTTGTAACACAAACAAACCGTGACCATAAGTGGTGCCATCTAATCAGACCAGTTGATAAAATGGATGAAAATTCGTTTCGTCACCTGTCACACCCGAAGATGCCACAAGTGAAAAGTTTCATCGAAGCTTCAAAGTAAAGCCTTTATTATTTTCATAATGTTATAAGTAGAAGTTTCATATTAAATGAAAATAAATAAATAAAGTTAATGTCTAGCAAATTATTTCCTGTTAAAAGAATCTGATAAAAATATTAATTGATGATGTGTTAGAATTAACATTTCACATAATTTCTACCAGGTGTCCATCCAGGAAACCTGACTTTGGAGCTCTTTAACTGCCTCATCATAAAATTTAAATCTATGAAATGTGCCCTTTCACTAAATTTAAATGTAATCAGCCCCTTCATAAATTTCTATGTATATAAATGATAGTTTTGTAAAAATTTCTTACGCTTTTAATAATTATTTCAAATGACTGCTTGTACTTGGCTCAATTAAACATTATTAATCTGATATTTAATTTAATATAGAGTGACTGCTAAAAAAGGTTTTACATGATTTATATATATATATATATATAATAAGAAAAAAAAAGAGGTATGTTTTAAACTAGTATTTTTATATTTTAAAATGTTATTTTCATATTTTAAAGAGGGTTTTTTCATGTTTTAAATTAATATCGCAAAATGACTTAAAGAAAATCTCATATTAGGCAGTAAGTTATTTTAATAGTATTGAAAATAAAAAACGGAATTTCGTAATTGCGATCATTCGTAAATGAATAAACAAGTCAATAATTTAAATTGGATGAGCATCTGATGCCTGAAATATTCCATAAAAGAGTTAGATGAGGTTTATAGATGAGGTGTAAGATTTATGACTGTAATTGGGTAATAATTGATGAAAATTGGAGTTTGATTACTTATGTCTGATGCAGTAGTTTATGACTTCGTGACTTGGCGAGTATAAGTGCCACCTTGTGTAGCCATGCAAAATCGTTGGCCAATCGGATACAAAGAAGTATTGCATCATTAGATAATATGACCAATAAAGAAATGGGGAGGAGATTAAGATTATGCTTGAAATACACGGATGGAAAAAAAAAATCCCAACACCAAGAAAAAATTATTGTACAGTAATGAAATTTCAGCAATACATTTGTCTAGGTAACATATTTAATTGATTAAAGTTTCAAGATCACAGGTAGAGCCATTGGCGAGAAAAGCCATTTCAAATGTGAAATGTTGGTACATTAGTAACCGGTGTAACTGCCAGAATTTTGAATGCAAGCATGCAAACGTGCATGCATTGTGTTGTACAGGTGTCGGATATCAGTTTGTGGGATGGAGTTCCATGCCTGTTGCACTTGGGCGGTCAATGCAGGGACGGTTAATGCTGGTTGTGGATGACGCTGGAGTTGTTGTCCAATGATGTCCCATACGTGCTCGATTGGAGAAAGATCTGGTGATCTAGCAGGCCAAGGCAACATGTCAACACTCTGTAGAGCATGTTGGGTTACAACAGCAATATGAGGGCGAGCGTTATCCTGTTGGAAAACACCCCCTTGAATGCTGTTCATGAATGGCAGCACAACAGGTTGTATCACTAGACTGACGTACAAATTTGCAGTCAGGGTGCGTGGGATAACCACGAGAGTGCTCCTGCTGTCATACGAAATTGCTCCCCAAACCATAACTCCAGGAGTAGGCCCTGTGTGTCTAGGCCGCAGACAGGTCGCTAGCAGACGTTCACCTGGCCTCCTTCTAACCAACACACGGCTATCACTGCGACCAAGGCAGAACCGGCTTTCATCAGAAAACACAACAGATCTCCACTCCGTCCTCCAATGAGCTCTAGCTTGACACCACTCACGTCGCAAACGGCAGTGGTTTGGAGTCAGTGGAATGCACGCTACAGGGCGTCTGGCTCGGAGCTGTCCTTGAAGTAACCGATTTGTAACAGTTCGTTGTGTCACTGTGGTGCCAACTGCAGCTCGAATTTCAGCTGCAGACGCAGTACGATTAGTCACAGCCATACGCCGAACACGGCAGTCTTCCCTCTTAGTAGTGCCACGTGGCCGCCCGGAACCCGGTCTTCTTGAGGCAGTACCTTCCCTTGACCACTGCTGCCAACACTCATGCACAGTGGATACATTCCTGCCAAGTCTTTCTGCAATATCACGGAAAGAAAACCCACCTTCTCGTAGCCCTACTACACGACCTCGTTCAAACTCAGTGAGCTGTTGATAATGGCTTCTTCGTCATCTTAGAGGCATCCTTGACTAACATTAACCCACTACGTCAAATCTCAACTGTAAATAACAATCACGAACCTTACAGCACTTATTTAAAGCAAACCTCATTTGCATGTTCATAGTGTTGCTACTAGCACCACACTTATGCATGTAGCTCGAAATTTGAATCGACGTCATCTTTCAGATGTATAAACACGCCTACCAAATTTCGTTTATCTAGCACAACTCTTTCCTGGTGTTGGGATTTTTTTTCCATCAGTGTATGCCAAACTTATGACTATAAAAGATGAAACACACCAAAATTAAGGTCTTCTTCCAGAGTTCTCCTGTGACAGCAATTGTCTAAAAAAGTTACGCTGGTCACTGGATCCGAAAATTAAGTAACAGCGAATTCGTTCAACATCCTAATGTGAAGCCACAGCCGATTTCCGAACCCGTGTTCCTGTCTTAAAAGTCTATTTGTGTTCCTTGAGCCCTGACTGCAAATTGTTGACACCAGAAGCTGTAACAGAAGAAGGTATTACATATATCATAAAAATGCTCCCTAAAAACAAAATCTGCATTAACTCTTGTATACACCCCGCGACAAAAAGATAGGTACAAAGGGTTTTTTCTTTGATTTTTCATAAAATAACATTATCTAAATTGTACTTATCCATTTATTATTATCATAAAATAACACTATTCCCGGACTAATTTTTGTTTTAAGACTAATTTAGAAAATTTCAAGACTAAAAATTTTCTAATTAAAGACAACACTGGGACAAAAAAAAATAAGAACAAAGGGTTTATTTTATTTTTTATTATTTTTTATTTTTTGAATATGATTATTTTGAATATGATTCAAATATTTAATATGTTTTTGATATGATAATGTTTTGTTATGATAATAAGTGATCAGCACAATTTAGATAATGGTATTTTATGAAAAATTAAAAAAAAAAAAATCTTTGTTCCTATCTGTTCCTATCTTTTTGTCGCGGAGTGTAGTCTTAAATTAGAAAAATTTTAGTCTTAAAACTTTTCTAAATTAGTTTTAAAACAAAAATTAGTCTGGGAATAGTGTGATTTTATGATAATAATAAATGATAAGCACAATTTAGATAATGTTATTTTATGAAAAATCAAAGAAAAAACCCCTTGTACCTATCTTTTTGTCGCGGGGTGTATAATCATGCATTATAATATGCTATGTTTGTCAATTTTTGACCTGAAAGCAAAATAGAGACCAAAAATCTACTAAAAAAATTTGGCATGACTTGCTGCACCATTCTTGATGTAAGATGCAGACAGCAGTAATGCAGGATCTCACATACATATAAAAGGATATAAAAATAATTTCCATTCAAAATTATAGATGAACAGCAATTTTTAAAAGCACTCTTATATTCTGATTTTTCTTGTTTCACATTTTATGATGCAAAACTTAAAAAGATCCAACTTTTAAAATTAACTACATTAAATAAGTAGAATTTATATAGATTTTGAGGTTTTTGGAAATGCGTAATAATTGTTCAGAAAATTTTTAGTAGTTGGACTGCCACACAGACATCAATCAAAATGAAATTACTAACTTTTTTAAAATTAGCAACTATCTCTGAATTAATATGAGCATATTTTTACTGCTAATCTGTTTATTCTTAAAAAAAAAAAAAAAAAAAAAAAAAAAAAAACATTTTCGGTACAGAAGTTTTATAGAATCATAAACTATACATAGTAACTCAATTATGATTTGCTAGTATAGTGCTTCATATTCCACTGTGCAGTATCTAATTCATTTTTTATTTTTGTCATGTTATTTATTTATTTTATTTATTAATTCTTTTTCTCAAATATATACTCGGATCTTGATTACAACAATCTCATTTTGAAATTCTGATTTCAAAAAGTTTGTGAAATAGTGTCTGAAAATTTTATAAAATATAGACAGGCATATTCAACACAATTTAAAACTCATTTTATCAAAATATTTAAACTGACTTCATGCAAATTAGTTATTAATTTTTAAGCAAAGAAATAGAACTTTTAATTTCTTCATTGGCCATGGGAAAAAATTCACTCAGAAGGAAAGAAAATAAAATAGATGTGTGGAGTCTAAGGTTGATTTTTGTATATGCTCACCTGTTATATCTGTGTTTGCAGAGACAATGACTTTACCAATAGATATTATGTTGGTAATCAGCCAGGGTGGTTCAGTGGTAGAGCGTTTGCATGGTAAGCAGAGTGCCTAGGTTCGATTCCTGGTTCTAGCATTTAAGTTGGTATAAAATGAACTTTACACTCAAATTTCTCTAAATTGATTCTATCTGTTAAAAATTTGTCTCATTATATTTCTGCTTCATTTGAGAATACCAGTTGTTTGTGTTGCTTCCATTTTAAAGAAAATTAGTTTTTTATAGTCTCTGTAATTCAGAATTACAGCATAAAAAATTTTTTGGCATTAAAATGAAAAGAAAGAAGAGAAAAGTTCAAAATTAAGAAAATATGCCTGTAGAATCTTGATAATTTGAAATGTTAGAGTTGGTTATGTATATGTATCTTTAGCTTTTATTTTCTTTCTTTCCATCTTTATCTGCAAGGAAAAAAAAAAAAAACATTGCATTATTTTATGTCAGAATAAAATAAAGAATACATGCATTGAAAGTATTGTCTAGTAAAGGTGAAGATTAACAGCTGCTACTTGTTTAAAAAGGAGGCAGTTAAAAAAAAGTTACTACAGTCATAAGTTTTTATTTTTGTCTAAGGAAAAAACTATATTCGAAAAATAAATTCTTCACTAAAATGGCGATCTTAAAATGTACTTTTCATAAAAATTGGCATACTTAAAATTGGTTTTTCACAGAAAATCAGATGAGTTTAAAAAGTTTATATATATATATATATGAAAGGGACAAAAATAAATAGTTTTAAATTATTAAAAAACCCAATTTAAAAGTGTGAAAATCGCTACTCAAAATTATAATCGCGAATAATTCGTAATTACCCCTTTAAAGACTGTTTCCTAGCAGAAGACTTTATAACTCAGAAATCAGAAAAGGAACGAAATTATAAGTCAAAATTCGCTGACGTTAGTGCAATTTGTAACTGCCACTGCATTGAGCTGCATATTAATTAATCCCAGAAATTCCTTTTACGAGCCCAGATGATCTAGAGAACCAATCAGCAGCTCAGAAAATTAGGTATTAAAGGCCAAACATTAAACAAACGGACACTACTTGCCATGCTTTTCTAGTGCTAATAAACTTATTGTTCGCCATTCCTCCGAAATTACGTAGGTCCTACAGGCCTCCCCAACAGATTCGGCGGCCCGGGGCACCGCTTGAACGGCCCGTGGATCGGCAGAGTGTCAGACTGACTCCAAGAAAGCCTAGTTGTCATTGCGTGCTGCGTCTGTCATCTCTCTTTCATCCAGTAATTAATTCATCACATATATATATATATATATATATATTTGAATTGAATGAGAAAATTACATTTTTTTGTAATTAGTGTAAAAAATAACATGAATTAATATACTAGCAAAGTAATTTCTTATTTCAGAAATTATTTGCAATTAAATATTCCCTCCCCAACCTCCCCCCCCCCTTCCAAATCAATGACAATTTTACAAAAATAATTCTTATTTGTCAGTTGACTCCCCCCTCCCCCCATCCTCTCAAGGAAAAAATAGTTTTTCATAAATTGACTGTTGGAAAATATCATATATAAAATTATGTATAAAACTATCTATATATGTATATTTTTTTTCCCCAAATGTTTTTTATACACTTCTCCCAGTTTTTAAATATTAAAAAATTTAAGGTAGTAAGTTTTTAAGTCCTCCCCCTTCTTAAATGCATACACTTCTAAATAATTTAGCCTTCAGATCATGTTGTATATGACTTTAAACCTTTTTATTCATATGCATATATTTTAATTATATGTGAATTGTATGTATATAAAATGACATATAAATGATCATTAAGTTAATCTTGTCTATTGGTGACTGTCCACTTTAATTTTTTTTTTGGTCTTGCCCTTTAGTGTCTAGTATCTATGCATAACATTATAGAATATGCTTTTGCTAATGTGAAAATAATAATAATAACAATAGTACAATATTGCAGTATGGAAGCAAAGAGTATTTATCCTCCTCATCCATCTGAAGCTAATTCTCCATTTCAACACTGTCGACTTTTATTGAATCAGTTGGGATTTATGTCTTGGGAAAAGAGGTGAGTAAATATAGAAACAGTCTAAGTTTAAAAAAATGTATAATAATAAAAGAAAGTATTTTTGTATTTTTACTCTCATAATGTTAATTGTTTGAAAAAAATTTCGCTTCTATTTTTAACAATTTTAAATAAAAACTGTAGTGATTGTAATTAATATAAAAATGGCTTGCACCTCCTGTAGCATATAAAGTAACAGTGTCGACTTGCCAAATTTTTTGCATTTACATCAACTATTTTCGCTGATTATTTTGAAAATCATCCATTATTGGAGCAATCTATGCATTTAACAAAAAGACAATATATTTGAGTGCAGTCATTTTTATTAATCTCATTCATACAGGAGTGTCTAGATATCTAACTATTGCAAGATAATTTGATGATCGACATACACAATGATAATTTTGACAGAAAGAATCGGCTCTTGGTTTACTTACATGTTATAGGAATCTAATAAAAAAGAGAATTCCTGTGGTATGCACTGTCTTTTTAATCTGTAATTCCCTGTTTACTGTACAGATGTCATTTAGCTCATTTACAGGGTTTTATCAGTTCTTATTGCGTGTGTGAATATGACTCCGTCATTTTTTTTTTGTTAAAAAAAACACAATTATTAGGTAATAAAATGGAAAATTTATTTATTCAAAGTAGTTCCCACCTGCAGCTACAACTTTTATCCATCTTTCAAGGAATTTATTGATTCCTTTCCTGAAGAAATCCTGGTCTTTGGAGACTTTCCAATCAATAAGCCAATTTTCGATTTTGCATGAGAACTGAACTGCGGTTCAGAAAGAGATGACTACATTGATCTGTAAAGGTAAAAATCTGGAGGAGCTATTTCTGGTGAATACGTCAGGTGGGGTAAAATATCCTAGTTCTGCCCTTTTAAGTAATTTTTTGCAATGTTTGTAACATATTGTTTTGCATTGTCATGCTGTAAAATTAATTTATTGTGCCTATTTACCCATTCTGGTCATTTTTCCATAGCTTGTTTCAAACGTATAAGTTATCACTGATAAACATCACCATTGATGGTTTCACCAGTTTCTAGCAGTTCATAATATATTATGCTCTTTTGATCCCACCAGATACAAAGCATTACTTTATTGCAGTGAATATCTTGTTTCGGTTGTGATGGACTAGGTTCACGTGGCTTCACCCAAACTTTTTTGCACTTAAGATTTTCATAATAAATCAACTTTTCATCTCCAGTAACAATTGAATACAAAAAACTTTTTCTTTGGTATCTTTGAAGTAGCATTTCACAAATTGTTTTTCGACGATCAATGTCTGTCTTTTAATTTATGTGGGACCCAGTTATTAGCTTTTTGAACCATTCTTAGTCCTTTCAAATGTTTTGCCAAGTTGATTGATCAACATTTAATGCTTCAGCTAATTCTGACTGTGTTTTACAACAATCTTCAGCCAATAGTGTTTCCAATTCATTATCTTCATTTTTTTTTTTTTTTTTGGTGGTTTTCCATGTTCTTTATCGTCAGTACTAAAATCTCCATCTTTAAACCAGCAAAACCGTTCTTTGCAAGTAGAATTCGATGGAGCATGTTCACTGTAAATGTCTACAAGCAAATGATAAGTTTCGGCTGCACTTTTCTTGGCAATAAAATAATGTAAAATAATTACCTGCAAATGACATTTATTTGGAATAAAATTTACCATTTTCAAAAAATTAAAAAGGATAGATATTTATACTCAGACTATATGTTACATACTGCATTTGACAGCTGATATGAATTACTATCAAATACAACTATTGAAATTTTAAAGTACACGTGATCAGTTTTAAAAGCAACATCTTTTGATAAAGGACGGAGTCATATTCATGCACCTAATAAAAAAAAGTAAAAAAAAACTAGCTTATAACTGATGATCTGGGAACATTGAATTTCTTAGGAAAAATAATCCCCCCCCCCCCCCCAAAATAAATAAAAATAAAATACAATAAACAAATAAATAAAATGAATATATAAACGAAAAATTAAAAAGGAGACTCTTTTTTATTTATTTTTTAAATTATTTTAAGGGAATTGTGCATTATTAAGCTATCTTTTATCAGTTTTTTTGTATTACTGTCTTTGCCCTCTTCACTAGTCACTATATTTAAATTAACCATTTTTATAACAATAAATCTCATTTTCTTCCCTATATTTATGAATAAACCTCGAAAATAGTTATATGTATTATTATATAGTTATATATATTAACAATTATCGTTTGCTACAAAAAAGTTATTGTTGAACTAATTCATTTGTAAAACATAACCCTTGATTGGCAATACATTTAAAAAAGAAAAATTGTTGTTCTAAGAAAAGCGTTCATATTTGTTATGCAGACAAATAAAATATTTATATGTAACATGGGGAAGCCTTCTCATATCTATATATAAATGTGAAGTACCACTGACTCACTCATCCATGTATCAATGCAGAATTCAAACTACTGATTGAAGCTAAAAACATGCCATTTAGAGAGAGTAGGTTTATTTATGACTTAAGGGCTCACTAAAAATGAATTCAATGAAATTAACTGATAAAACAGAGCTTCAAATGTAGCAGAATTTCTCCTCTTAGGCCCTAATTAAGGTAAAAGATAAGTCTTCTGAAATTTAACCCTTAAAAGATTGGCTAGAAATTCTACCCATTCTTCACACATGGAAAATCAATGGTTTTCTAATAAAAGCTTGAAATTAAGAAAAATCCTCTTTGGTCCTAATTAAGGTAAAAGATAAGAATCTTCAAAATTTAACCCTTAAAGGGGAGAGAGGGGTGTCCAGCATTTCTACCTGTTTTTCACACTTGTAAAATAGCAGTGGTTTCCAACAGAGTTTTCAATAGATTTGAGCAATGCTTGGTTTTCATCAGAACTCTGATTAAACAATCTTTTGCCAACAGGTCAAATTAATTGGCTTTGTTTTCAATTTTTTTCTTTTTTTTTCCTCTTATGTGAAGAACGTGTAGAACTTATCAATTCTAAGTCCAAACTTCTAAAGCTAAAAACATGCCATTTGAACAGTAATTTTTTTTCATAATTTAGGAGCTCGCTGAGAACAGATTTAATGGAATTTAACCCTTAAGGGGTGAAAGGGAGTTCCAGCATTTCTATCCATTCTTTGCATGTAGAAAATCGCAGTGATTTCCAGTAGAATATTTTAATAGATTTGAACAAAGCTTGATCTTCATCAGAACTCTAAATAAACAATCCCTTACCAACAGGTCAAATTAATTGGTTTTACTTTTTTTTTTTTTTTTAATTTTCCCATGCAAAAAAAGGGCAGAACTACTAGTTGTAATTTAATTTAGAATTAAGATTACTATTTATTCTATTGCTCGTACTACTTTTTACTATTTATTGTATAGCTAGTAAACTAAAGCCCAACACAGCCATATTAAAGCATAGCAGTTTTCTGTATGAAAATTCATGTTTTCCATTGAATGTTTTCTACAAAATGATGTCATTTGCAATAATAGTACTTCATTTGGGAGGTTTTCTGAAAGTGTTACATGTTATAAATATTATTTTGATTTTAATTATGTTTAGACACTACATTATTTTCATGTTTTCATAGTAAAATGTTTGTTATGTTGTTGTTGTTGTTGTTGTTACTTATGCCACTTGGAAATTCTGAGCCCCGGTAGTGGAACTAACTGGGTTTAAGGCAGGAGGGGTGCGTCATTCCGTTTAACAGAGGAGCGCCCAATATAGGGAGGAAGTACGTCTTAGCTCCAGAAGCTGGCGATAGATGGCAGCACCAGCAGGAACTCGAATTTTGATCCGGGACAAGGCTGAGTTTAAACCCATGTTCCGGTACCCCCAGAGGTATAATTTTTTATGGGAACTTGGAGGACTTTGCGACCACGACGGAATTTAACGTACACCAGTCGCCATTAGCGTACACGATGGTCTTCGGCCCGAACCCGCAATCTTTCGATCACGAACTTGCTGCTCTTACCGATCAGGCTACCGCGGCCATGTTAATGTTTAAATTGTATTAATGAAATTTTAACAAAAGCATAATTTTAGAACATTTTTTTTTAATCATTTCATTGCTTTTTAATTTTGAATATTTTAAAACCTCTACTTACAGAGAATATATACATTAGAAATAGTTTACATGTCAAATTTGAAGTTTCTAGTCACTGGTGTACCAAGGATGGGGCGGTCCACCCTGGTCCTCTGGTCATAAGGGGGGCCTCCAAAGGAACTTAACCTTTTAAGTATATGTGTCATTATTTATCGTGCCATTATTTTAATCTGAAAAATTCCCTGCAATTCCCCTTTAAACCGTAGGTTCCTGTCTAATGAGTCTTAATATGCAAAATGTGACCATAAAGTGACAACTCCAAAACCAAAAAACTCATTTATACCAAGCTTGACCAACGCCCCTGGTATTCTTGTTGGTTTGGCTTCTGAATAAATCTTAAAAGTAACTTCATTGTTTTTTTATTGTAAATAAATACGTAAAGAAGTGCAGGGGGGGGGGGGGGGCTCAATGTAGTTGTGACTACAGTTAGGGGGGCTCCGAATGAGATTTTTGCCTCGAGAGTTGTAGGTTCGCCACTGTTTGTAGTTGCATTAGTATTGTCAGAATTGTACAAATGATTTTTGAAAGGGTTTTTCCTCACCCTTTCTCATTGTGCCCTTACTAGAAATGTCAGACTCTCAGAAAGCTTTAACCCTGGTAATTGCAGTAACTATGTCAAGTTTTATTTAAATAGATTGTGGTTTGGGAGGAGAGGTAAAACATACCCACACACATACATATAACTTTTATTTGTGTTAAGATTGAAAACCTTAATATTAAAAATCTATACTTTTTTATATGATATGATACTATATTATTTTCTGTAATTAAAATCTATATTTAATTCCTTCAGATCTCAGTTTGATTTGTTAAAGAAAAATGAGCAACTTTTAAGAGAACTCAGGAATTTAGACAAACAAGTATGGTAAGATGTTTTGATGTGACTAATAAGTTCTAGTGTAATTAAATATTAAAATGTACACATAAAAAAGTAGTTTATTATATCAATATTATTTTTTTCTCCTCTAAACAGTCGTGACACTCATAAGATAGCTGTTATTTATGTTGCACCTGGGCAGGAGGATAAAAACACCATTTTATCAAATCAAGGTGGAAGCCAAGAATTTGAAGAGTTTGTTGCTGGTCTTGGTTGGGAGGTATAATAATAATAAAATAGTATAAATAGTATAGCTAAAGAAAAAGAGTAATAATAATTAAAGGAAAAAAAAAAAATCTTATTATAGGTTGAATTGGAAAATCATCCAGGCTTTCTGGGTGGTTTGCAAAGGAACAAAAGTACAGGTGATACTTCTCCATATTATGCTACACCTTTTACTGAAGTCATGTTTCATGTTTCTACACGGATGTCTACAAATGTTGAACCTGAATCAATTCATAAAAAGGTATTCTAATTGTATTTTTATGGAGTAAATATTCTTATAATTAGTATTCCCCCCCCCCCCCCCCCCCCCCCGTCAAAAAAAAAAAAAAAAAAAAAAAAAAAAACATTTTTATGGGCATCTATGTGGATTGTCTATTATTGTAGAATATATCATGAAAGATCAAGGACATAGCTTCCCCGCTGAAATTTTGCAGATTAGTTGCAATTTCTTTTTCTTTTTTTCTGTAGTTATACCTCATTTTTAACACTCAACATTATGTACTAAAGTTTAAACCCTCTCTGGATTTTTTATTTTTTTTCCCTGGCTACAGCCTTGTGAAAGATAGACTATCTCAACATCATTATAGACAAATTCTACCTTTAAAAATTTTAATTCCCCACCTCTCCCACAAATTCACTATTTTAATCGTGTAGAGTTAGTTTACAACTTTTTAAAGTCAAGGGCCACTTATTTGATTATCTTACAACTGGAGGGCTGCATATGCAATAACATCATCAAGTTAGCAGCACTGATGTTAATTTAGGTATAAAAATGTGAACTTCAAGGCCTAAATTCATTTTAATACTCAACGTAATGATGTTTTTATATATTTTAAAAGTTATTTTAACCTATGACTGCTAATTTAATATTTCTTTTCAAAAAGTATGTATGAAAAATATTGAGAAAAAGCTTTTTTTTTTTTTTTTTTTTTTTTTTTTTTATTATTCAATAAAAAATAATCACACTTGATAAGGAGAAAAGTATATTTTAAGATAATTTTTAACCATAATCTAACAGTAAATGCTTGAAAATAAAAGTAGATGAAATATTTATTTGAGGAAAAATTACAAGAATAAAGAATTGAAGAACAATAAGGCAAAAAAATCTCAACTCACTTATATAGGACCCTTATATAGCTGGACTGTTAAGCTACAGATGATATAAATCACGCCTATCGAAACTTGGAAGGTTGAGAATTAGTGAAAGAAACTGGTCGTTAAGAGAAAAAGATTTTGCAACTATATTTTTAGTATTTTTCTTTTTAGCTTTTATTATCTAAAACTGAACAGTTTGTGGAGCTCAAGAAGGGGCAATTGAAAGAGAGGGATTTTTTTATTTTTATTATTATTATTAGAGTGAGAATTTTTTAAAAAAGTAGTTGAAGTATTCTTACGGGTTGCATATCAACAAATCGAGGGCCACATGTGGCTTGTGGGCCGCAGGTTATGCATCCCTACTATAGAGCATGTTTAGGGTATCATTGTATAGCAGCTCATAGCTGAGAAATCACTTTTTTGAAATAACCACCAATTGTATGACCAATCCTTGAAGATCTGGTACAATCTATTTTTAGTCATCTTCTGTATGTACTTGTAGCATTCATGTCAATGGGAGTTTAAAGTTATTTTGCCAAAGGTGAACCAATGCAATATTATATGGGAGGTCAATAAGGATTTAGATTTTTATTTTGGATATAGATTGAATTTTTTTAAATTTTATTACTTTTTTTTAAAATTCAGAAATTTCATTTTCAATCGGGACATTAAATGATTTTATCTGAAATTTTATAAAGGATTATTATTATTTTTTTTTTTTTTTTTTGATTATCAAAAATTGTACATATAAATAGAGCCTTACAAGGGAAGTATGAATCAGTAAAATTGCTATTGAAACCAAACCTGCTGCAGTTAAAGAACATGGTCGAAAACATTGGGTACAGTACAAATTTGCTGCAACAACACCCATGGGGGCGAGATATAACCCCCTAATAGTTTTAGTTATTTCTATAAAAGCCTACAAAACACAACTCGTAACAAGAACAAATGGTGCTGTGGTAGCGTGTTTGACTTCTGATGCGAAGGTCGTCGGATCGAGTCCCCGCAAGGGCATTTTGTATTTAAATTTTTTATTTCAACTAAAATATTTGTTTTTTACATTTTTAATTATATTAAAACAAGTTTTTTTTTCAGCGCAGGCAATTTAATAATTTTTTACTTTTTAACCAATGTATTTATTTATTTATTAAATTTAAAGAAATTAATAATTTAACAGGAAATACTTTTATATTTCATTTAGATAAGATTTTGTTAATGATTATGTTTTATGTAAATTTCTAATTACTATTTTTTAACAACGACATTAGTATCAAGAGTTAATCGTCTGCTCTCATTTGTATTATTTATTCATGCAATTTTTTGCATGAAAATTCCTGAATGAACAACAGCCGTTGCTTTAACTATTCGATGTCGCATTTAACTTTTATTTCAAATGTTTCATTAAACAACTGTCAAATTTAATGGTGTCGGAAGAACTGATAATAGTATTGAACATGATAAATTTTCTCAATGATTTTACTAATTCATAATTAGTTTACATCTCAAAAATTCAAAATCTGGGTAAATATGGATTTTATAAATCTAGTAATCTCGACAAAAAACCAAATATTTAACAAAATGTTCGTGATGAACAATAATTGACGGTGAACAAAACTGTAATTCAAATAATTGTGATCAATCTTTTTGTATTTCTTGTTCCAATTGTGAAAAATACTTATGGTTTCATGATTTTTCTACTTTTAATCATAACTGTTATAAATTAGAAATTATATTCGTAGCTTTAAATATTATTTTATTTTTTATAAATAAAAAAAATAAAAATGTATATTTCATAAATTCATGGTCAATCTTTATTAAAATATACTTAAAAAAAAAAAAAAAAAAGATCTTCTTAATATAATTAATATTTTCCCTTAAAATAATGATTTAATTTAATTAAAAATGTAAAAAATAAATATTTTATTTGAAATAAAAAATTAAAATACAAAACACCTTTGCGCGGACTCAATCCGAGGACCTCCATATCAGAAGTTATGCATGCTACCACAGCACCATTCGTTTTTATTACGATGTGTCTTTTGTTGGCTTTTATAGAAATAACTAAAAGTATTAGAGGGTCATATGTCACCCCCATGGAGGTTGTTGCAGCAAATTTCTACTGTACCCAATGTTTTCGACCATGCTCTTTAATTTAAGCTTGGTTTGGTTTCAATAGCAATTTTACTGATTCATACTTCCCTTGTTAGCATTACATATTATATATGAACTAGCAGGCTTTGCTGGTCACTATCTTTAATTAATTTATTTTTTAATTGAATAATTGAAACATTTAAATAAACATATTTCAATTGGCAACTATTTTCAGCACAGCTTTAGTATGGGACAACTCCCTTGGAGATTTCAGATATTTTTTGCGATAAACTAAAATGGCTATTGCAAACACTGTAACTAAAGTTCTTGGCAAAAAACGTCCGAGCTACTTCGGTACCAATTTTCAAATTTCACCAAGGAAGTCCCATTGTTGTGCTCTATTTTCAGCAAATCAAAGCCATGGCCAAGTACCGTGATATACAGCTGTTAATTCATTCACCAAACTGGCAAAAAATAATAAAAGCTGCCAAGTGAATTCTATACTAAAACTATGCTCACTTTACTTTGTGGACGATAAAATCAAGGTAAAAATTTTTTGTTTGTGCGCTGTTTTACTCCTTGGAATTCTTGCAGGTTGGCAGGTATGAGAATGGAGTGGGTGGAATTTTGTTATTGCTGATGATTTGCTTACAAAAGTTGAAGGAAAGGTTAAGGTGAACTGAAAATTTACAATTGCAACACTGTTACTGCATTTTTTTTTTCTCTTTTTTTAATGTTCTCTTCTAATTAAACTGCATTTCCCTTTTTCATAAGTTGCAAAATTGCAGGCAGTATCTTTGAACGATGAGGCTATACAAAAGCTGGTCTTCTGCTATGATAAATGCTTCAATAATGGTGATAAGAATGTTGAAAAATAATCTAAGCATTATACTTCATTATACAATGAAAGTGATTTTCTAATAATGGTTTCTTTTGTTCAGTTACTTAACAGAACTTACTCCCTAGATTGCCCTCATATGTATATTGAAATAATAATAATATATAAAATATATAATTAATGTTTATATTTTAATGTGTTTTTCTTCACTTTCAAATGTATTAATTTCTGTTGTATATCTATAATCAGTTTTATTTTCTTTTTGTCATGTAGCCAGATGTATGAATTATTATGTATTTAAAATTTTCTTAGGTTTGTCATCTAGGAAATGATGAAGTTCATATAGTTTGGTCTGAACATTATAGAGACTATCGAAAAGAAATTATTGCTACAGAATTCTGTGATGTCCTTATAGTAATATATCCTATTGGTGGAAGACTGTATAGAATTCATATATCTAGAAAATTAGGAGTAAGTATATTTTTGACACAGGTTTTATGCTAATGCAATTTTATTAAATAAAGCACAATCACAACTGTGAAAAGCAGGAAAAATCAACTGTTATCCATCAGGCAATTAAAATAAATTAAATGCATCGAAAAGTGGGTAGGAAACGCATTGCATTCAAAGATTTGTGGTTCGTCTGCAACTATGACACCTACACATTTACATAATAAAGAACAGGAAAAGTCATCGTAAAACTGATAAAATACCATGGAGGGGAGTAGTAAAACAGATAATTTCAACTATGAAAAACAAGAAAATAAACTGGCACCAGTAAAAAAAAAACATAAGAAATCAAGGCAAAGTAAATGCATTAAGGAGCAGCTGGGTTAAGTGGTGGTGAGTTTAATTACTATTTTTAATAGAAAGATCATTAAACTTTCATAACTGGATCTATAGTCAAAATTGGCCTGAAACTTGAACAATGTTGGCAGTAGTGTCATTTAAATTTAAATCCATTAAATGGTTGCTAAAAAGGGTAATTTGACCAATTTTTTTTTTTTTTTTTCAATCTGAGTAGATGATTTTATGGGTTTTAAATACATAAGAGAAGTTTTAAAACATCACTATGAAGCATATAGTGTTTTTGTTTGTAAATAAACAATTAAACCTATTTAAGGTTTATTTTTCTTATTTACACCTAAAATTTTCTTTAAAATATGAAAAATAAATTTATACAAAAGGAATCAGAAAAAAAAAAAAAAATTAGAAAGTGGTTAGTCAAAGTTTTAATGAAGATACTGTAGTACCTCTATTATCTTATGTAATTGGACCAAACCTACATTGGATAATCGAAATTTCCAGATAACAGAGAGTTTTTCAATGATCACCTAATTTAATATGTAACATCGTTATTGAACTGCTATGTTATGACTATTCAATCTGCTAATTAAAATTTATTTAAATTCAAATTATACATAAAAACTTACTTATTCAAATAGGAGCTACATCTTGCATAAATTGGTCATCTTTTATCATGCAGCTCTGTCACAAAGTTTTCTTAAAAGAATTAGTTCATTTAATTTCGAAATGGGGATTATTTTGGTTTAGAATGGGGACATGTACACAGGGGATGGCTGGAACTCAAGCTAATTTCATAGCTGCCAAGTACTCCGATTTTTATCGATGTGCTCCGTTAATCCAAAAATTATCGGAAAACTCTGATTTTTCCAACTTGGCATTTCTTTATTTGTTATTTTCACTTTCATTCATAGCTGCCAACTTTCCGTTTCTGGCAGAAGTTTTCCAATTTTTAAGTTAATCTTCTGGCTTCTGATATTAAATCGATTTCGTCAGTTTTTTAAAAAGCCATGAATATTGTTCGCTCCTTAAAAAAAAAAAAAACATTAACTATTGGTAATCAAACACTACACAGAAGCGTTTTGATTACTAGTCTTTTCCCATCTACTACATAAATGTTAATATTCATTTTAAACTTACTTTGTGAGATTCTAGAATGTATAAAGAAATATAATGATTCAATATTACTCGCTCATGTAATTTTTTTTACCCACCCCCCTCTTTTCGTATTTCCAACTAGTGATTAACGATTAAATGCTCTGCGGAAGCCATTTCTTACCCAATCTTTCTCCCATCACAAAATAAATGTCAGTATTCATTTTAAATGTGCTTTATTCGACTTTAAAACCTATAAAGAAGTAAAATTACATAGCTGCTAAGTACTCCGTTTCTTCCGGAGTTTCTCCTGAAATATCGCTTAACTCCGCGTGTTCCGCAAAAGTGCCGTTTTACTCCGGATATTTTTCAGAATCTCCTTATCTAACCTCAAAACCAGCGATTTAGACTCAGTTGTATGTGTAGCCCTTACCCTGCGTACGAGACTAGTAGAAAGAAACCAATCAGCGGTTCCTTAAGGGCGTGGCATTTGCTCTGTTTACGAGGCTAGAAAGAAGAAACCAATCGGAGTTTTTTCGTAGGTGTGGTTTGCGCTCTGTTTGCGAGACTATTGGGAAGAATCCAATCGGCGTTGGCTGTCTCTGTGTGACAATTGACTGCGTAGTGTATCGCTTTTCGGTTCTATCTTATTGTTATTGTTTGTGTTGTTCCATGTGTTCCATGCTTTCGTTTTCGCCCGCAACGTAATATTAATTTGTTTTGTACTTCCGTTTTTACTGGCGATGTATTATTAGTTTGTGTTTCGATTTGCTGTAAATATTACCTGTGGTGGATGATAAATTATTTCAATAACAGAAAATTAATTTTGTAAAGCATTTTGCTTTTGTTAACTCTTGTTCCGAAAAAACTACGTCATAACAATTTACAGATGTACTTTTGCATTTTTCTACTAAAATTGCTTCTAAAGTTGATATGTTCATGCTGGATCTATATTCTGTTAGATTTTTCTTTACAATAGAAAATACTCTTTCACAACCAGCATTGCCATGTGGTAGGAGAAGTATAGTCTTCATAATTGAAGGTAAATGATTGTATTTTTTTGATCCATTGTGATCTCTTAAATTTTCGATCAGTACCTATGCTGTGTCGCACCGTGTCGCAGATTTCATCATTTAATGGAACAACTTGATAGTAAGAAAATTCTTTTTCTATGTCATCTCTATCCCCTTCAGGAACTGCAAATAGGTTTAGAAAGTATTCAAGTGAAGAGAATTTCATTCTATGTCTAAGCAAAATATCGGTTATTTCTGCGTGTTTATAGACATCATCAGTGAGCGGAAATTTTCTAATTATATAAGAACTGGCTTCTGAATAGAAATGTCTGATAGTAGCATAGGATATTGAAAGAATTTCAGTTGATAGGTTTTCATCTTTTATAAGTTGTCTAGTTTTACCCCCAGTAACCAGTTCACTGTCTTCTTTCTGATTTTTAACTTTTGTAAAATTAATCTCATAAATTGAGCTGCAACGGAGAATAGCTGTGGGTTTTATGAACCTTGATAAAATATTCTCATATAATGAGAACATCTCCCTTTGATATTTATGTATCATGGGTGCCTCTTGCTGCATCATCACATTTGCAGCCTCAAATATTGGAATAACAGACTGCAAAAAGAGGATTCATCAAAAAATGTTATACCAATAGGTAAGTCTAATTCTAGAGCAATTTTTAATAGTTGAAAATTATTATTATTTTTACCTTTAATGTTTACATTTAATTTTTTATTTTAATTAATTATAGCTGAAAATTACTTTATTGTGTAATATTAACTGTTAGTTATGATTGTGTAATTGGAATTTATAAATAATTCAATTTTAAACATAATTTAGTACATTTTTTTCTTTACTTTCTTTAATTTACATTTTACTCCTGATATGCGTCTCAAAACTCCTGAAATTTACAAATATTTCTCCTGAAGAGTTGTTTACAATGTTGGCAGGTATGAAATTATTTCTCAGTCATGTATTTTTTTTTTACCCACCCTCTTTTTCCCAACTCTAGCTAGCAATCAAAAATTAAACATCCTCCAGTGCTCAAGCTTTCTCAATCTACAACAAAAGGATCACTGCTCAGAATAAAATTCTTTTATTAGATTCTAGAACCAATAAAGTGATAAAAATGCTCAGTATTTCTCAAATGTACTTATTTTTAGACTTTAATACTGAACTTGTTGTGAATCTATTTGTTTTTCCTCAAGAAGTTTAAAATACATACTATATCACCAAACATAGGTCTTACGCAAGATACATAATATCAGTAGCTGAAAATGAAATATAGGAAATGTTGGAGTCAGAATCATAATATACTAGAATAGAATTTATAATAGCTCACAAACACTATAAATAATGCACCGTAAAAGGAAAAAATGCAGTCTGTCTCAAGTAATATAGATATACATACTGTTTATTTGATCATTCTTTCATAGTTTCATTGGTTTAAAGAAATCTTTATTAAGATTGTGTGAATGTAAATTATATATTGAAATCTTATTTAAAATTTTCATATAATAGTTGCATTTATTTCTTGTTTGCTCCGAATTTTAAGTCTTGTGCTCCTAAATTTGTAGGCATGAGGTTGGCAGCTCTGTAATTTAAAAGGAATTCTAAGAGGGGGGGGGGGGGAGAACCAAAATATTTATCTGTACTCTTAGTTCAGAAAGAACGCTTGCATACACAAGGAATATGAAAGTTAAAAAAAAAAAAAAAAAGTATTTTGGTTAACAGAAAGTATAATTTAAAAGAATTTCCGATAATAGACGCTGAAAATAAAGTCAGGAAGTCGACGTTGGCTAACAAAAAGTTATAGTTAAATGATGGTCAGATAATTGAGGTTCTACTTATACATGTATATAGGTTCTGAAATTGTGTATCCTAAGTTTAGTTGAAGTCAGTTAAATATTATAAATTTATTTAAGGAATGTTCACAAATATTCAATTTATATGTCTTTCAGTACATGTTCATTAAAATTTGTGTAAGAAAATTTGATAAAATTTTTGCATGTGAAATTTAAAATGAGTATATATATAGAAAAGAATAAGAAAATTTGTAGTATATATACAATAATAGTATTAGAACTGTCAAAATATCCATACATTTCCCATGAAATTTTTAAAGTGTGTGGTTGATTGATTGGTTGTTTATTTATATTAAAACTAACTGTATACTAGTTGATTTATTTCCTAATTTTTTTATTTTTATTATTATTATTAATCCTTGCTAACCTTTCTTTTTTTAGATTCCTTTTTTTGGGCCTTTATTTAATGGTGCCATTGTGGGTCACAAGGTCTTACCAGGACTTGTACGAGCTACAGCAATAAATGCCAATAGAGCAAAACGTTCTCTAATTTCTCTTTATATGAATTAGTATCCTTTCTATTCCATTTTTAATTTTTTGTTTAATTATTTTTGTATTGGAATATATCTTACAGTTGTAATAAACTATGTATTTTTATTTTCTAAAATACTGTGTCTTTTCATAATAATTAGAAAAAAATATGTAGGACTTGTCAGAATAACTTAAATATATGGTTTTTCATTTTTTTTTTTTTTTTTTTTTTTTTTTTTAAGAAAGAAAGAAAAGTACTAGGCAGCCTCTTTTAATGCAACAAATATAAAAGAGGACATTGCTACCTTTGACATGTTGAGTAAAGTATAAATAAATATATACCTCATTGAAAAAGTTTAATAAAATGAAACGGGTAAAATAAATGTCAATATAACTTCCAACTAAAGGTCTAACTGAAAGAATTCTATGTTAACAGGGCAAAAATCTGAAGGGAGGAAATAAATGAATTTAATATAGTAACTATTGCTAACACAGACAACTGAATTAAAAGAATATATAGTTTAAATATTTTTTTTTTTAATGGAACAGATATATTATACATGACATCATAACTTCCAACTCAAGGTCTAACCAAAAAAATTCTGCTAAACAAATTTAAATTAGTAACTTTATACGGGGGTTGCCTTTTAAGTTTCTACAAAAAGTAGGAAGAAAAAGAATTTTTTTTTGAACAAACTGTTTTATTACTTTTCAAAATATTCGCCTTTAAGATCTGTACATTTTTCCATCCGTTCAAACGAATTCTTGAAAGAACTTTTCCACTCTGAAGTTGCTACCTCAGGAACATGGTTTTGGAAGGCATCAATAGCTTCTTGAGGTGATGAAAATCATTGCTCTCGGATTTTTTGTTTGGCATAAGGAAACAAGAAAAAGTCGTTAGGCGACAAATCTGGAGAATATGGACAATGAGGCATTAATTCAATATTTTTCTCCTTCAAATAATCAATTGTTTCACGTGCTGTGTGGGAGCTGGCATTGTTGTGATGAAGAATGATGTGGCGATTTTTGTTGTTTTTCCTGATTTCATTGATGACTTTTGGCAAACAAATTTTTGTATACCATTTAGCGTTAACAGTTTTTCGATCCTCTAAAGGAATGGTTGCGATATGTCCTATAAAGCCGAAGAAACAATCAATCATTTTCTTGGAAGGGCTTCGTGAACAAACAACTTTCGTAGGACTTGGTTCATCTGGAAACACCCAAACATTATATTGTTGTTTAGTTTCCGGCTCATATGAATATATCCAAGTTTCATCACCTGTAACAATGTTGTATACGGATTTTGCTGTTCCCAATTTAAATTTTTTTAAACATTTCCTTACGCCAATTTACATGGATCTCTTTTTGAGCTTCTGTCAAATTGTGCAGAATCCATCTGGAACAAATCTGGGGATATAAGTAATAGGTATTTAAAAAAAAAAAAAAATACACTTGTAACAGAAGAATACAGCTGCCAATTGGTTGTTCAATATTGGAAATTTTGTTTTTTCAGTATATTTTTACTTCCATTACCCGACTACCGTAGGTAATGGAAGCATTGTATTCGGTCCAAAAATTCTATATCAAGATTTCACCTGATTTACATGTTTTAAGGTCCTCTGAGTCCAAAAAGTGTTTTTTGGCAATTGATCAATGTATGTATGTGTGTGTGTGTGTGGTGGGGGGGGGGGGCCTCTGACTATTATATCTCCAAAACTAATAAAGATAGAACCATGAAACTTCAGAATTGAGACAAGAAAGACATATGAATTTTTTTAATTTTGGTGAAAATTGGAAAAACAGGAAGTGGGATATCTGAAACCGGAAGTGAGTTCGTAAGCATGTATCTCAAAAACGGCTCCAACGATTTTCGTCAATGTTACTGTATAAACACTCTATTAGATCTCCTTTCGAATGATATTGATGGTTAGTTCAGGACAATTTATAGGCATCCTGTATGAATAGCTCAATTTCAGGTACTGCAAGTTCGTTCCTTCCAAAACGACTGTATGTATTTTTTTTTAAAGTTGCAATATTAATCCTCTTTTAAATATACTTTTGTATGTAATTGTTGTTTTCCAGTCAACAATTGAACATGCCAAGTTTTGGTAAAAGTCGATATCTCAAAAATAGCTCTAACGATTTTCTTGAAAATTGTTACATAAACCCATTTTAGGTATCCTTTCTCATGGTTTACGTGGTTATTACAAGAAAATTAATAGTCATCCTGATCAGTTAGATCAGTTTTAGATCTTGGAAACTGGTGTTTCAAAAAAAAATAAAAATAAATAAATAATAATAATAAAAAAAAAACTACACCCCCCCCTTTTTTTCCCCCTTTTTTTAACTCGCTACGTAAACTC
This sequence comes from Salticus scenicus, assembly GCA_963930645.1. Lineage (NCBI taxonomy): Eukaryota > Metazoa > Arthropoda > Arachnida > Araneae > Salticidae > Salticus > Salticus scenicus. Next base: position 152,775,047 of record OZ005656.1, read on the forward strand.
TGTTTTACATGTCTTTAAGCGTGTATTAACTTTCTCTTACTGGAAAATTTTTAGTTGTCTATTTAATTAGGTCATTTCTATATCTTCTGATCACATTATATCCAAAAAGTGCATATAATACGTGTAATAGTGGATAATGGAAGTCATGTGGTTGTTTCACACCAGATTTTTTTAATTTCCATTTTAATTTTTATTTTATTCTAAGAAAATAAATATCAAAATTTCTCCCGAACATCGCTCGCACAATCGGACATATTCTGCCCTTTTAAAATCGGTAGTGCTTTCATTAATTTTATGGTGTGTGAGGTTTTAAGGTTTAAATATTGAATGTACCCCAGATCTTTAATTTGGTATTGTGTTAAACCAAATTGAACAAATTACATGATCATATTATATGAGATATATAAATAAAGTAGTAGTATAAGAAAAGAAAGCCTATTGTACAATCATTTTGATTCTTTAATGATGTATATTTAATTTAAATCAAAATTCTTCTTAAAAAATAACTTTTATAGGTAAAAGAATTCAGTAAAGGAATGAAATTAATTAGTATATTTAATGTAAAAAGAGAATCCTTACTTGCATATTTTATAAGTTTTCTGTAGTAATCTAGAAATTTTGCTGATGAAAATTATTGCGTACTTTTTTAAAAATTAAAAATAAAAAGAAATACAGGTATATATGTATATTGTCAAAAATCAAAAATATTTCAAATAAAATGATAATTAGAAAAAAAAAATATATATATATGGACTTATTGTCAAAAAATAAAGTGCAGAAATAAATTTGAGCAAGACAGTTTTACATACATATAGCAATAATCTTATTATTATTATATTTCTTTTTCAGGTATTTGTAAATTTGTATGTTGTATTCTAATTTTCCTTAAGTGTTTAAAAGCTATGAGGAAAGAAATAAAGCAGTAGAAATCATAGTGCAAAATCATAAGGATCAAACTACATTTGAGCAGTTTGCATCTTGTGTATATTCTCCTGCTCCAGCTAAACCGTATGCTTCCAGTAGGTCATCAGGTAACTTCTTTTTTTTTTAACGTATAACATGTACTCTAAATGCATGATTACTTTTGTTTTCAGAAACAAACAGATTTATCTAATCTATATATATATATGCCAAAATAATAAAAAAAATTTGGCATTGCTCCACTCGACTTTCTTAGTATTCACCCAACAAATGTGAAACGTTAAGTAACCTTATGAAGTTTTTTTTTTTTCAAATTCATGGAAGCAATACCTTTTCCTTAATGCAGGCACATTCACTGGATATAAAAATCAGCCGCTTTATAAAATCACTCTGGCTCAGAACAAATGTGATTTTAATAAGCGGCGGGAACTGTAATCTGTTTTCAATATTAAGTTTCATTGGTTATAGTAATCTTTTTTTTTTTTTTTTTTTTTTTTTTTTTTGTAAAATATAACTGATTAAGTAACTATTTAAAGAAAGTAATTCAGTAATGGGGGAAATTTTTTTTTATAAAATTGATATTTAAAAATCTGTAAAAGATTTGAATTATACTTTTTTTTCTAAATATTTCACTAAGAAATTATTATATGCACATTTTTTTTTTTTTTGTCATTAAGTTTTATTTATTTTTATAATTATGAATTATCCTTTTGTAATCCTAGGACCTCCCAGTCGAGCTGACAGTGCTTGTTCCAAGGGTATACCCAATTTAGCTGCTGCACTGTTAGATGCTCACAGTAAAGGCAGTGCCTACAGCTCCAGTATAAGAAGTCGAACTGTTAGTCAATCAACAGCTGAAGATATATCACCACATAGCTCACCACAGACTTCATTACGAGGTAACTTTTGAGAGTTTTAGATTATAAACTCAATAATGCATATTTATAATAGCAAATTTTAATAAAAGATATGAACACTGTATGAACAGAAATATTTTGACACTTTTGAATTTTGACGAATATCCAAAAAAAAACTTTGATGGATTCTCTTGAAACTTCAAGAGTATAAAGAGTGTATCATATCACATGTATTTTAGTGAAGGTTTTGTCCTGTCGGCAGAAAGGTGACCAGTTACAAATTAGAAGAAAAAAAAATATTTGAAGAATCACACTGTAAAAAATATTTAAAATGTGTTGTAACAGTAACATGTGATTACGAGTCTTCTTTTAATTATCTGTGTTCTTTTTTATCTAAATAGCGCATATGTTCAGAGATATAAAGGTTTCTTTAAAAATTATAAATGCAATGAATGCCATTTTTAGAAAAAATTATACTATATTAGACTCAACATGCTACAATCAAAATAATTATAATAATAAAAAAAATATATATATCTAGAGTGATTCCAAACATGAAGTAATTAATGATTGTATAAATTAAGTAAGAGAAGCCATTAAATAAACAAAAGAGAAAATTATAATAGGGTATTTGAATATTTTTCTCTATATATATGTTGTTTCAATTAACGCCATTGCCCTTCAAATAATTTAAGCCCATAGATGATAATGATAAAGAAATTTCCGTTGTGTTCCTGTAAAGACCTATATATACTAGACTCGCCAAAATCTGTACAGTTCATGTGACAGTGACCTATAATTTATTTATATAAATTTTCAGCTCAATCAAATAAGGCATTTAGATGCTATCGCATTTAAAATAATTCGAGCCCAAAAGCCATGATAAAGAATTTTTCTTTGTGTCCATGTAAAAAAAAAGTATAATTGCTAGATTTATCAAAATCAATATGATTCGTGCTATGGTCACCTGTAACATATGTACGAACTTTCAGCTCATTCGAACAAAGTGTTTAGATGCTATCGTGTTCACTCACTCACTCATACATATATATATATCATTGTAAAAATAGTAAATATGAATTAATGGGTCCTCAAAATGTTTAAAAACACCAAAATCACAAACTCTGATTTTTGACATAATTATTATACTTTCCTCACTATAGTGTTCGGAAGGTAAAAAGCATTAAGTATCTGATGAAGCATGATGATTTTTACTAAATGCATGCACAAGCATTGAAAAAAAAATTCTTTTGTATAATTTATTAGCAAAATAGATTGGGGAAGGGGGGGGGGGAGAAAGGGAATTCAAATTTTTATTTTAATTCAATCTATCAAGTATTTAAATATTCAACAAAATATATCAATTCAAAAGTGTCTAAATTTAAAAGGAAGTAGTTGAAGAAAACACTATAGTCCTTTTCCCTAGCAGAGTCGATTCAAGGCCATGGAATTTCTCTCTTCTGTCGAGAGGGAGATCACATACTCAATTTCATCCAGAGAGATGTTGTCGTTTCTTCAGTAACCTAGCAATGGACGGGAGAAGTGAAATCATAGTTCATCTGATTGTGATCTTGATATGACAGCCTAAAGGAAATAGAGTATAATATAATAGAGTCATATACAGCCTAAAGGAAATAGAGTATAATCAAGATATCAGTAACCATTTACAGCTTCTTGTTTTGTTCCAATTATTCTTCATGGCTATTTCTAGGTTTTAAAGAAAATGGTTTTTAAAGCATATTTTCACTCTGCAAATCTAGGAAATTTTCACCTTTTCTTCTAACTTCACTGAAACCTACAATATCCCATGTAATATGTCATAGTTCTTCTTCAAGCTTAAGGACCTGCAATTTAAAGTATATATATTCATTCCTTGGCAGCTGGCCCAGTGATTCTTCGCACCCTCTGCCTTCTTGCTTTCCTGCTTGCTGCCCAGAGCAGGGATATTCCGGCCGCCATTCAAAATGAAACAGATATTTTGAAATATGAAGGAGGAATTGGCCAAGTCACACCACGCTGGTCAATGTGTCTTGGTGCGAGCTAGCAGCTGCACCACGTGAAATTATGGATTGGACATTAGGCCTATGTCCTGGTTGGTTCCTTCAAACCATAAATAATGGAATTGGAGGGTCTCTTCCTAGTTAACAACACAGACCATTATGCAACCAAATAAATTATATAACTTATATTAAAGTAAAGCAACTTTAGATGCTTGATATAAAGATTTCAAGTTAGTTCTTGACCAATTTTAAATAATAAGCAATATATGTGTTCATGGAAATTTTGAGGCATGAGGAATCCTAAAATTGCAAAAAAAGATGTGGTGTTCATATTTAAGTAAGTCAGCTTAATGTTAGTTTGTGTAGACTATATCTTAAGAATGAATTATGGGTAAAAATTTAGATCAATTTTAAAATAGTATCTCTTATGATACTGGCCAGAACGTTCTAATTTGTAAAGTCTTTTAATTTATACAAAATTTAAAATTTTCATAGTATAGTTGAATAGGACAAAATTTCAAATAAATGTGCCTTATGAGAATTATTGTGTGATAAATTAAATACAAAATTGCCATAAGATTAAGCAGCAAATCTGTATGAGGTAAGTGTGTCAAATTGGGTGATGGGAAGCCTAGTTAGTGGGGTATTTCAGTCTCCTGCTGAAAAATGGCCATCAGCAGAGTTCATTGCAGTAATCTTGTATATAGTATGTTATGATCTATTTGAGAGAGCAAATATATGATGGAGAATAAAGCAGATGTTACATATGTCAGCTAGTTTTTGGTTGTAGCATTATTTAGTAAGCAGCTGAACACACTGCTAAATCTTCTATTTAAAAAATTAAAACTCAAAATAAAAGTCATTCTTTATATAAAGTATTTTGTTAAAAAATAAATGAAAAAAAAACTGAGTTTCAATTGCTTAGTATTTTACTTATTTTATCGAAGAAAGTCTTATAAAATTGAAAAAACCCAAAAGTGGACAAAATTGTGGGTTTTTTCAAATGGGTTTTTTAGAAAAAAACCCATTGGGTTCAACCCAGCCAACCCTGCTTAATAATGCATGTTCATTTCAGTATGTTGAATGCAATGTAACAGTGTCAAGGCATCGCTCTACCTCTTACAATTTCCTCATCTCAGGCTGCCCAGTCTCATGTTATTCTGTAGAAAATTTATTAACAGAATTACTCATTATGTAATATATTTTTTTAAATTCCATTTACATATTTGGAAAATTCACATCTGTTAAACTTGTTCTTGTTTTACAAAAAACTTTTTTTCCTTAAATGCACTGAAAAGAAATTGTCTATAGACTATAAGAAGAGATTGTTTTATTATGTTGTACAGAAACGACAAATATGATACACACTCAAAGCTATATAATTTATTCCGTGTAGCTCATGAATATTTGTGCCAACTTTCAAGTCAAGTTTATATCTTGTCAGAAGATGTATGATTACAAAAAACTTGGTGAAAAAGTAAATAATATAGATGATATCTAATGCATATAAACTATAAACTTTATATGAAATGTATAAAGTTATATTTTTTTGTATACTAATCGATCTTTGCCTGCCTAGTGGTTGGTGTTTTCAAATGAACAATTTGCCTTATTTTCCGAATTGAAAATAGTGGCCAGATGTCATGATAAATACACAATAATAATAATAATAAAATATATTATTTAAGATTTAACTGTGTTTTTAATCAAAATAATAGTTTGAATAATGAAACATATTTTAAATTTAATTACTTATAAAAATTAACTTCAGGGCAAATTCATCAAAATTGTTGCTAGTTTATTTTTTGAAGCGATAATACCTAAATACCACAGATTTGTTACTTTTTTTTATACTCTGCCTGTATCCAATCCCGATAAAGGATATGTGTTATATATATATATATATTTTTTTTGGTTTGAAATTATCATTTATAATATTTTTATATTATTCATTTTTATATTGTAATCATTTTAACTATTTCTTTGTTTTCTTCTAATTTAGCTAAATATTTTTACCATAATTTCGCGGTTTACAACAGTGGTTGCGAAAGAAATTGGTGGTCTTTATCCATTCTTTTAAATTATCTCTGACTTCTTTTTTTCGAATGACAGTTAATTTTTTTTTTTTTTTCATAACTAAATCATCCTTCTTCCATTATTTTTATTCCTCCAAAACAAAGATAAAAATTTATTTTCTTCATTTAAATATATTGTTTTAGCAATAACGTCAGTATTCAAGTGTTAGTTTTGGGAAACTTAGCCTTTTTTATTAACACTTTCCAACAAAGTTGTAAAGTGTTTATAACTTCAGTGGATAGACAGACAGATGTCTGTCTATCCATCTGTCTGCACTCTAAACCATATTAATATTGATGAAATTGCTTGAAACTGATATATGTTGTTCAAGTTTAGTATAGGATGTTCTCTGTTGACAATGAGGTAAATACCACCATTGGTTTGCCTACAGGGATACACGAAAAAATTTCAAAGCATTGCATCCTATGAGAGGTATTTCTATAAATCATAATTTAACACTTTATTTCGACCAAATCATAATGAAATTGAAATTAACAATACATATGCATGAGAAAATACTTCCTATAGAATGTAATATGATTAGCATTAAGATTTACCAAGCCACACAAAAATATTCAGTTACATTAATGTCTATAATTGAAAATTGCTGCAATTATATTTTTGTTTGTATTAATCATTAACACTTTCTACTGATGTTTAAGAATGATTATGATGTGATTTCGTCTATATACGTCAAAGCATTGCGTCTCATGAGAGGTATTTCTATAAATCATATTTTAACACTATTATTTCACGCAAATCAGAATGAAATTGAAATATGCATGAAAAAATGCTTTTATAGATTGTAGTATAATTAGCATTAAGATTTACCAAGCCACACATCAGTTACATTGTTACATTAGTGACTAAAATTGAAAATTGCTGGAATTCCATTTTCGTTTGCATTAATCATTATCACTTTCTAATGATGTTTAAGAATGATTATTATATGAATTCACCTAAAGTCTGTATTTCTCTCCGTCTTTCCATACGCTCTCTAACTTCCATAAATATTCACATAATTTCTTGAAATTGATGCATGTTATTAAAGTTCACCATGGAATGTTTTTGATTTAAAATGGAGTAAATACAATCACTGGTTTATGTACAGGAACACCTAAAACAATTCCAAAGCATTGTGTTGTATGAGAGTGTTTTCTATAAACAGGGATGCCACTTTTCTGCTGAATGGCAAATTTCCTTTTTTTATAATTTTTTTCTGTCCTCTCTCAAACTAACGATTGGCAATCAAACAAATTATCGAAGACATGCAATTTCATTTTTTTTTTTTCCTCCATCCACAACATAAATATCAATATACATATTAAATTTGCTTTATCAGATTCTAGAACCTTTAAAAAGATAGAATTGCTCAATATTTCTCATATACATAGATATAATGTCCCCCTCCTCTTCCCCTAAAACTAGTGATCAGCTGTTAAACAACCTGATGAAGCTCTGCTAAATCTTTCTCCATCCATAATATAAGTGTCACGGCCTTATTCACCAAATCAGTGTTAACCCATGGCTCACGTAACACTTGTGTTAGAGTTAACACTCCCTTAACCCTGGGTTAGAAAGTTTTCGTATTCACCATTCATGGATTTGTTGACCCCAGAGTTATCTGTAAGAGTCTCGCTGATTGGTCAATAAAAACGCAATGCATTTAAAAAGTAAACAAGAGTGTTTTTGCTGTAACTGTAACATGCTCATTTAACACCAGAGTTAATTAACCAATTTAGGAGGATTAAAAAAAGAGGATTAACTCGAGTGTTAAATCGCTGATTTTGCATGGTGAATACTGATTTTGAGATAACCTAGCATATTCCTGGGTTAACATCAGTGTTAAAATTTGGCGAATAAGGTTGTCAGAGTTCATGATAAACTTGTTTTATTAGATTCTAGAACTTATAAAGAGGTAGATAGAAGTATTTCCTTATGTGTGTAATTATTTTGTTTTAAATTATGTTAAATTAATATTATTGATTATCATATATACAGACTATGATTTATTTAGAAACTTTTTAAGTAAATTTTTATTTCTGATAAAGCACAATTCTTTTACATTGCTTAAAATATTATAACCTTTTGACTGTGACATAACTATTTTTCTCTATATTATATTTAAATTATATTTTATATATTATTATACTTTATATATTAATTATTTTATTGTATATATTATTATAGATTTGTAGAATTTACGTATAAATATATAAAAAATATTGGAAATTTTACTTCAGGTGTGATTTCCTCTTTTTTTTTTTTTTAAGGGCATCCCTGTATAAATAACATTTTAATGTTTTTATTTTGTAGAAATAATAATGAAATTGACATTTATCATTCATATGCGCAAGTAATGCTTTCTATAGAATATCGTAATGATTAGCATGAAGATTTACATGACCACACAAAAATATTTTGTTACATTAAGGACTACAGTTGAAAATTTCTAGGATTGCATTTTTGTTTGTATTAAGTGTTTTTTATATTTCCAACAATATTTATGAATAATTATGAATTCAGTTCTTCTGTATCTCCATTGTGTAATCGCGTAGGCAAACTACATTGAATATTAAACGATGGAACGAGTACATACAGTTGGGAAGTGTTAATAATCTATGTGAACTGCATGATTTTTCGTTTTTGTTATTAAGAAGATTAGATTCTTTCAAGAAAAATGAGTGTTTGTGATTTAATCCCCCCTCCCCCTTCATTGAATCCTGTTTTTTTTTTTTTTTTGGAATTGCAGTGCAGTTTTTCTAGTATATTCAGCAAGGGACTTGATTTTTAAAATTTTATCATAGTTTATGAATTTATTAAAATTTTACCTATTTTTTTCGTTTGAATGATTATACTAAAATATTACAATTTTACAAAATTATGTATACTTTCATAAGCATATCTTTATCTTTTCCAGAGCGTCCATTATCTGTGTCTCAAAGTCAGTCATAGCAGTTTGGCTTATATAGACCTTTCCCATTTGAAATTAATTTTGTTTTTCTCACCTGGTTGATTCTGACAAAGTAACTGACCATCTGCAAAAGATTTTGGAATTAACTTTGGTGAAAGCACAAAAGGATGCCTTTGTGAAATACCTGAAATACAGTGATCTGAAGTGCCATTCTATGGTAGTGATAATGTTTGTTAAAAATTTGATTATTATGATCATTGTACTCACATTCCATGGACTGCACTTATATTATTCTTGAGCAATGTACAGATTTTTTTTCCATAAAATGTAAAATTTTATGCCCTGTTTCTTGAAAGAAAACTACATTTTATAATTATACTATTGTAAATATGTATAAAAAATGACTAGTGCTGTTTTTTGTATTCTAAGTACACATGAATGTAATAAATTTTAGTTATTTATTTGTATTCTAAACATTGAACTGTTATTAACTAATTTGTTAAATTTGTTGTGATTTTTTTTTTTTTTTTTTTTAATTGTTGTTCCTGAAGAGAGGTGCATAAAGAATAAATGGTACTTATAAATATGGGGTTGCTGCTCTTGTTAAATATTATATTAATGTTTTCAAGATTTTATTTAAAGTACTTATTTTTATCAGATGATAATCCTCAATGTTTTATTTGCAATATTTTTATCGATAAAAGTATGTATATATGAAAAAAAAGAGAAATCTGCAGTTTTCAGATTTATATTTTATGGAATTTTGAACTATTCTTTGCAATAAAGTTATACAAGAGGTTTTATATAAGAGTTCGTCAATAAAGGGCAAATGTATTTATTTATTTATTGTTCATTCTGTATAGAAATGAAGTGTTACTAATGTATTATTGAAAGGAAAAATAAATTACAAAATAAATTTAATTTTTTTCTGATGTCATGTTTCAAAACTGAAGTTGCAATATTGATTTATTTTATCATTTTTCTATCTTTTGTTGATTCCATATTATCAATATTTTTCTTGGAGTGATTATTAAAAGAAATACTCATTTATTTATGAAAAATAACAATGTACAAAACATATTTTTATACATTGATTTTATAGGTAGTGTTTTCAATTATCATCAACAGTGCATTTATCTGCAAATTTCTATTGCATAATTTAAACACTTTTTCAAATATTAGACTTTTATACATTTAATGCAAGCTCCACATAGACAAATTATTATAATTAATATTTTTGATACTTCTTCCTTGTAAAAAGCCTCTATTTTAACATAAAATTAGGTTAATTTTTCAATAAATTTCTTTTTTCAAGAGTTTGAAAGCTTTTATAAAATATATGGGGAAAGAGTGGTAACCCTGATAACTTATCATTGAGGAAACTCACAAAGGCTTTAAGAAATAATTTATTTAGATCTATCGACAAAACAAGGTCAATTTTTAATGTTCATATTTTTAATTACTCCTTGATAGTTCAAATTATCTTTCAATTAGAATTTTCTTATTAGACTTTAAAACTTCCATAATGAACAACTGTTAAATTCTTATTTGTTGATATGTTTTCACTGCAGATAATCAAAATTTTTGTTTGCAATATTTGTATATTGGTGAAAGTAAGCAATCTGTGATAAGGAAGACTTATAGAAAAATAGTTTTAAGCAATTAATTCAATGTGAAGGATAAAAAGAACTGTAGATCAAATAATGTTTGTATCTTTAAAGATCTCAAAGTTTTTATTTAGTTTGTAATTTTTTTTTTTTTTTTAATTAATTGGTACATACTTCCATGCTTTATAAGTTTTCAATTAAATATCAGCACATTTTGTTATAGAAACCACTTATCATAGACTCCTTATTTTTGATGCATGCATTAAGAAATATTTCAGCAAAACAATTTTATGTACACTATAGCTCAAGTATTGATGTATAACTCACTTATTCCCATAAGGTGCTTTTGTTATTGGTTTTTCTTTAAGTGAAATGTACATTTAAAATACAAATAATAATAATTAAAAAAAAAAGTGTTATTTGAAATTTTGCAAAGAAAAACATAAAATTTCATTTTCGAATAATAATGTTAATATTTCTTAAAAATGCGATGTATTATTAAAAAGCTTTCAAAAACTCAAACTTTTGAAAAATGATAATTTTAATTTCAAAAAATTTTAATTATAAATTTTTTTTTTTTTTGCTTTTCTTTTTTTTTTTTTTGGGGGGGGGGGGGGGGTAGTTTTTTTGGGGGGGGGGGTAGTTTTTTTTTGGGGGGGGGGGTTAGTTAGTTTTTTTTTATAGGGACAAATTTTACAATATAAGCATTACTTGAACTGCAACTCATGTGAATAATAGTATTTTTAATTTATTAAGTATGTGTATAGTTTAATAATGAAATTAGAAAGTGTGCCTTAGTGGACACACTGTAGGATAGATTCCCCCACCCCCCTCACAAGAATTTAAAAAAAATTACCTATATGGAATAGATTTTCTATGATATATACATGATGAATGGAAGGATAAAATAAATTTGAATTAAGTACTGCTGCAAAGGAGTGAAGTTTAGGTGGTATATTTGAGTACATATTACAACAGTGCAATAAAGAAAACAGTTAAACGATCATTATAGAAGGATAATAACATTCTTCCAGATAATTCAAAATTTCAGTGAGGCTTATTAGAAAACAAGCACTCTTATCAATGCAATGAAGGAGTTCAAGAAATGTGAGATGTGGAAGCATATTTCACCTGACATAAAATTTCCAGACAATCATCACCTATTGATAAATAATCTTGTTTCCAAACAAAAATAAAATAAGAGGAAAATATATCAATTCTTTATATTTCAGATTAAAAATGAATAAAATTTCTCAATATTTAATTATGTAATATTTTCTAGACCTTTCTGTTTTTCAAAATTTATTGTACACCTGTCAATTTTAATTCACGCCTTACTGATATAATTTTTAATTTTCCATTTGTCATGAAAGCTTTGGTTTGACATTTCAAAATTTGAAAATAAATTATGTTATACTTTCTCTTTATTTGGTAGTGTGCAAAGTTACTATTTTTAACTCAGTGGTGGACGTCTGATGATTACATTCTCTTTCTAAAATGTGTTTTTGTGAAATTCATTTAACTTGTGCACATATTGCCTTATTCTATTACTTTGATCTCTGAATTGTTAGCCAAGGCAACTTTCATAATTTAGTAACCCTTCCTCCCTTAAAAACATTTGTTTGGTTCCAGGGGCTCAGAATTGTTTCCTTTCTCATTTGTTATATAGAATTTTCCCCTGTTTTTACACATGATAAAATGGGTATGGACATCAGTAATGATGAAGACAATGAGGCAGGTGAATTTCACTAATTAATTATCATCCTAATTGCTATGACTTCAGACTTGGGATTTGTTCTTTTTTGTTTCTTCCTCTTGCTAGAATGAAACCCTGCATTTGATTCATCGTGTTTATTAATATATTTTCATAAATGTGAACATTCCATTTGGACATGCATTCGTTTAGAACTTTGGTATATTTACTTCATTTAAAACTACTGTGCGTTTAAAACATCTGCAAGTTCTCAAATAAAATATATCATCTGTCAAAAATCAAAATGCTCATGTAGTCTTGTCATTTACCTTGTCTTACATTTCTATATTGACTTCGGAAAATAATTATATCTTCTGCAAACTTTGATTTAGTTTTCACAACTATCTCAAACAGTGCAATGTTGTGGAATTGAAATGCCCATTCTTACAAAGAGCAAAGACAAAACTCTATTTTTAGCACTATTATGTCTAGAGGACATATTTCTTATTTCTTGACCTTCTTCAATTTGACTTATCTGGAAGAATGTCCTACCAGAATAATTGTTCAAGCATTTCTTCAATGCTCTGTTGTAATGTGTACTCAAAAGTACCTAAACTTCCTCACCCTTACAGCAGTGCTTAATCTAAAATTTATTTTCCATTCATTTATATGTCATAGAACATCTTTTTCATGTAGATTATTTTTGAAATTCTGGGAGATTAAAGGGGGAAAGAAAAAAAACCTTATTGCAGTCTTTTTTTTCCCCTCTAATCCCCCCCTCCCCAAATAATAATAATCAGTTTATTTCATACTTGTTACTTTTTTTCTTTCTTTAATATCTAAATTCTTAAAATTTCTTTTTTTATTATTATTGCTTGTTTAAAAATCACCCCCCTCCATGCTCTCATTTTGCATGTAATAATTTGGACGTTGACAGTTGCATGTACTCCTTCCTTTCCTTTTTTTTTTTTTTTTTGACATTCATCCTTCCCTCGCCCTTTTGAGGGGGATTGTCAGTATCTGCTCACTGGTATGTTGCCATCATTGTTTTGCTCATCAGTTTCTCATAATTAAAATGTGAATCAAAAAAATATTTGAATAATTTTATCAAGGACTTTTGTTTAACTTCTGAATTGTATATTTCACTGTTTAAATAATATGATGTGCAAGTGCCCTTTAAAAAGTACAACATTAAAAATAGTTTCCTTTTTTAATCTAGAGTTTAGAATATCTTTTGGCTATCTTTTTAAGTTTCAATTTAAACATTTCTATACAGATTTTATCTTTTTAAAAAGAGTAATATCAACAGTTTTCTCTTTTTAATATAAAGGAGAAAACCTTGCATTTAAGTTTAGAAATTTTATTTTGCTGGATCATATTCTTTTTTTGTTTGTACAGTTGTAAGTTCTATGTTAATAATGAAATTCGTTAATACTTGTTTGATAATTATAATATATGTGTATAGCCTTGTTAAAATTTGATCCATAATTTCATAATGAATTAGTAATAAAAATTCTACTTATCTTTTAATGTTCTGGTGTGTTTTATCGTATTATTGTTGCACATAAATTTGTTTAATTTTACTAAATATTGCAGTATATTAAATTATTGCCCCATGTTTCTCATTCAGGGTGGAGACAATCATGGAAAGCAGAGAAATCAGGGGATTTTGCAAAAATGCTCAAAAATCATGAAAGTTTTCACAAAAATGACTGAAAGGATTGTCAAACAGGTGTTATCTTAGCTTTGATTGAACAGGATTGGCTGCTTTTTAGTTGAATCTCACTAAGTCAATATTAATATATATATATATATATATATATATATATATATATTTTAGTGAAACAACTTGGGTTAATACATTGTGCAATAAAAGTGATTTATATTTTTATAATTTTGTCAATTTCTTCCAAATTTTGAATTTTTCATTTTATTTTCCTTTTTGTAAATGAACAAAGGTAAAAATAGACTGAGATATTTTTGTCTGTCAGTATAGTTTTTGAATTGCTGTGGTTTAGTGAGCATGTTATACAAGATATACATAAAATTATAGAATATGTATAATGGGTAATGGAAATCTGCCAAAATTAGTCAAGGAAATCAGGGAACTTTTTTTCTTAATTTCTGTGGCCACCCTGTATTCATTACATAATTTTTTTAAAGCTTCTTTCTTTCTTTTTTTTTTATAGTTAAAAAAAAAAGTTGGTGCTTGTTATTAAAAAATAAAATAAAATAAAATAAAATAAAATAAACAGTGATTTTATTCTTTTTCTCCCTTTTTATTTATTTATTTTTAGAAATTGTTGCAAATGTATTGAGTGTTGCATAATCTAAAATTATTCAGTCTGAAGACCAAAAAGTCATTTTTATTTATTTAAAATGTTTTGTTGATTTTCATAATCTGCAGTCTGATTTTCTATAATGTTTTTTCTACTAATATGTTAGATGTTTCTTCATTATAAGCATATATAAATAGCTTTCTGTGTGACTTCAAATTCAAGTCAGACACTTTGATAAATGGTTTGATATACCATTTATTAAATTATATTTTATTGTGATTTTTATTTTTCCTTTGACTGTGATATGCTAAGATTACGTAAGTTTCTATCTCTTATGCATGCTTGTGTATTATTCTGTTTCTTTTGAATATTAGTGACTTAGTTGTTTTCAACTACGTTCAATATAACTCAAAGAAATTTCTTTATAAATTTACTTATAGTAAGCTGCAATTGATCAAAATGTCTTTATCTTTTGCACCTATATATGCACATAAAAAAAAAAAAAAAAAAAAAAAAATCAAATTTTAACACAATGAGTGTTAAATGAAACACAGATTGGCTAACTCTGCAAACAAAATTTATATGGATTTGCTGGGTTATAAAATTTATTAGTGCATCATAAAGATGTTGAAATGTGTTTATAAGAAATAAGTTTCGTAGACTGTTATGTATCGAACTTTCTTAGACTATGTGTCTAAATTATTTTCAGAATTCTTGTATTCAAACCAATGTTGCTGCATATAAAACACTTAAAAGCATTCTACAGTAAATCTGAAAAATCCGAATGGCCTATACTGGCCCAGGACACATCAGGAGTCAATCGGCCTTAAATCCTACAACCAACCAACCGAATGGCCTATATTAGTTTTATAGCATTCTAAAAATATTTATTGTAATGGAAACAGAGAGAAAAACTGAAGTCAATAAATCAGTTAAATTTCAATGGAAAGTATTAAAAAAAAAAAAAAAAAAAAAAAGATTTAAATTGTTCAGACTGAAGGATAAATTATATTAACAAGTAAAATTATATTTTTGAATTATTGCATGCATTAATAACAGTGATGATGATGATGAAATTAAAAAATTTTAAAAATCACAATTCTAATAATAGATTTTTTTTTTTTAAATACATGATTAATAAGTCAATTTTAAGAAGCTTGCAATACAGTACAACCCACTAAGTTGAATTTTTTCCTTTGTGAGATTTATTTGCAGTCATTTCTACTGGCAACTATGTTTGCCCATAATTTCAAGTGGTGTTTCCAGATTTAAAATAAGTAACTAAAATAAAATTATTATTGTTGATACATACATTACAAAAAGATTTGATGAATGAAAATGAGAAAGAAATAATCAGCGCCATCATTGTTTCTACTGATGGAAATCATAATGGTTAAGATAAATTTATTCTATTTCGTATAAAAGAAAATCCCTATTTATATCTTATATACCTACACTTTATATGCCTGCACTTTATGTAGAGAAATACTTTCATTCAAATGAAACTTAGACTTCATCAGCTCTTGAATCCGCTGTCAGTGTTTTCCAGTGTTCTGCTTTATGTCTCTCTGTGTATCCTTCTCTATGCATTATTTTCCTCCAATCTTTGTTGATGGTTATGTGCTCCATGAAGTTGCAGCTTTTTGTTACATTGGATCATTTCAGTGGCCTTTCTGTTACTTGCGTTTGTTTTGGTGTTATAATCTACTTTTTTTTAACACTTTTGTAAAAAATTTTTATAAAAAAAGAAGAAATTTTATTTATTGAATGTTGAATTATTTAAAAAATAAATAATTAGTAAATAAATGATAGATTATGATATTTTTAAAGGAATAAATGATCGTTTCATACGATATGTTAAATTATCTAAAAAAGAAACAAGTGATAGATAATTATGATATTGTGATCACTTGAATCACAAAATAGTAAATTAATGTAAATTAATTATCAAATTTATTTTACTTAGTTTCAGTACAGATGAGGTCGGAGAAAGATTTATCTCTAGGATTAGTTAATGATATATGTGGAAACTTATTATTTAATTTAATTTATTTATTATTTATTTATTTTCATTTTATTTATTTTTTTTTAATGATAATTTAATATTAGAATCCTAAATTCTCCGAATTCAGCTGCATCAAGATGGCTGCAAGATAAATTGAGAAGAATAAATAAACTCTTACCTCAAAATTAAAGCAGAATAGCAGATGTGATGCATCAATATTTTATTAACTTCAATCAACACACTTTATGATAGTTAGCTCCGGAGCCATAGATAATATAACAGAAATGCATAATAACAGTATATTTATAGAAACATACTTCCTTAATTAATTAATCAGATTGTTCATATGCAATTTTAAATATCATAATGATAATTACGATTGGGCCTATAAGGCTATTTTACATAGACAGGCTAGTCTGATTTTCAATCATATAAATCGACTTATTATCAATTGCTGCATCCTAAGTTGTTACATAGTTGAACACAATGTATCTTTTTACAAGTTATAGTCTGGCCTGTGAAGAACTTTTATCTATACCGGCCACTCAAATTTCTGACCATATAAATTAACTTGTTATAAATCGTTGCACCTTAAGTTGGCATGTTGTTGATTGGGATGTATCATCACTCAAGATCGATTTTATCAATATATGCTAGTTAAATTTTTTAGCATATAAATCGCAGCAATTCTAAGTAGACACATAGTTGACTGGAATACATATATTTCAAGTTGCTGAGTTGTCTTCATATCAGATATGGAAAATTCTACCAGAGTAATTGTAGATCATCAGTTTAGGATCATTCCGCCGCATCTCTATCGCGGCCGTTATTTTTCGCTTCCTCTTGAAGAGTAGGTTCGCGGCAGAATGCCTCTCCGCCGAAGCGGAGAAGCTCCCACCAGCCTCTTTCTTCTTCTCAAGCTTATGCCCTTGTGTGGTCTGTTTCTGTCATCAGAGCATCCGTTCTTTCCCCAAACACTCCCTCTTCCCATCCGAATAGATACGCGAGATGAAAAGAGCGCACGTTAAATATTTTTTTATATGTATATTCTCTATCTATGACTTTAATCTTTTCTTTGAAAATATTTTTGCTAGGGCTATAATTAAATTCTTTATAATTTTTTTTTCGTATTTAACTTCTAATTTTAATCATTTTGTATTTTTTTGAAAAGGACGCCAAAGTAACACTCCTTTAAAATTCCGCGGAAGATTACCTCTGGAATTTTGTTTGTCTGGGAATTTTCAAAATTTGGAATGCGGGGGTGGTAAAATTCTTGAGCGTCCCTTGGGACTCTGGGGTGAATGCACTAAGTTGAACTCTTATTTTCTGTGGGTGGTATATGAAAAGAAAATGGCTAGATTTTGAAGCTGCAAATATTCTCTTGAATATATTTTTCACATAATCTTAAGCTGTTTTAATAGTTCTGGATATTATTAATTCTGATTTAATTTTTTTTTTTATTTATTTATTTATTTATTTATTTTTTTTTTTTGAGCATTTTAATTCAGATTATTTTTCTTAAAACTCTCTTTCAGAAATTATTTAATAATTGCTTTTGAAAACGTTTTTCTCTGAGTATTTCTATTTAGAATTTTAAAGTAAGCCATGTTAAAACTATTTTGTAGTTTTAACAACTTTCAAAATTGATTTTCATTTTTTTTTCCCTAATGAATATTTTATATTTTTCTAATCTATATAAATAAAGCAAAGAGTTTGTCGGGAACACATCCTGATGGACCACTCCTATTTTTGATTGGTCTAGATTTAACTAATTTGGTGATGAAAGTTGGCCATTTGTTTTTAGTAAAAACTGATTTTTTTTAAAAAGGTACTGCATAGATGTTACAGTTTTTAAAAGAGCTCTAAAAATTGTTCATTTTTTGTGTGGAACAATACTTATATCAAGTTATTAAAGATATTATGTTGCAAAGTTTTCTTTTAATTAATGAAAATATGAAAAAAAAAAAAAAAAAACATTAGTTATAATGTTTATTACAATGTGTTATAATGTGTTATACAAAAAAAAAAAAAAAAAAAAAAAAAAAATGAGTTAAAAAAAAAAAAAATTTTTTTTTTTTTTTTGACATAAAAATAAATACATTTAATTAAGCGTAAACATTAAAAAGTAAAAAGTTTTTTTTTTTTTTTTTTTTTTTTTTAAATCTTATAATTATTTATAATTTTGTTGTCATTTCGGCAATGAGTTGATATGGATATCGCAAATGCATAAGTAAATATTTTGGTGAGAAACGTCCGAGCTACTTCAGTTCCAAATTTCAAATTCTGCCAAGAAGTCCAAGCTGTTTCAATATTTTTGCACAATTTTTCGCAATTTTATTTTAAATGTTTTTGTAATGCGAGTGGGTAAAAAAGGAAAACATTTTTTAAAATTGGTCTAATTGTACAAAATATTATGCATTTTACATTCTGTTTATTATCAAAAAGAAAATGACTAATGCAGTTTTTCCTGTATTATTGACATTTCTATAAATTAAATTAAATTATCCAGTACCAAGACTTTACGGTGAAGAAGTCTCTGCTTAAGTTAGTGAGGGCCCGAAGCGAAGTTTTTAAGCAATTTCAATGTATTTTCTTTTTAGTTTTAACTTGTAGAATGGTATAAAAAATATTGATTATTTTTTTAAATTCCTTTAAATATAGTGTCCAGCAAAGTGGGCAAAGCCTGCTAGTTAAATAATATAGATAGAAGAAAACAAAATTACTCTCTAAACTGAAACAAAACCTCTCAATTTTTTAGATGTAATGATCATTGGAAATTAAAACAGAAAATGATTTTAAATAATTGTATATAGAAAACCCAAGAAATAGTAATGAAATAATTAATCTATGATGCAGAATGTCATACAGTTATGAACTTGCAGCTATACGGTTACATATTAATAGATGTAGATATGTAGTAATATGTTCAGTCAAAAAATTATTAAATAAAGAAGAAACTCAAGCAAGTTACAGCAAAAATTTAATAAGTATGTATAGTATTTAGTTGCCGCTGCTTCTCTATTATCTTATACAAATTACACAGGCCTACATAAAAAATTTTGATTTGATAATTTTGACATAACTCTTCCATCAGTATAATTATATGGTAACTTTTATAATGTGTTTCTATAATAAATCATAGAAACATACTAGAAACTATTGAAAATGAAGAAAATGTGTCTGTAGACACCCTATATTGACAAAATTCTATATGTGATAGAGAAAAATTGGCTTCAGTTTCAACGCACCAAAAAGCATATGTATCAGCTAAAATTATCAAGTCAAATTCTGCCAACATTATTTTGTGTTATTAAATTATTTATTAAAATTGTTTTTGATGCTTAATACAAACAATTTTTATGTCAGAATTGTAAAGCTAAATCAGACCAGGCAATTTTTCAAACAAACAATTTTTGGGATAGTATTGGCCCAAATTTTTTGGATGAAAGGAGAAAAGAGGGTTGTACTTATCGTAGCAAAAGTTACTTGAACAACTGGTTTATGATTTACTACTTATTGTGCTTTTCTTGGCACAAATCAGTCGTTGGAACACTGATTTCTTCTAGCAAAGCTCAAGCTCTGCTTTATTTTATTTAATAATAATAATAATAATAATGTTTTTAGTACTTATGAAATTACATAAATGAAAATATCTTTTTCACGTTTTATGTTTTTTTGATTGCTTGGAAATTAATAATATTGCAATATATTTAAAATAACATCAATATTTTGTTCAATAATTTCATTTCAAAATGGATAAAAATTATTTAAAAAAAAAAAATCAATAATTAAGTGTAATTAATATTTACTCATTATTAATATCAAAAAATTGCAACAATAATATTAATACAAAAAATTGCATGTAGATGAATATTTTTAAAAGAATACTACTTTCATACAGCATTAAAAAGAATCCAATGGGTAGGACTTTGAGATAATACAAAAACCAATGGGTAGGTGATGACCCCATCTATTTCTTCGCCCCCACTCATTCAATTACTATATTACTTGTATAATATTAATTGGAAGACAAAAAATAGGCTATATAGATATTAATATAGAGGAGTTTATTTTCTGAAATATTTATACTTGTATATTTTTCACAAAACAAACAAAATTAAAATATAATTTTTTTAAAAAAAGATAATTTATTTTTATTTAATTTTTTCAAAAATAAAATTCAAGAAATATCTGTCAAACCTTAAAAAGGGCTGATTCGAGAGAAAATTTTTAGAAATTAAGTGTTTATAAAGCTTTTTTTTTTTTTTTTTTTTTTTTTTTTTTTAAATTTATCCACAAATGATAATTATATAATAATAATAATACAAATTTTTTTTTTAGTAATCAATAAAACATTTTAATATGTGTTTTTTATTAATTTATTTTTGTAAGTATGAAGCTTTAAAAACATATAGAAATCTGTTCGAGGTCACAGACTCATAATATAGCAGATGGATACAAATAGACACTGAAACTTTAAATATTTAATTAAATTAGTTGCATCAATAAAGAAAATACACGGAAAACATGTATTTAATTACTAGAAACATCCCACAGTTCTTACAATTTTTGATGCATTCAATTAAAACATTTCCTTGCTAAAAGTTCCATTTTAACTGAGAGATGCTCTCTTTCGTTTGTCCTCAATCTTGAAGGATGACGTTACACAGCCTATACCTCTGATTGGTTGAAAGCTGGAAGAAAATTGTTCATATGCCCAATTTTTTAAGGCATGGAAGAAAAAAGTTGTTTGAATTCAGAATCACTATCACACTAGATGTTGAAGCAATTTCTCCCAGAAAATTGCCATAAATTAAGCGTTGGGTCAAAAATTACCTAAAAAATTGCTGTCTGATAGAGGCTTAACACTAAATACCTAAAGAAAAGTTAATTTTGTGCCGACATGAAAGTTTTTTTTTTTTTCTTTGTTAAAAGTGAAAAATGTAACCGGTTGAACCATAGATCTGTGATAATTTAAAACATTTGTTTTAAAGGTATTTTCAGTTCTTTTGAAAGGACCCATATTGAAAATTTACACCCCCCTAGGAAAGTACTTCACCCCTAGAGCTGTGAGTGATGCTTCTACATGTGTAAAATTTTTTCTTAGTTTATTACTTCTATTGTCAATTGATCATATTAATTTTACAGTTGTGCATTAAAAATAACTCATTAAGAACATTTATATGAAATTTTGTCTTATACTGCCATTTTAAGAATCATGAAAAAATGGGGGGACAGCACCAGTTTTGGTCAACTGTACAAGTAAATACCAAATTTGGTTAAATTTCGCTCGTTAGTTCGTGATATGCAGCTCTCACAAAATGTTTTATACATTTACACAGATATTTTCTGGAAATAATCAAATCATGTTCGGGACATCTCAAAATGTGTAAATCTCTCAAAAACTAGTTTGAAATTTTTTACAAATCGAATATTAGTAGAAAAATTAGAAAATATTGAATTGGGGGGAAAAATATATATACCGTAAAATTCCAATAGTAACCCCCCCCTTTTTTTCAAGGGGAAATTTGTCAAAACTGGGGGAGGGATTACATTTGGAAGTTTCCGGAAAAGTACGACGATTTCGGAAGGGGGGGACGTTATAATTGAAAGTTTCACAATCTTTTTCTAGAAGTATTATTAATTTTATTAATGTTATGTATTAATGGTTACTAAATTGTATTAACTATAATAATACTGATTACTATTTATTAAGTTTTATTAATAATAAAAAAATTTTATTAATCAGTTTAAATTTTTATTTTAGCAAAAAAAAGTATTTGGAATAACAGAAACAGACACGAACATGTGATAAACAAACTGCGATTGTGAAGCGAAGCAGTCTCATAGAATAATAATTGAACAGTCTAGAATTCACTAGCAGTTAAAAAAAAAGTTAATTGCACTGTTATTAACTGATATGAAAGAACAAAACAAGGTGAATGATAACTATTAAAGTTACATATGCAAGTACTATTACGGAGTTATTTATTACACTATTTAATGATTTGAAATTAAAAAGATAATTTAAAATTTAGAAAAGAGTTGTGGTCGCAAAAACAGAGTCGCATAAGCAAGATTGTGAAAGCGGATAGCAGTTAATGTTTTGGAGTTTAAAGAATGTAAACAACGCCACTTCTTTTTTTATTTGGAGTTATTTTACTTTAAAAAGGTGAGTAAAAATAACACTTGGATATGTTTATATGCAAATTAAAGTTTCTAAATAAACATATAAGATTTCAGAATTTAAAAAATATATGATTGCAACGCTCATGGGAAAAACGAAAGAGTGGCGAACTTAACCGCCAAAGGTAAGGGAGGGGGGGGGGGGGTTATAAGCGGAATTTTCCGAAAAAGTAAAGTATGTCAAATTTCGGGGGTGGGAGGGGTGGGGTTATAATCGGGAGGGGGGTTAGTATCGGAATTTTACGGTATATATGTATATAAATATATCATGGCAGTTCCATATGAGAAAGCATAAATGAGCATAAGAGAAAAGCAAGGGAAAACTAGTATGTTGCGGCCATCACAAAATTTTATTCTATATCTTTCTATATAACAGTGCTTCTTACTGTTTAATATGTATACAAAAGTTTAACCATAGCTTCTCCCCATAAAAATTTTACATATGGAGTTCAGTGCAGTTTTAAACAGAGGCTGAGATGTAACCATGTGCAATATAACAATAGCAGCTCTGAATCAGCCGATATGCATTTAAATAAACGAATACGTTGTGGCCATCACAAAACTTTATTCTATATTTTTCTATATAACAGTGCCACATCTACCGCAGAATTTTCAATAAAAAATATAATATTCTATTTAATGAACTTTGTTACATAATAAACATTAGTTATTGAATATCTTTTATTTTTAATTTTAAAAATTAATCTGTTTCAGCATAGAAGTGTTTTACTTATTACTTTTCATGTGTAGGTTGATGTAGTGTTAACACTTATGGACACTCGCATAAATATTATGAGCTTTTTAAAAATAACAATTTTTATTAAAATCACACAATCAACTGTGGAAGAAAATCATATTTATTGAAATTAAATGCCTTGACCTTGTAAGTCAAAGATCCAGGATTCAACTCCCGGTCCAGGCATTATTTTCACTCAGAAAAATAAAATTTCAATAAATTTTTAAAAATAGTTTTGAAAATGGAAATTGTACAATTAAGCAATATACAAGGTGTCCCAATTAAAAATAAGGTAGGAACGAAGACTACATAAAAGAAAATCATTGCTACACATACCACATAAGATCTTTATTACACATATTATATACTACACATACTATATAATATCTTTACTACACATATAAGATCTACATTACTACACATATTATATCAGATCTTTTTTGAAAGTAGTGTGGTCAGAAGACATAAAAATGACATAACTAATGAGACACCTGCCAATTATTCTGTAGGTAACTAATTAATACTATCATAAAGACATCTAAAATTTTTTTTTTTATATACAGTAAGTTAGAAAAACAGTAAAGCCATTTTTTGAGACAGTTATTTCTAAGATATAACACTGACCTACCCTTGCTGTTGCTAAAAGATTTTTCAGGGAGGAACAAACTCAAAATTTCAACAGTTTTATTACACATTTAAAATTCATTTGTACTTATATGGTTGGTTGGTCGGTTAGTGGTTGAGATATTAAGCATGTCTGATAAGCATTGCTACAACAATTTTTTATGCAAAAGAATATGAGCCAAAGAAATTTATTTTCAAAATTACATGAATTGTTCCAAACCAACCCGAATACATAATAATTATAGGGTAAGGTGGGGTAAATGCCCCCCCCCTCCCCAGCATTTCCCCAGTTATTGACTGAAAAAAAATCTGTTATAATATTTTTATGTACCTACCCCAATAGAGGTAGAAAACATTATGGCATCGTTTTCATTTATGTGTGTGATAAGTTACAAGCCTTTTTGGGACGATTTTTTAATTTGCAGTCCTATCTTAATTCACATCATCGTTCATGATACAAATCGAAACTTTATATATTTTGAAAGTATATAAAACACAGAATCTTTTTGTAGTATCGTGTACTCATGATGTTAATGAGGTTGAAAAAAAAATTGGGGGCCCACTTGCCCCATGTTTGGGGTAAGTGGGCCACCCACCCTAACTCTTTAATATAGTTAAAAAATAGTCATATGCACTGATTTATAGAGTTTACCTCTGGATGACTCCACCAGTAGTGATTCAAGTTCCGAAGATGAACTATCAGTTATCACCCACTACCACAGAAAATGGGGATTATGCCTTTGTTCAGTTTGAAGGCAAAAAAAAAAAGAGTGTGTTGGCTTGGTATTAAATGACAGTCCAAGCGATGAAGATACAGTTGTCATGTAATACATGCACAAAGACACAACTATGTGTAATAACTTTTTCCCCCTGAAGCTAATGATATTCATGATGTACAGTGGCGCCAACTTTTGAAAAAGTTTGGGTGGGCTCAAATATTTTTGGGCAAAAGAAACAATGCTATAATGATTTTTACTTTTCAAACATATTATATGTAAGGAAAGTATTCTAATAATGACAAAAATTTGAATTTGAGATTTTGGTGCAGTTATACGTTTTGAGGTCCTCTGAGTTCCTTTTTGCTATTTTTACGGTGATGTATGAATGTGCGTGTATGAGTGAACACGATAGTGTTCTAAATGCTTTGCGATGCTGAAAGTTGGTACATATGTTGTAGGTTTGTAGGCCATCGTAGCATGAACCCTATTGTTTTGTCTAATCTAGCACTTTATAGTCTTCGTCATTATGGTCTACGGGCTCAAATTATTTGAAGTGCGGTAATGTCTAAACACCTTATTCAAATAAACTGAAAATTTACACAAATGTTATAGGTCACTTTCACAAGAACTATATAGATTTTGGATGAATCTAGCACTTATAGATTTTTATAGGCACACAACAAAAAATTCTTTATCATTACAGTCTATGGGCTGAAATTATTTAAAGTGTGTTAGTATCTACATGACTTACCCAACTGAGCTGAAAATTTATGTACATGTTGTAAGTCGCCAACGAACAAACTCTATAATTTTGGGAACTCTAGCACTTATAGATTTGTACACAATGAAAAATTCTTTATCATTATGACCTATGAGTTTCAATTATTCAAAATGTGACAGCGTCCAAACACCTTATTCAAATGAACTGGAAATTTACACTACATGTTATAGGTCCCCGTCACACGAACTGTATAAATTTTAGAGAATATAGCACTTATAGTTTTTTTTACAAGCACACAACGAAAAATTTTGTATCATTAGGTTTTCAGCTAAAAGTTTATGCATGTTACAGGTCAATGTCGCACGAAATGTATAGATTTTGGTTAATCTAGGATTTATAGATTTTTACAGGGACAGAACGAAATACTCTGTCATTATGATTTATGTTGAAGGGCAATGGTGTTAATTGAAAGAACATACTATATATAGAAAAGTACTGAGACTGTATTATAATTTTCTCTTTTGTTTATTTAAAGACTTCTCTTACTTTACCTTTTTCTATACAATCATTAATTTGTTCGAAAGTCGAACAGAGTCATTCCAGAATTTTTTTTTTTTTTTTTTTCATGGAAAAGGAATGAAGATGGATAAGGATACATTATTTAAACACTATTTAAAATATAAAGTTATGATGGAATTAAGAATGAACTTCATCTGGTCAAGTTTCACTGCAGGGTGAAGGAGGGTGCCCATATATTTTCCGTGAAACGTCTGTTGCTGTCACAAAAAATTTCTGATTTTGAAACCTAGTACACATTATAAGAATTAACAATTTACACTGATTTTACAATTCATTAGTAAAATATGAAGCTTTTAACTGACATACATTTAAATGCGAGTCTGCCGAATTTCCTTTTATGGCTTGTATTCCTAACTTTTTTCAAAGACAACGCTTTTTTAAGCTTCAAAAGTATAAATAAATAATAAATGAGAATAATGAAAATTGGGTGGGCTGGGAGAGCAAATTATTGGGTGGGCTCGTGCCCCACGGGCCCATATAAGTTGGCGCCACTGATGATGTATTCCTACAAGATGATGTGCTGAAACTAAATGAACCACCACTTTCCAAGAGACTTTCAAAATACATGTTTACCAACGATTTATCAAGATAATGTTCACTAGCATGTAACACTGCCATAGGCTAGTTTAAACTTTGTAGGCCTAACTTTTAGGCTACACTACATGCAAAAGTAAAAAGTTGAAAAATTGACATTTTTTTCTTTTAACAGGCTTGTGTGACAGAAAAAGTTGCTATGGGTGAACTAATGGAGATACTTCGGTGATTTTTTTTTCAAAGATTCAGAAAACCATGTAGATTGTACCACTTACCCCATCTTGTGGGGCAAGTGGGCCACCCCGATGACCACCCAAAATAATTTTCTTTTTTAAATCATCATTTGCCAATTTGGTTAGAGGTTACCATGGGTACAGTAACAACATATGAGAGAATGAACCACAAAAAAAAATTAAGTTGTTAGGCCTATTACATCCGGTGCTATGTTGAGCTAAAGTCAAATTATGCCGAAAAGGGGTCCCACTTACCCCACCTTACCCTAGTCAAATCCATTAGAATTCTAATTGCAGAAAAAGGTTAGAATCAACCCATGGGTCAAATAGTTTGTCTCAAAATTAGCTCCATGATATAAATTTTTCATGGTAGTTTACATAACCGTCTAAACACTTACATAGGTTTTAAAGCTAAAAGAAAAAAACTAATTAGAATTTTTCAGGAGGAGATAAGGGTACCTCTTTGCCCCCATGTGCCAGTGCTCATGCATACTTGCCAACCATCTCATAAATCGTACCCACAGTTCTTTACACACCAGTCTTTTTTTAAAGTATTTTTATTTAATTGTAACTATATTTGGAGAAATTTTCTCTAAAAATAAAGTGGTGTAGAAAAAGGGGGTGTAACAATGTTACGAGTATTAGTGAGATGTTTGGGAAATATGCTCATGTGACCTACCTAACCAAGACACCTATCAATTTTCTACTAAGGTTTGCGAGTTCATAAGGGATTCTTCACAAAACAAAATTTTTGCAGTGTAGCTGAAATGATTGGATCTGTAAATTAAATACATGGCATGTGAAAAACTCCTTATGAAATTTCAGTTCTGAAAAATATCTGAAATCTAACTCATTCTTTTGCCGATATTTTGCTTTTTTACTGTATTCTGATGAACTTATGACATATGTGTCCCAATATATCTAGCTTTCAACCTATGTAATAAATAAAATTTCTTTCGCACATGCCCAATAAAAAAAAAAAAAAAAAAAAAAAATTGCTACAAATACTTGTATCTCAATGAAAAATAACTTGTGAATTTTATGTTTCATAATTAATAATAATTCTCTAATATTTTGTCAGTTTTTCTGCAAAGTTTTATAAAATTTTGTTGAAGTTTATTCTTGTTATGAGCAAAAAACTTGCCCAAAAAAAAATTAATAATTTTTGGGGAGAAAAAAAAATAATTATATGTCTCTAAATAATCGTACAATTCCCCCCCCCCCCCTTTCATTCCAAAAAAAAATACATAAGGTGGAATCATAATCATGTGTTACAAGTCACTTGTAATTTTTTTTATAATACAGGGTAATCCAAAGTTTTTGTGGTTGGTCTCCTAATTGCACTTGTTACTAAATTGATACCGAGAAGTGGGATTTTATAAGCATTCTTTTCGTGTCAGAAATTAAAGGCCAATTCGTCCAGTATTATTTTAGAAAATCAAAAAAATGTTAATAAAAAAAAATAATAACTTGATCATCCACTGTAAGTCATGGTCTTGGTGTGCAAAAAATGATTATAATGCTACATACCAAATCTTTTGCCAGTCCCTGTAAACAGACCAGTAATGCTATTTTTACCATTTTCAATAGGAAATACTCTACAGGGAACTTGAATAACATATGTAATTTCTAAAACTACTTATGGAAATAAGAATGTGAACAAACAGACAAACTGAAGCCAAATTTGTTTTAAAGTGTTTAATAAGTTTGGGGATAAACCGATAATAGACTTGTTGCTACAAGTTCAAAAACAATACATTCCTATAAAGCTCCTCCTGGTATTTTTTTATTTCCATCACCCTACCGTGCTACCGTAGATAATAGAAGTATTGTAAAACCAAATTAGTTGCACCCTAGGGGACTACTTGAACTCAAAATGATAAAATGATTAAAGTCACTCCTGGCACTGATTTAGTGAAACAATGGTTGTAGTTTGCCCGCAAAGGATACAAACTACAACCATTGCTATAATAAATCAGTACCAAGGGCGATTTTTAATCACTTTATTGTGTTGGGTTCAAATAATCCCACAGGGTCCAAGTGATCTGGTTTTATGGATTATTTTGGGTAAAAATTTTCGATATTGTGTTTTTGATCTACATGTTTTGAGGTATGTGAGTCCAGAAAAGTGTTTTTTGGAAATTAGTCAGTGTGTGTGTGAGAGGTGGGAGAAAATCTTCTGATTGTTATATCTCCAAAATGAATAAGGGTACAACAATGAAATCTCAGAATTAAGACATGTCTAGTGTACAGATGATTTTGTCAACTTTTGATGAAAGTTACAAAACTGGAATTGAGATCATTCTGCATAAATAGAAAATTTTAGGTATCACTAGCATTTCTTAAAAAATAGGTCTATGTATTTTCTTTAAACTTACCCTATTAACTCTGCATGTAATAATTGGTTTCTGATGAATAGATGAATAGGTTCTGGTGAACAAATGAATTGAATAGATAAGTTTTGGTGAAAATCGGCAGTGAGACCTAAAGTTGGTATCTCAAAAACACTTTAATGATTTTCTTTAAATTTGCTATGTAAACTAAGGCGACCAAATTTTTAAACCCAATTTGAGGATAAATCATTGTAGTGTCCTCAAATTGAAGGGCCATTTGAGGACAGAGCTAAATTATACTTCATGAGGTCCATGCAAGTTATATTTGCTTTGTCCATAAAGTCTCATCTCAAATAAATTTATTTTTAAACAGTTTTTATACCATCTGGCTGAAAAATTGGGCTGGGATGGCTCTAATTATTATTGGTGTTTGCAGCTGCACATAAATATTTATAAATTAGGTCCTGAAATTTTGTTTAGAACGTAATGTACTGGTTAGAGCCCCTAAATAAAATAATAGGCCGGCGCATCACCGCCATTTTTTTGCCTCCGAAGAGGACAGCTTTCCCGCTTGGCGTCCTTATCGCTTCCCTAATGATTTTAAGAAATCTTGACCTGAAGCTAATGCGGTCAAGATAAGAGCAATAAGCAACAATAATGTTCCTAAAAACACATTTTTTTCACAGTACATTCTCAGGATGTCATTTTGTTCTGAGGATATGCTATGGATGTACTGGAGTAAGATGTGTTGTTAGGGCGGTTTCTGTTTCTTTTAGAAAATGTCGCCAAATTCACTTCCTGAATGATTATAGCAGTTTATCGCTAAACAAACTTCCATATCATAGTTTACTTAGCTAAAATTATGAAATATAATAAAACAAGTTACTCTAAAGTAACGTAAGACGATTAAAAAAAAGTTTGTCGTTTGTTTATCAGAGAAACGCGCTGGGTACATGTGGCAACCCTAAGGCAACAAAATGCCTGATGTGCCAGCTCGTATATATAGGAGCCTTAGTACTGGTCTCTTAGACCATGATAAATAAGTTTTACATGGGAAGTTGTGTCCAAAAATGCGACCTGCCCCATTAAAGTGTTTAGTTCACAGGTATATAAGGAGAAGCAGGGTTACAATATACATAATGAACGCTTGTCCTAGACTTTTTAAGGAAGGGAATTTCTTTTTGTAATTGTTCATTGAGTGAACTTTTCTTTTTAGCTTTAGAAGCAGTAGCCATCGTTGAAAACACAAAGATACATAATATGCATCTCCTTATATTATTAAAATCTGTACGCGTGTGTGTTTCTGTCTGTGTGTGTGTGTCTGTGAGAAACGGCTTGAAACGGAAAAGGCTCCGCCGCTAACGGTCGCACGGACTTCGAACAGGTACCGTCGGACAGAGAATTTATCGCAGATGTACGATATGTAATTTGCGAAACGATGCGACCCAAATTAGCGGAGATATTAATTAAAATGTCGACCATTGTCTAACGAAAAATGACCCAGAATTCATGATTAAATGCTTAAAAAGCGACATTTTTACGGAAAAAGTGGAAAATAAATTAGAAATATCAGTCGTATCGTTACAAACAAGATACCATTGGAAAGGGCTTTTTTTTTCTCAATCCGATGGTTTAAACGGCTTATCGATCGGACAATTAGATTTTTTAAAATTAACTAAACTATAAAAAAATGTTGGCAACGAATCGCAAGAATCTTAGCTTTGCAGACTTTTCGTCTACAGCAGTCTTCAACGGAAACACATCTGGAATTTAACGGAGTCACGTGTTTCGTAGTGCGATTAAAAATTACAATTTTCTATTTTCTTCAATTTTTCAAATTTTACACATTTTATTTAGTATATAATATTTACACCACAAAACAAACTTGCATTTCAAATTTCATCGATTTTCGTCAATAAACAAAAGATTTACATTTTAATTGCAAATTAAATTTTATCTTTACACGCCGGACATTTTCGCAATATTCTAATACGCGTATTTCAATTTCTAATTACGATTGATTTATTTTTTATACATCATACGAAAGATATTTTAAAGTTCTTTTACATAATTCAAAGTTTTCAACAGATTTACACGTTTTGAGGTCTCCTGAATCAGTGTTCTTTCATGGCGCTGTAATATTTTCAAATTTCAATATTTCAATTTCTAATTATGATTAAATTATTTTTAATACATCATTCGAAAGATATTTTAAAGTTCTTTTATATTATCGAAAGTTTTCACCAGATTTACACGTTTTGAGGTTTCCCGAATTCGTTTTCTTTTGTATCTCAGATACTAATTATAATAATTTCATAAGTAATACATCATTAGAAAGCTTTTTTGATTTGGAATCGAACAGTGGAATACAGAAATTTCTACCGCCAGAAGGCGCTGTAATTTTTTCAAATTTCAATATTTCAATTTCTAATCATAATTAAATTATTTTTAATGCATCACTCGAAAGATATTTTAAAGTTCTTTTAAATTATCGAAAGTTTTCACGAGATTTACACGTTTTGAGGTCTCCTGAATCAGTTTTCTCTTGTGGTACTGTATTATTTTCAAATTTCAATATTTCAATTTCTAATTATGATTAAATTTTTTTTTTAATGCATCATTCGAAAGATATTTTAAAGTTCTTTTATATTATGGAAAGTTTTCACCAGATTTACACGTTTTGAGGTTTCCTGAATTAGTTTTCTTTGTATCTTAGCTACTAATTAAAATAATTTCATAAGTAATACATCATTAGAAAGCGTTTTTGAATTGGAATGGAACAGTGGAATACAGAAATTTCTACCGACAGATGGCGCTGTAATACTTTCAAATTTCAATATATCAATTTCTAATTATGATTCAATTATTTTTAATACATTATTCGAAAGATATTTTAAAGTTCTTTTAAATTATCGAAAGTTTTCACCAGATTTACACGTTTTGAGGTGTCCTGATTATGTTTTCTTTTGCATCTCAGCCAAATGAGTTAGATCGTTCAAAATGGTACACGTAGGTTAATTAAGAGGGCCTGAAAGGGTGGAGAAGAAATAGGCGTGCACCGCGCGCGTATCCCTTAACTTGTGCGCGCGCACGCGACTGCGCTGCCGAAGGCAGTGGGGACCCGGTGCAAGTTTTTTCCCGATCAGAAATGATTTTTTTTTTTTAGGGGGCACGAAGGCTCAGGGAAGGAATACGCGCGCACAGCGCGTGTATCCCTGAAGTTGTGCGCGCGCAGCGCGCACGGGACTGCGCTGCCGAAGGCAGTGGGGACCCGGTGCGAGTTTTTACCCGATCAGAAATGATTTTTTTTCTAGGGGGCACGAAGGGTCAGGGAAGGAATACGCGCGCGCAGCGCGTGTATCAATTCAGTTGTGCGCGCGCAGCGCACGCGGTACTGCGCTGCCGAAGGCAGTGGGGATCCGGTGCGAGTTTTTACCCGATCAGAAATGATTTTTTTTAGGGGGCACGCAGGGTCAGGGAAGGAATACGCGCGCGCAGCGCGTGGGGACCCGGCCCGACTTTTTACCCAATCAGAAACGATTTTTTTTTAAATTTCTTTTCTTAACACTAAAAGTTTCTGTTAGTGATTCATTATTTTTAGTGATTCATTTGAAAATACTGACCCGCTAGCGGGCGAAGCCAGCTAGTATAAAAATAAAAGCCGATGCCGAAATGAAAGTGTGCAGACTGTGGCGACACTTGATAATTAATTTAGCAGTAATAACTTTCTTCACTTCTTTTCTTTTGAAAGAAGCATTTTTTGTTTTATATTTAGGGAGTAAAAAAATAAAATAAATGACTTAATTTGAGGACAAATTTGTAAACTCGAGAACATTTGATGTCCTCAAATGATTTTCAAATTGCTGAGGACATGGGTTGAAGTTCGAGGACGTGTGGTTACCTTAATGTAAAACCCCTTTAGATGACTTTTCGAATGTATTATTTGGTTAACACAGGAAAATTGATAGGCATCTTATTTAGGTAGAGCAATTTTAGATCTCAGATATGGGTGCTTTAAAAAACAGGTTTTTTTTTTTTTTTAAACTCGCTATGTAAACTCTCTTTTATATGTATTTAAGATATATGTATTAGTTTGTTCATACAGAAAATTGTTAGATGTCTGATTTGTTAATATAATCAGCAGACATAAAACTGACCTATCTCCAAAAAGAGTTTATAATATGTGTAGTAGTTAATAACTGAAGTCGTGCGGTTGTTATGCACCAGATTATATTTTTTTAAACACCATCATGTTACTATATTTATATCAAATTGTTATCGCCAAAGGTAACATATTAACTTGAAAGCAAATATAAACTGAAGATACATGCAATATCTATTTTGAGTTGAAATAATTAACCATAATCCTTCATCAAGGGGAAAATTGTAGAAAAACACATGCTGTATTCGTTGCTGTGTTTTTCGGTGGCATATTTTCCTGTGAAATCTTTTTAAATTGATCCCCTGTTTATTATTATTCCATTATCTTGTTATTTATGTATATCAGTATAAAAAGGATTATATGCCAGTTGCAGCCGTAACTCATTTGAATTAAACTCTAGCTTTTCTAAAGAATCTTGAAACTGTATTTTGCTTTGATAACTAGTGAAGGATTGTTATAGGTTAAATCTAGTTAATCTTTATGTGAATGCTTCTCACAAATAGCCAAAGACAAACTTTGACCACTGATTAAGATTTTTCAATATGACAGGGCTATTACTTTCAGTCAAACATTTCATGGGTCCATTTTTTTGTGTCTCACTTTAAATATGTGAGATTTGAGTTTGTTATATAAAGTTATACCATTCAACCAATTACTATGAAAATTGGTACACTTACTTATTAACCAGGGCAAAATCTAGCTAATGTTGTATTATTATTATTATTATTATTTTTTTTTTTTTTTAAGTTCACTTAGATAATTGGTTTAAAAGATCTATATAATACTTCTCTAACATGGACCAGTTACGATTATATTTTGTCGAAACGATACGATATTGATGTAATTAATAAAATACGCAAGGAGAGGATAAAAGATAATAATTATAAATGGAAATATTTAAGCACGCAAACTTAGCTCAATGATCTAATAAGAAAAAAGTGACATTTTTCTGATGAGATATTTTATAGAAAAATGTATTTTTTAAAGTTATGTATTCAGAATCTTTGCAAGCGTCATTTTAAACCTAGCAATACTATAAAGATATACAGAATAGCAATTATTATCATAAATTGATTAATAAAATGCAGTCATAAAAAGTATGATAAAAATAGGAATTAGGTGTTTTTTTTTTTTTTTTAATTATGCCAAAATAAAATAAATAAAACGTCATTGGCAAAATGAAGACAAAAATTAAAAGTCGTCATATTGGTCCTATGCTAAAACTGTACTGCCGGCAGAAGTATGAAAAGTGGGTCGGCAACTATAAATTTTATTTTTTGAAACCTTTGAATGATTTTGGTTTCACTGTTGCGCATTATTAATTTGGTTCTAATGATAATTTGGCTTCCGGTAAATTAAAATTTTAATTAGATGATGGAATTATTGTAATATATATGAGTTTCATATTTTAAAGGTAAATAAAAAAGAATTAAAGTGTGAAAATTTTGCACGATTTTGACTGCTAGTATTAAATAAATTCCCATTTTAACTTTAAAATTATTAAAAAGGCAAAATAATAATGTCCATTCATATATATATATATATATTTTCGACATAAATATATTTATTATTCATGTGTAAATAAATATATGACACTGTATGGACACAAATATATTTACTGCATGTATTCTAACATTCTATTTTACTATATATATATTTTACTGATAATAATATGTCCAAATTATAAAAAGTTTTACACATTTGAAAATTGACCATTAATTGTTGGATTGAGAAGTTATAAAATAATTAAGGTAAACAAAATTTTCCCATTTCTGCAAAAAAAATTCTAACAATTAAAAAATGAAATTATATATATATATGTGTATGCCATTATTCTTATATGTATCCTGAATATTACTTCTGGCATCATATTTTCATTATCAAATTTGCTATGTAAACCCCCTTATTGATGTCCTATGTCCTTTCGTATTAGTTGGTTACTGCAAAAAAGTTGATAGGCGTGCAGATTTGGTAAGTCAATATAAGATCTCCAAAGTGGATTGGATATAAATTGGTTCAACAAATTTTCTTCAAATTCGTTATAGATGTCATTTTGTACATATTAGTTTGTTTCCGGTGTCTATATGAGTTTCTCAAGTTTTGATTACAGTTGGAATTCAAACCAAAAATCAGTATCTCAAAAATTGTTCTAAAGATTTTCTTCAAAATTTCTACTTAACCCCCCTTTTAAATATCCTTCTGTATAGCAAGAATTACAAGTCCATAAGAGGTTTAACACTTTTTTTTTTTTTTTGAGGGCCTAAATAATTGGATCTCCAAATTAAATACCTGGCATGTGAAAAACCTCTTATAAAATTTTAACTCTAAATTATCTAGCTCATTTTTACTTTCTCTTACCCATAAGGTAGAGAAAGTATTGTTTTTGGGTCAAATTTTCGAACGCGAGATTTTGTTATATTTACACGTTTTGAGGTCCCCTGAATACGAAAATCATGTTTTTAGCAAATGGTCTGTGTGTCTGTCTGTCTGTGTGTCTGTCTGTTATCAGCATATCTCAAAAACAAATTATGGCAGAAAGTTCAAACTTGGTATTCTAAATGTGTATCATATAAGGATGCTACAGTAAGCTTTTCGTTAAGATCAAGCAAATGGTTCGTGTACAGGGACAATCAAGAGAATTCTAATACATTACGTCTATGGGGGAAATTGCAGGTAAGTAGAGTTTAACGTCTATAGACTGCACTAAACCAAATGAAACGAATATATATTTTTTGTAATAGAGATAGTTAACTGGGAAAAAAATTTTGTGTATGTAGGAGCCTCGCCTCCCCCTCCTGGGGAGGAAGTCCCCCCTCGAGGGGAGTAAATTTTCATGATGGGTATCTTTCAAAAGAGCTCGCAAATACCTTTAAAACGAATGGTTGAACCATCGATATGCGATAATTTAAAACAAAATTATCGATTTTTTTTTAAATATTGAGAATAAAATGGGCTTTTTTGGATATTTGGTGTTATACTACTTCTCTAACATGGAAATCGTCTGCATTATCATAAAAGATAATTTTTTTAAATAATAATATTAATAAATTTTTTTTTAAAAACAGAATTATTTTTTAATAACCGAATTAAATTCTATATAAATGTAGGTGCATTAATGAAACGGGGGGGTTGAGGGGGGCGGTAGCCCCCTCACACAGAACTAATTATCATATATAAAACTCTTCAGAAGCCTAATATGAATTACTTAACGCAGGTTTACATTACAGTACTCGTTATCTTACCTTTTAATCTGCAACCTGTATTTATTAAATTTCAGGGTAAGAGAAAGTCGTGTGGGTGCCACACCAGATTATTTTGCAATAATTTGCTTAATTTTTGCTGTAATGATCTTATGACATAATTTGCTTAATATATCTAACTTTCAGTTTCTAATGATTTTTTTTTTTTTTTTAATCTTATCTTTCGTGCATGTACAATTAAAAGATACTACGAATACTCATATCTCAGCAAAAATTAACATCTGAATTTTATATTTCGGAATGATGTTTCTCTAATATTTTGTCAATTTTTTTGCATGTTTTGCAAAATACTGTTGAAATCCATTCTTGTTTTAAGCAAAAAACTTGCCATGAAAATTAATAATTTTAGGAAAAAAAAAAAAAAAATATCTGTATATATATATAAATTACGTGTCACGATGTTTGTCCGGGGTAAACTCCTAAACTAAGGAACCGATTTTAATGAAATTTTGCACACTGTGTGCAGTTTGGTCCAACTTGAGAGATAGGATAGTTTTTATCTCAATTTATTGTCACAATATTGTTTTATTGCAATTATTTGTTAATTATAGACCTTTATTAAAGTTGCTCCAAAATATCTGTGAGGTCCATAAGTTTAATTGTTGCCAAAAAGAAAAAATACGAGTTAATTTTTGTTCGACATAAAAGTAAATACATTTAATCAAACGTGAACGTTAAAAAATTATAAAAAGTTAAATTATGCATCTCACGAAAATTGACGTCATAATCAATTTAAAGATTTTATACACATTGATAAAGTACTAACGTAGTTCTATCATAGATATAGTAATATATATAGATCTCTCATCCCCATGTTATAGTACAAAGATTTTTGATGCCGAAAAAAAAAAAAAAAATAAAAGCTTTGGAAACAGCCATTAAGTGGTATTGAAAAAAAAAAAAAAAAAGAAAAGAAAGAAAAAAATATGAATTTGAAACTGTATCTGGAGTCTTCCATTCCCCTTTAGCAAATAAATTATTCATAAATTTTATTTGCTAAAATATTAGTATGTATTCCCGTGTGTATTCACTCGGGGAAAGACGGCCATATTTTGGTAAAAACGTCGTCTTTTCCCAAATGAAAAGGAATAACTTTTTTCTCCCCAATGATCACTCTATTCTATATATGCTATACTATATCTATGAGTTCTATACGCAAGCGAAGTGTGACTCACTGACCGTCTGTGCAGCCAAGAAAAAGATTTCCTATGTTAATTGCCCACTGGATTTTTTGTAAGAAATTATTAAAAATCGAGGAAATTTATTTCCCGATTTTAATCATTATATTTGGGTATAGATATGTATTAGTTATCGCGGGTGTTAGATTGAATTATTTTGCTGTCAAATTGACAAAATTTTAATTTTAAATTTCAAAACTCTGTCGCCCTTGGCTTTTTTTATTATTATTATTTGGCGATCAAAAGCGTAACACGAAAATATACATGCCAGATGTATGCATTGTACGAAATGTAATATGTATTATTCATTGTACGTATGTATGACATGTAATATGTATTGTACGAAATATTGTTTCATATTATTCATTACTCTTTTAATATAAGTTGTTAAATAACCATGATTTTTGAAAGGAATTAAATATTTTCGCCAGATAATTTGGCGATATTCTTTTTTTTTTTCGCCAAGGATGACAGAAATGAAATCTATTCCGCTGCAAAATATTAGTATCTTACATCAGATATTTTATTTAGACATTTGAGAACAAATTTGACTTCAAACTATGATAGAATATTTATCATTTTCCTTTTAATTAGTATATTATTAGTATATTAAAATTTAAAAGCATGGTATATAAAAAGTTTTTTTTTTTTTTTTTTTTTTATCTTAAATCTAATCTTAATCTTTTTTTAATCTTAATTCTTATCTTAATCCTCAATGTTTCCCATCTTTATTAACTTGAATTTACTATTAAACTTTTAACATACTCAAAAACTTCTCATCACTTCGTTAAAATACACTAAACTTTTCCAAAATCTTTTTCTATTTAAAATGATACATGTATTTACTTTAAATGTCCAATATTTCATAAGATTTCCAATTTTAAAGTCTTAAAATATTTATCAAATTTACTTATTTTTCTGGTTTAGCCTTATTGTTTTCCTTTTTATAACTACAGCTGTTGCCCTCTTTAAAATATTTAAAATGATGAGGTCATTTTATAGTAAAATTATCCATTATAGCATATATTATATTTCACTCCTCCATAAAAATTGATTTTAAAATCGTTTGTTTCTTTTATACTTTTATTTTAATAGAATTTTAATAGAATTTAATTTATATATTAGTCATTTTAGCAATTTTATCCAAACTAGCATTAGAAATAATATATATCACTTCTCCATTAAAATTTATAGGACCCTACAATAAAATTAATTTGTGCTTAATATCAACACTACGAAAATTTTTATCAATCGCTTCCAAATTTTGACCTAAGTTTCAAATCTCAACCCTGTGGGTTTTTACATCGGCTACAACGTTTTCGTCTTTGTTCGTAAATAATAATTTGACTGTACTAAATAGTTTACAGCCGTATAATTCAACGTATAACTTAGTCACAGCAACGCGTGGCCGGGTCTGCTAGTATATATATATATATATACATCTGTCTAATGCGATTTTCCACAAAAATACATACAAATATTGTATATATAAGTTACAATTCATTTGTTTTTTCCATATACAGGATAATCCAAAGTATGAGTGCTTTTTTCCAATTTGAAGTTGTTCCCCTAACTGCACTTGTGATTAATCGATACTGGAAAATGTGAGTTTATAAATTTTCTTTGTGTGCCTGAAGTTCAAGTCCACTTCTTCCAGTATTTTTTAGAAAATAGAAAGTGTTAAAAATAAATAAAAAATAAAACTACTATGAAGATTATTAAAAAGAGACTTGGTGCTAGATAACTAAACATTTCAACATCTTGAAGACCAGAGAGAATAATGGAATAGCAGTTGTTTCGGTAGTACTTAGCGTACCGTCATCAGTGCAAAGAGAAGGAAAGAGAAGTGCTTCTATATGTAAGAAAGGGATTGGATTTTAGGAAATCTTGAAATTACAGATTCCTTTCTTATATATAGGAACACTTCCTTTTCATTTCTTTATGCACTAATGATGATATGTTAAATGCTACCGAAACAGCTGTCTGCTATTCCACTATTCCCTTTATGACGTTGAAGATTTTTCCTGTGTTTACTATGGCGATTCATGCTTAGACTGGAATCTGTTACCTGCTAACTGAAGTCCAGTGTACTAACCATTTAGCCATTATATGGTTATCATATAAGAATTCGGATACACTACACTTTATTACAGATATTCTTTAAAGCATATTTTAGTATTTTTATATTGCATAAAATATAACGAAACATACATTATTTATACTAAGTCTTCTATAGAATTTAGTGCAATTAGCATTACTAATTAGTTTATAGAGCTACACACACACACACACACACAAAAAAAAAAAAGTAAATATAAGTCGAAATTGCTCGAAATGCATTTTAAATGTTATTATTATTATTTTACTATAACTATTTACTATAACTACTATTATTATTTTACTATAACTATTACAACAATAAACAGGCAATGTGCAGGACTACACAAAACCCACCTATTTTCTGGCTTCCCTTTAAAAGTAAAGCTACAAAAATAGTTTTTGTTAGATTTCTTCCTCCACAATAAAAAAAAAAAATATTTGAAGATGTCAATGCGTAATAGAGTATATATATATATGTATGTATAGATCATCACCATCAATTTCAGCCTGTATAAATCGCTTGCAGGATGAAGACCCCTCCTAAGTGATTCCAATCTGCCCTGTTTTCTGCAATTCTCCCTTCTGCAGTTTCTAACTTCACAATTTCATCTCTTCAACGACACAGTGGTCTTTTCCTCGGCCGGGGTCGGTCTTGTATGTATATAATATATATATATATATATATATATATAATGGAAAAACCGATTTAATTTTAGCCAAAACGAAAAGTGACCAGGCTAGGATTTGAACTTGATAACCTTGGTTTAATGTACTAGTGCTGTAGCAAACGAGTTACCGCATCAATATCTAAGGTGCTCTATTGTTCATGTAAGAGATTTTTTTTTTTTTTCGTCTGTTTTGCGAATATAGACGTAGTCTTATGAAGGAGATTTATTTTTATTTTATTTAACCCTATTTTTTCTGAATAACAATGAATTGTTGTGATGCAATTAGATGGGAGTCATAAAAATTCGAATAAGTTACGCTTTATCACAGATAAGAGGTGTTGTTTCTTGTAAGCAAAAGGTTGGTTGTGGAACTCATATGGTCTACAATGAATGCAGCTCAAATGTCATTTTAATGGTGTATGGAGTGCAAAACACGCAGAAAGTTTAAACGTTTTAAGAGATACGAATCACAGAAAGTCTC
Source organism: Salticus scenicus (assembly GCA_963930645.1). Taxonomy (NCBI): domain Eukaryota; kingdom Metazoa; phylum Arthropoda; class Arachnida; order Araneae; family Salticidae; genus Salticus; species Salticus scenicus. The sequence continues at coordinate 152,815,913 of OZ005656.1, forward strand.
GCTATGATGATCGTCTTAAAAGCATTTTCTTATATACTCATTAATTTAATTCAAAATTTAACATTTGCATAATTAATTGTTCACATGCAAAATCTTTTTGAAAAATTTCACAACACTTTGACTTTCCAAATTTATTTTACACTATGCGATCTTTCGAATGATTCCAATTAAGAATGGTTGTTGTGAGACAGTCTACCTTAAAGGGTTAAAAGGTTTACGGGCTGTTTTCCGCACAACACGGACGAAAAACCAAATTACAGGAATCGTTATATTCTTCAGGCCTATTGCATGCATGTTTATTTTATGAGAAAGGCTCATTTCCTGTATACTTGCTCTGTTCATATCAATGTAATAATAAAAAAAAAAAAAAAATAATAATAATAATAATCATACTGTTTGCATTGTTTATAAAACATTTTTCCAGTTGCATTTACCCATTATATCGATTAACATCCTTATATTTCGCCAACGTGGTAATGGATTTTAATTTGGCCCATATGTATTGCACACAGTTCTGGCGGCCAAATGAATTTTACTACAAGCAAAAAGTGATCAGGCTAGGATTCGAGACCTAATATAAATTTAAAGAAAATCAGGGGTCGATAAAATTTGTACTTTTGCTAGACGTTTAGGAATTTCTGCTTTCTATTTCATTAGGTTCTATACTTGTATAATAGTACTTTAAAAAAAAAATTATTCAAATTTTTTTCTATATCAAAAAGCGAATCAGTGTAGCTATGTTGAAAATTCGGAATACTTTTGAAGCTTAATTTAAATTTCTAAAGGCGAACGAAGAAATGTTTTGTGCAATTTCGTTACATCATTACGGCAAAATATTTCTCCTTTTCTAATCTGCATAGTAATGCGGACATACCTCTTCTAATAATATTAATTTTTTCATTCCATTGAGAAATTAAGAAAAAAAAAATCCCTTACCCCGCGGGATCACAAAAACAGTTTAAACTTCTTTCTATATGAGTGGTGCTGAAAAAAAAAAAAAGTGAAATGGGGAAGAAGATCGCCCCCACCCCCGAACATAGACGAGTGCATTCAACCCTTTTAAACTCCTTTGCCTCATTTTTGGCTGATGGGGTTGAACTGTAGAAAAAGGGGTTACGTCCCGGGAACAAAAAGCATTTTAGAATTCGTAGAGGGACTATTTATATATGAAAATTACATAAATTGAAAAGATATTTTCTGTGAATTACCTATGACTTAATTATATTCATTGTATTATAATTAAATTTATTCTTCCAAATATTCGTAAATGATAAATTTAAAAAAATAAAAAGTTAAAAAATAAGTGTTTTAAACTTTATTTTGGTTCAGCATTAATTAAATTTATATCAATAAATAATATTAAAAGCCAAGGCGATGTTTTAATTCATAAACTTCGCAATTTTAGATCGGCAAACAAAATAAAATAAATAGCAAAATGTGTTTATTATTGTCAAAACTACGATTTTTTTTTTTTTTTTTTTGGTCATTCCTTTGAGAAAATTTCTTTCTCAAATGCATGAAATAATTATAACTTACATTCTAATTTATATTTTCGATGTTTACCTTTTGTTATACATTGAAAATATTTTCTTCGTAGACGCATAAAATTTGCAGGCATCGATGTAGCGAACGTTGGATAAACTGCTGATATTACTGCCCAAAATTTTCCTCTAAAACTGATTTTCGAGTTATGAATATCAAAAATATCTCTTATGAATATCAAGAAGAGATCATTATAGGGAACACCGGACATCACTTGTAATTCAAAATGGTTTAAAGAAAAACAGAAAACACCATTAGATTCACAATCATTTTCATTAGTAATGTATCAAAATTTTGGACATTTCTCATCTAAATATGACCCTGTTAAATAGTATATTTCTCTGTATGTTAGAAAGTTTTACCTACAAGTTTCTAACAAATAAAAATAATGTAAACGTATGTGGTGATGAATATTGTAAAATTAAAATAATGTAAACATGTAAGATGTCCGTAAATATTACAGTTATAATAGCGAAATGAGGGAGGGGATCCTTCTCCATATAAGACTCTGTCCATATATTTGTGAGTGTATGAATCATGTATGTATATGCTTTTTTCATGGGAGTGCAGGGTGAAGATTCGGAGCAGAATACATTAATATAAATTATTTTCATTCTTAAATTAACAATAGTATCATAAATTTTTTTTATGACATATACATTAAGAATTATAATAAACTAGTATGTTGTGGCCACCACATGACTTTATTCTACATTTTCCTATACAAATTCACTCAGTAAAAATAAATTATTAAAATTATTATTAAAAAAAATTTATCTTCGATGATAATGCAGACGATTTCCATATTAGAGAAGTAGTATAATACTAAATATCCAAAAAAAGTTCATTTTATTCTCGATATTACATTTAAAATAATTTTTTTTTTGTTGTTGTTGTTGTTAAAAATGAAAAAAATCGATAACTTTATTTTAAATTATCGCAGATCGATGGTTCAACAATTCGTTTTAAAGGTATTGGCGAGCTCTTTCGAAAGATACCCATCATGAAAATTTACTGCCCTCGAGGGGGGGCCACGGGGGGGGGGGTGGCGAGGCTCCTACACATACAAAAAAATTTTCACAGTTGAATATCTCTATTATAAATAATTCTTGTAAAATTCATAATGATTACTAAAAAATAATTCTCTTTATGCACATTTATACAAAATTGTGTCCTATATCACCATGTTAAAAATTTAGAAAAGCGGGATGGCAACGTAACCATTAAGACAATTTTTACCAAAAGTTGATAGGCACTAATTTATGTCAAGGTGCAACTACATACCAATTTGTATGAAATTCTGTGCAGTAGTTCTGAGATACAGTTGCCACAAAATTTTGTCACACACACACACACAGACAGACAGACATTTTCTAAAAATGGTCAAATCGTGTTCTACAGCTCTCAAAACGTGTAAATCCATCACAAACCCGAGGTCGAAAATTTTTACGAATCCAATACTTTCTTCTATTGAATATAGAAGAAAGTAAAAAATGATTTATAGATTTAATGATATTTCATTACAACAGTGTGATTCTTTTGCTACCATAACCGTTGAAAATTATTTTCACTTCGAAAAGTCAGAACGGATTTATTATTTTTTAATGTGTTAACCAAAAGTGTCAAACTTTAAATATCGTTAGTCTCCTCGTGGGCTACAAAAAATTACACGGTGGGCCGTGGGTTGGTCACCCCTGGTTTAGAACATAATTTGATCATTTTTAGAAAATGCCTGTGTGTGTGTGTGTGTGAGACAAAATTTTGTGGCAACTGTACCTCAGGAATGATTGTACAGAATCTCCTAAAATTTTATATGTAGTTGCCACTTGACGTAAATTAGTGCCTACCAACTTTGGTGAAAATCGTCGAACAAGCGGCATTGCCATTCAGTTTTTTCTAAATTGTTGACATGGCGGTGTAGGGCAAAATTTCGCACAAATGTACATAAAGAAAATTATTTTTTAATAATCATTATGAAATTAAAAAGAATTATTCATGACAGTGTTAGTAAACTGGGAAAATAATTGCTGAAACGCCAGTGGAAACTCAAAAAGTTTTTGGGTTCTGTCTATGTGTTTGTCTGTATGTCTCGCAATAGAGGCCGCAAAAATCAAATCACCTTATTAGCATGCAATTTGGTACACATGTTCAATAACCACACAGAAACAGCTGTATAATTTAGTGTATGTATTCTATTTGTAGTTTGTGCACAGGGACACACCAAAGTTTTTCTTATCATTACAGCCTATGGACAGAATTTGTTTGTACGGCAATACCAAGCGCAAAATTTTCCTGGATTCATTTGAAAATTGGTACACATGTTTAGGCGCTATATAGAAACAGCTGCATAGTTTTTGGTACTTATATTGTTTATGGATCGTGTACAGGGATACACCAAAATTTTCCTTATCATTACGGCTTATGGGAAGGACTTCATTTAAAAGCATTTTAACATAGTTACGCTGCATTCAACAAAATAAAATCAACACACATTATTGGAATGCTTGAAATCACGTTTATTATAGAAAATGTGTGCTTAGACTTAATTAATGTACGGAAACTCACAAATTGTTTCGATAATGTCGCGTAATCATCCAAATTATGTTAAATTTCGAACAATTATTCATGAGCTACATACAATAAGTTGTATATTTTTTATTGGTTTAGATAATGTTTATGATTCGTTGACAATGGATGCAGAAACGAATTTCATGACATTAGAGCCTATGGACAGATTTCCATTTAAGCGCGTGTTAACGCGTTTATGTTGCGTTCAACATATTGGAGTCATCATACGTTATTAAGATTCTTAAAATAATACACTCCTTCTCAAAAGTTTAGCAAGATTTGCAAACGATAAATTTTTTTCAATTTAAAAACTTATCTCTTGATGAAACGTTTTCAAACATTGGGTATTTAAAGAACTGGGTCTTCCTGATGTTTTTCTGTGAAGGTTGGTTTAAGACAACATTTAGGGGGCCGGTAACAAATTGAGAAAAATCAATAATGTTTATGATCAACCTGTATCGTTAAGTGAACGAAATGAACTGTAAGTTTAGGATATGTTAATATAGACTCAGTTCAAATTGTAGATGAATTTGTGTGACGATAGCATATTAAATAACGGAGATATAAGCATTTATTTTAAAACTAAAAAAAGAAAATCAACATGTTTTTTATTTATAATATGCAGAAATTTTAACGAAAATTATTCCCACTTTCAGATAAATTGAAAAAACACATTTCAAACAATATACTGCAATCAGAATACAAATATCTTAAATATCTGATGAAATATGAGCATTTTTATGAAAAACGTTTTCACTGCGCATGTGCGAAAGATAATATATATATATATATATATATATATATATATATATATATATTGCATAGGTTGAAAACTAGATATATTAGGCATCTTTTAACAAAAGTGCACTTGAATAGAGTAAAATTTAAGTAATTTATTCGGAAAAGAACGAGCTAGATTTTAGATATTTTCCGAGAGTTGAAATTTCTTAAGGGTTTTTTCACATGCTGCGTAATTAACTTGAAGATCAAATTATTTCAACCACGCTCCAAATGTACTTTTTTGTGAAAAACCCCTTATAAGCTTGTAACTCTAACGTATTTTTATTTATTTACTAAGATTTGTGAGATAAGGGGTTTTTCACAAAAAATAACATTTGCTAAGTGGTTAAAATAATTGGATCTTTAAATTAATTACGAGGCATGTGAAAAACCCCTGAAGAAATTTCAACTCTTAGAAAATATCTAAAATCTAGCTCGTCCTTTTTCGGATAATTTGCTTAATTTTTACTCTATTCAAATGCACTTTTGACAAAAGTTGCCCAATATATCTAGCTTTCAACCAATGCAATGACTTTTTTTTTTTCTTTCGCCATGCGCAGTGAAAACATTTCCATAAAAAGGCTCATATTTCATGAGATAAAGGTATTTGTATTCCGATTGCAGTGTATTATTTAAAAAGTATTTTTCCTACTTATCTGAAAGGGGGAATAATTTTCATTAAAAACTCTGTATATTGTTGCGTACTTGGGGGTTCGTGAGTTGTCCGAGAATGAAAGGACAAACTTACAAAAATTCAGTAATTTATTCACAGAAAGTTCCAGAAAAATGCAGGTCTATAAACTAAGTATCAGCTTCAATTCAACCAGTAAACACAGCTTAAACAACAGCTGTCAATAGCAAATCCACAGTACAAACTGTATAGCAATAACACTTAAAGCAAGTCTCTTTCAAAGAGGCTCAAAACAATGCAAGCATTAGCGAAGCTGGCTGAGCACTGAACTGACTAGCCTTGGCGAAGAAAACAGGCTTATATACCCCTGTAGAAAAGTGTGGAACGTTCCAGAAATCTCCATATCTCATCAGCCAATGGGATTAACGCTTCCATATTTGGTATATCCCTAATAAGGATTTTCTCGCCAATGTCGCCAAAAAAAATCGCCAAGGTGGAAAAAAATCGCCAAATTTGGCGCCAAATCCATTATTTGCCCTATTGGGGCTTTTTAATGCGTTTTTAATTGAAAATAAGGCTATTTCAACGCTAAAACGACTAGAAATGCACATAATTAGCACTTAAAAAACTTACTAAGCTTCTTTGAAAAAATTTATACAAAAATAAACACAATTATTTACAATTTTGTAACACTGCGCCCCTCCCAAGGACTGCACGTCCCGGTCAGTGCAACCCTTGGTCAAGAGGCGAAACTAAACAAATTTACACAATCTAAAATACAAAAACTAAGTTGCATATAACGATAAAATAGAAACAAAAATCAAGTGAGAAATATTTACAAAATTCACAAATATGTACAAGCATTTATGTACAAATATTTACATTACGCATGCGCAAATTTTACCAGTATTTACATTTTAAATTTTAATATTACCGTAAATTGTGGTACTTGGCTAGTTTGTTATAGTGCACCACCTTCGGTTTTGATGGAGGGGTTTTAGTGATCCACACCACTACATCATTCAGCCTTTTTAAGACTGTGTATGGTCCGTCCCAGTTGCACTGTAACTTGGGGGAGAGTCCTTTGCGTCGAACAGGATTCCACAACCAGACCTTGTCTCCTTCCTGGAACTCATGTTGTGTAGCCTTTAGATCATATCTTGTCTTCATTTTCTCTGTTGCCATGTGAATCCGCTCCCGAGCAAAGTTGTGTACGTCTTCAAATCGTGCCTGGAGATCTTGGATGTACTCCTCGGGCGATGAAGGCGCATCAGGTAGACAACCAAACAGGAGATCACAAGGGAGACGAAGTTCACGTCCAAACAGCATCTGGGCTGGAGTATAGCCGGTGGTTTCATGGACAGCACTTCGATAAGCCAGCAGGAACAATGGCAACTTCAAGTCCCAATCTTGCTGGTTCCTCGATACTAGAAGAGAGAGGTTATTCAGGATGGTACGGTTGAACCTCTCGACCATGCCGTCCGACTGGGGATGTAAGGGCGTTGTCTGGGTTTTGTCTATGCTGAGTAGTTGACACAGTCCTTTGAAAACAGCAGAGGTAAAGTTCCTACCTTGGTCGGTATGAAGTTGTAGGGGCGTGCCGTACCTTGACACCCATTGCTGCACTAGGACCTCTGCGACTGTGCATGCCTCTTGATCGGGAATGGAATATGCCTCAGGCCACTTGGTGAAATAGTCCATCATGACGAGGATGTATTTATTTCCACTGGAGGTCCGTGCAAAGGGCCCAAGATGTCGAGTGCAATCCGTTCAAATGGTGCTCTCACGTTATATTGTTGCAGTCTTCCTCGACTTCGTTTCTGCGGGCCTGTACGCGCCGCACAAGCATCACAGGATTTACACCATTTCTCCACGTCCTCCCTTGCCTTGCACCAGTAGATTCGTTCCCGAACCTTCTGCAGCGTCTTCATTACCCCCAAAATGGCCTCCGGTAGAGCTACTATGCAGTTGTTCTAAAACTTCTAGAATTTTTTATCTTGGTAATACAATCTGCCATCTGAAGCTTTTCCCATCATCAGATTCCCGCTTTCTGTATAGTACATCGTTTCTGATATGAAGAGAGTCCCAAAGTGCCCAATAACTTTTCGTAATGGGACTAAGTCTGGAAATGTCCTGCCAGGTAGGTCTGTTGCTGGTCATCTCCTTCAGCTGTAATATTGGCTTTATGTCAGGATCTTCCAACTGGGCTTGTCCAAGTTCTTCGTCACTCCAGGGTTGGGGATCTTGTTCTGATGATGTTGCGACAGTAATTTGGCGAGCAACTGGCTTTATTCTTTGGTGTTTATCCTCGGCTTTAGAGCTGTATTTATGATCTTCAGATGGAGGCTTCCGCAAGAAGGCATCTGGATTTTCCCGAAGAGCTCCTTCTGGGTGGCATACTTCATGGATATTATTGGTTGCTTCTCTAGGTATTCTTACTGGGCAGCTTCGTTTGATATGCCCGTCTTTTCCACAGCCCCAGCATTTAGTTGTTGGAGTCTTCCCTTCTTTCTTACTCTCAAGAATGCGTAGTCTTCTATTAATATATGCAATCATTTTCTGAATCTCTTTAAAATCATCTTGAGAACCGTTCGCTTTGTCTACTGTGCTGTTCTGGCGATGTTTATGGGAGGCTTGTTGGGCTGCCTCGATCTTTAGGGCATACACTAAGGCTGACTCCACATCTTTCACGCCGGAGAGTCTGAGGGCTTTTTGAATTTCTGGATCTCCGACAGCATCAATGAAATATTCTAGGGCCAGATCATTACGTGTTTCAGGATGACAGTCTGAGAAAGCCAAATGTGAAAGCCTCTGGATGTTTGATACCAGCTCTTGTAAGCTTTCCCCTGGTCTCTGACGACGGGACCTTAGCTGGAGTCGACTATATTCTTTGGACCATTTCGCTCCAAAACGTAGCTCTAGTGCTCTGGTTAAAGCTTCTAAGTCATGTCGCTGTTCCTTCGAAAGAGTCTCCAGAATATCTGCAGCGTCGCCCCGCAACGACCCTACAAGATGAGCCGTCTTTGCAACAGAGTCCCAGCCGTTAGCTTCAGCTACGATGGAAAACTGCGTCTTATATACATGCCAGGAGGAACTGCCGTCGTAGGTGGATAGCTTAATCAATTCCTGATTCTGGATTCTTCTCTCTCTCTTTTCAGTTTCCTGGGGCATGGATTCTAACTTTTCTTCCACTTTTCTCTCCAGATCTTCTTCTATTCTCTTCAATTTACCTTCTATCTCTGAAAACCTTCCTTTCAGTTCCTGATCAAAATTTTCTTTTACTTTCTCCTTAAAATTCTCTTCTATCTTCATACATCTCTCTTCTATTTTCAAAACTTTCTTTCAAAATTTTCTTCTATCTTTATAACTTTCTCTTCAAAATTTTCTTCTATCTTTATAACTTTCTCTTCAAAATTTTCTTCTATCATTATAACTTTGTCTTCTATTCCATCCATTCTATTTTCCATCACCGTTAATTTACCCTCTTTCGCCGTTGAAAGCTCTCTCTTCATCTCATCTTGATTAGATTTAATTTCTTCGGTCAAACTGGCTTCCATCTTTTCCTGAACTGCTTTCATTTCCTTCATTTCTTCAGTCAAACCGTCTTTCAATTCTCTTTGCGATGTTTCCATTTTCTCCTGTACTGCTTTCATTTCTTCAGTTAATCTATCTCTCATCTCTTTTTGTCCTTCTTTCATTTCTCTTTGTCCTTCTTTCATTTCTTCAGTTAATCTATCTCTCATCTCTTTTTGTCCTTCTTTCATTTCTCTTTGTCCTTCTTTCATTTCTTCAGTTAATCTATCTCTCATCTCTTTTTGCCCTTCTTTCATTTCTCTTTGTCCTTCTTTCATTTCATTCATCTGGGTAGCTAAGCTTTCTAGAAATTTCTTCATCTCTTGCTCCATAGCTCTAGTTATCACCATTCACAGACAATCCCACTTCTGACACCAGAAATGTTGCGTACTTGAGGGTTCGTGAGTTGTCCGAGAATGAAAGGACAAACTTACAAAAATTTAGTAATTTATTCACAGAAAGTTCCAGAAAAATACAGGTCTATAAACTAAGTATCAGCTTCAATTCAACCAGTAAACACACCTTAAACAACAGCTCTCAATAGCAAATCCACAGTACAAACTGTATAGCAATAACACTTAAAGCAAGTCTCTTTCAAAGAGGCTCAAAACAATGCAAGCATTAGCGAAGCTGGCTGAGCACTGAACTGACTAGCCTTGGCGAAGAAAACAGGCTTATATACCCCTGTAGAAAAGTGTGGAACGTTCCAGAAATCTCCATATCTCATCAGCCAATGGGATTAACGCTTCCATATTTGGTATATCCCTAATAAGGTTCTCGCCAACGTCGCCAAAAAAATCGCCAAGGTGGGAAAAAATCGCCAAATTTGGCGCCAAATCCATTACTTGCAATATTGGGGCTTTTTAATGCGTTTTTAATTGAAAATAAGGCTATTTCAACGCTAAAACGACTAGAAATACACATAATTAGCACTTTAAAAACTTACTAAGCCTCTTTGAAAGAATTTATACCAAAATAAACACAATTATTTACAATTTTGTAACAATATTATAAATAAAAAAACATGTTGATTTTATTTTATTTATTTATTATTATTATTATTATTATTTTGAGTTTTACTAGGGGGCTCTGCCCCCTGCTCGCTTCGCTCTCCAACCCCCGGTTCGCTTCACTTATTAATATCCATGTTAGGCTTTTCACTGAATATGAGTCTATAACACAAGACAAAAGCAGAAAAATGTTATAGAAATTCCCATATTTAATGTAAAATTGAAATACATAATATTTAAGGTAATGTACCAATTGAGGCGTTCCCAGTTGAGGCGGCAGATGAAAATTGTCCCGATTGAGGCGGTGAGGGGGAAAAGGGTTGTTGGCTATTCCCGTTTGAGGCGGTGATCCTTATACTTGGCTATTTGGCGCATTTATTACTATGCTTGTGAAACATGAAGATAAATTTGTAGTAGGCTCTTAGTTGCGTTTATTCGGCGTTTTCAGGAAACACCACGAGGAGGTGGCCTACTTTAGTTCCCCCAAAAAGTTGCGGAGAACAAATTCTCCTTGTTAGTTTACGTGCGGGATACTGATTGCTGCGAAAACGAGTTGCATGCGTTCTCAGATTCATGCATAGCGGGGTAGGGGTGTCCAGTGATTTTTTTGTTTTCATGTGAGCGAAGCGAACATACGTGCGTGATACTGATTGCTGCGAAAACGAGTTACATGCGTTCTAGTCTGTGTCAGAACAAGACAGTTGCAAATAAAAAAACGATATTGCGCAGAGAAAAGATAAGATATAGGCCTCATAACCTCTGTCAAATGCGATGGCTTTCAGGTATTTAATTTCAGATTTTAATAAAATAAAGATTATTTTATTAAAATTTATTAATTATTAATTATTTAACTAATTAATTAATTATTAATTATTTAATTTATTAATTATTTTATTAAAATCTGAAATTAAATACCTGAAAGCCATCGCAATTGACAGAGGTTATGACCCTTCCATTATAGACAAAGCTATCCAAAAATTACAACTCCCTCGCATTTCGTCTACTAAATCAGTCACATCCTTGTAAATTGTGATTTCGCTGTTCCCTATTTGTCTGATTGTTGGAAATTTTACATTCAGTCCACATTTTCTTATTTTTTCTACTGTTTACACAGCTACACATTCCTAATTTCCTATTGGTCACACTCCCCACCTCTTCCGTAATCCTATTAGTTGTACTAAATCCGGTCCCTCTCCTATATATATGAGCACTTCTCCTGATTCAGAATTCTTTTTGCACTGAAGACGGTACGCTTTAGTCTACCGAAACAGCTGTATGCACCTCAATTATTTTTCTTTGGCGTTTCTGACGTAGTAGTTTATTCGGGTTTTAATATTCCAACGCCAAGTCTCCTGTTATTATAATTCTTTATAGTTTTAACATAAGAAATTATTCCTACGGTAGATATTACTTTCATAAAATTCAAAAATTCAAACTATATAACAAAATGCAACCAACATCGTTGCTTTCTTTACTGCATTCTATTTCTGAAAAAATTTTTATAGATGCCACACGCACTCCATAAACTTTAAATTTTACATCTACTTTTTAAGATAGCACGCGATTATGTTTTATATAAAAATTAAATCATTAAATTCATTTTTTTACTTATTTTTATTTCCTTTTGTACACGAACTTTTTATTTCCTAATTCAAAATTATTTAAAAAAAAAATATTTCGATAGTTTTTATTATTAATTTTCTTTTCTTTTCTTTTTCTTTCCAAGGGGAAAAAAATGTTTTTGATGAAATTCTGGCTAAAGCAGAATTTAGTTTAGGACGGAGGACCAATGGCGGTTTTAAGGGGGGCTAGGGGTCTGAAACCCCGCCCCCAAAAGTACTGACATTCCCAACTGAATAGTACAATTGCAAACTTTTCATTGATCTGGAATTACATCTTGAAAAATCTTACCCTCCCCCCCCCCCCCCCCCCAAAAAAAAAAAAAAAAAAAAAAAAAAAAGTTAAGTTCTGGATCCGTCACTGCGGAGGACTATTAGTTTTTTTTTTTTTTTTTTTCTTCCAAATTATAACATCGTTTTCAAATTATTCAATTATATTTTCGATAAATTTTAGATTTCGATTCCCAGATTAAGACAAATCCGCGATTGTAATGAAATGCTCGCCCTCTGGTGGACTAAGGTGAAATTACAAATAACATGCTTTAATTCGGCTTTCAACAAGCCGCCATTGCTTGCCGATGTTTAGTTTCACATACATTTATTGAATAAAAATGAATAAATCCTGTAAAAAAGATAACACATACTGTTGTGTGCTATAGTGTAACTCCAAAGGATAATGAAATCCAGAATTAAGCTTCCATTTATTTCCAAATGACAAATTAAAAATTTCATTTGCTTCGGCTAATGGAAGTAAAGAATTAATCAGATGATTTGAAACTAATATTTGTTCAACTTCAGTTAAAAATCTACTTCCGATCGAACTTTGAAGAAACTGAAATATTTTTTTCCAAAAGCAATCAATTTTCCATGATGTAATGGCGGAGAAATTATAGTACGAATATTAAGTAGAATAACAAAAAGAACAATAATAAATACACGTCGCTATTATATTTACTAACAACAAAAGCTGAAAAAGCGCCATCTATCGATCATTACAAACGCGGATAGTCCTCAGTCCTAAAAAAAAAAAAAAAAAAAAAAAAAAAAGATGATGAAGAGGAAAAATCGCACATTTTTAAAATGTCATACGCAGAAAAAAATGACTTTCTTTGGATATTTAATGTTATCCGCGTTTGTAATGATCGATAGACGGCGCTTTGTGAACACTGCAGTTGTTAGTAAACATTGCCACGTGTGTTCCATTAGTGTTCTTTTTCTTATTCTACTTAATATTCGTACTATAATTTCTCCGCCATTACATTATGGAAAATTGATTGCTTTTGGAAAAAATACTTCAGTTTATTCAAAGTTCGATCGGAAGTAGATTTTAAACTGAAGTTGAGCAAATATTAGTTTCAAATCATCTGATTAATTCTTTACTTCCATTAGCCGAAGCAACTGAAATTTTAAACTTGCCATTTGGAAATAAATGGGAGCTTAATTCTGGATTTCTTGATCCTTTGGAGTTACACTGTGGCACACAAAAGTATGTGTTATCTTTTTTACCGTATTTATTCATTTTTATTCAATAAATATATATGAAACTAAATATCGGCAAGCAATGGCGGCTGTATGGAATTCGAATTAAACCATGTTTATTGTAATTTCACCTTAGCCCACCAGAGGGCGAGCATTTCATTACAATCGCGGATACTACTTCTTTAGAATGGAAATCGTCTGAATTCATCATGGAAGATAATTTTAATAAATAATAATTTTAATAAATAATCTTTACTGAGTGAATTTGCATAGGAAAATATCCGCGTTTGTAATGATCGATAGATGGCGCTTTCTGAACTGCAGTTGTTAGTAAATATTGTTGCGTACTTGGGGGTTCGTGAGTTGTCTGAGAATGAAAGGCCAAACGTACAAAAATTCAGTAATTTATTCACAGAAAGTTCCAGAAAAATACAGGTCAATAAACCAATTATCAGCTTCAATTCAAGCAGTAACCACAGCTTAAACAACAGCTGTCAATAGCAAATCCACAGTACAAACTGTATACCAATAACACTTGAAGCAAGTCTCTCTCAAAGAGGCTTAAGAGCAATGCAAGCACTAGCGAAGCTGGCTGAGATCTGAACTGAACTGACTGTCTTGGCAAGGAAGCGCTCCTTATATGCTGTTCCATGGAACCCAGATTTTTCGAGAAACCTCTAGAAAGTGGTCAACCAATCAACTTACAGCTTCCATATTTGGTATATCCCATATAAGGATTTTCTCGCCAAGGTCGCCAAAAAAATCGCCAAGGTGGGAAAAAGTCGCCAAATTTGGCGCCAAAACCATTACCTGCATTACTGAGGCTTTTTAATGCGTTTTTAAGGGAAAATAAGGCTATTTCAACGCTAAAACGACTAGAAATGCACAAAATTAGCACCTTATCAACTTACTAAGCCTCTTTGAAAGAATTTATACAAAAATAAACACAATTATTTTCAATTTCGTAACACTGCCCCCCTCCCAAGGACTGCACGTCCCGGGCAGTGCAACCCTTGGTCAAGAGGCGAAACTAAACAAATTTACACAATCTAAAACATAAAAACTAAGTTGCATATAACGATAAAATAGAAATACAAATCAAGTGAGAAATATTTACAAAATTCACAAATATGTTCAAATATTTATATACAAATATTTACAAAATTCACAAATATGTACAAATATTTACATTACGCATGCGCAAATTTTACCAGTATTTACATTTTTAATTTTTAATATTACCGTTACTTGTGGTACTTGGCTAGCCTATTATAGTGCACCACCTTCGGTTTTGATGAAGGTGTTTTAGTGATCCACACCACTACATCATTCAGCCTTTTTAAGACTGTGTATGGTCCGTCCCAGTTGCACTGTAACTTGGGAGAGAGTCCTTTGCGTCGAACAGGATTCCACAACCAGACCTTCTCTCCTTCATGAAACTCATGTTGCGTAGCCTTTAGATCGTACCTTGTCTTCATTTTCTCCGATGCAATGTGAATTCGCTCCCGAGCAAAGTTTTGAACGTCCTCAAATCGTGCCTGGAGAACTTGGATGTACTCCTCGGGCGATGAAGGCGCATCGGGTGGACAACCAAACAGGAGATCACAAGGGAGACGAAGTTCACGTCCAAACAGCATCTGGGCTGGAGTATAGCCGATGGTTTCATGGACAGCACTTCGATAAGCCAGCAGGAACAATGGCAACTTCAAGTCCCAATCTTGCTGGTTCCTTGATACTAGAAGGGAGAGGTTATTCAGGATGGTACGATTGAACCTCTCGACCATGCCGTCCGACTGGGGATGTAAGGGTGTTGTCCGGGTTTTGTCTATGCCGAGTAGTTCACACAGTCCTTTGAAAACATCAGAGGTAAAGTTCCTACCTTGGTCGGTATGAAGTTGTAGGGGCGTGCCGTACCTTGAAACCCATTGCTGCACTAGGACCTCTGCGACTGTGCATGCCTCTTGATTGGGAATGGGATATGCCTCAGGCCACTTGGTGAAATAGTCCATCACGACGAGGATATATTTATTTCCACTGGAGGTCCGTGGCAAAGGACCCAAGATGTCAATTGCAATCCGTTCAAATGGTGCTCCCACGGTATACCGTTGCAGTCTTCCTCGACTTCTTTTCTGCGGGCCTTTACGTGCCGCACAAGCATCACAGGATTTACACCATTTCTCCACATCCTCCTTTGCCTTGCACCAGTAGAAGCGTTCCCGAACTTTCTGCAGAGTCTTCATTACCCCAAAATGGCCTCCGGTAGAGCTACTATGCAGTTGTTCTAAAACAGCTGGAATTTTTTATCTTGATAATAAAATCTGCCATCTGAAGCTTTTCCCATCATCAGATTCCCACTTTCTGTATAATACGCCGTTTCTGATATGAAGAGAGTCCCAAAGTGCCCAATAACTTTTCGTAATGGGACTAAATCTGGAAATGTCCTGCCAGCTAGGTCTGTTGCTGGTCGTCTCCTTCAGCTGTAATATTGGCTTTATGTCAGGATCTTCCAACTGGGCTTTTCTAAGTTCTTCGTCACTCCATGGATCGGGATCTTGATCTGATGGTGTTGAGATAGTGACTTGGCAGGCAACCGGATTTATCGGCAGGTATTTCTGTTCGGCTCTAGAGCAGTACTTGCAGCTTTCCGAGCAGGGCTTCCGTGACAAGGCATCTGCATTACCATGTAGAGTCCCTTTACGATGACGTATCTCGAAGTCATATTCCTGCAGACGTTGTATCCACCTGGCAATCTGTCCTTCCGGGTTCTTGAACTGGAGCAACCACGTTAAAGATGCATGGTCAGTCCGGAGCAGGAACCTTCTGCCATAGAGGTAATGATGGAAATGTTCTATGGCTTTTACGATGGCAAGTAGCCCTTTCCTGGTGGTACAGTAATTTCGCTCCGGTTTAGACAGGCATTTACTCCAATAGGCAATGACATGTTCTTGACCATCAATTTCCTGCGACAGAACAGCACCGACACTCTCATGGCTGGCATCTGTATCAAGTATGAACTGTCTGTCGGGCTGTGGATACGTCAAAACAGGCGATGATGTTAAGGCCTCTTTAAGTCGCTTGAACGCATTTTCACATTCATCTGTCCACAGGAACTTCTGTTTGGCTTCCGTCAGCTTGTGGAGTGGTCTGGCAATATTTGAGAAACCCTTGACAAACTTCCTGTAGTAAGTGCATAACCCCAGGAAACTTCGTAGTTGGTGTACATTTTCAGGGCGACTCCAGTTCTCGACTGCAGAGATCTTCTCAGGATCAGTTCTCACCCCTTCGGCAGAGATGATATGCCCGAGGTAGCTCACTTCACGACGGAACAAGTTACACTTGCCTGGATTCAATTTGAGGTTAGCTATTCTGAGTTTCTCCAGCACCTTTCGGATGTTTCGTAGATGCTCTTCAAAGGTGCGCCCCACAATGATAATATCATCCAAATACACCAGACAGGATTCATAGGAAAGTCCTTTTAGCACTGGCGTTCAAAGGTGGCAGGAGCATTACATAATCCGAACGGCATAACTTTAAATTGCCACAGTCCTTGTCCCGTGGTGAATGCAGTCTTCTCACGATCATCAAGATGTAATTCTACTTGCCAGTAACCGCTTTTCAGATCCAACGTCGAGAACCATTTATTGCCAGCAAGTGTGTCTAATGTGTCGTCAATTCTGGGAAGAGGGTAACTGTCTTTCTTCGTGATGTCATTCAAACGACGATAATCCACACAAAATCTTGTTGAACCATCCTTTTTCCGCACCAGTACTATGGGAGAGGCCCAAGGACTCGTTGATGGCTCGATGACATCATTGTGCTGCATTTCACTTAGAAGTTCAGTGACCTCTTCCCGTTTAGCAAAGGGAAGTCTTCTTGGATGTTGTTTGATTGGAGGAGGATTTCCTGTATCAATTCTGTGCTGGGTGATGTTTGTTCGCCCGACGTCTTCAGGTGTTCGAGAAAAAAGGTCTTTAAATTCTTGGAGTAGCTTCTTCGCAGCACATCTCTGTTCCTTTCCTAACTCTGCATTCTTGAGTAGTTCTGTTGTTAATTGCTCAGAAGACTTGGATTCGGTTGATTGCATGGGGCGGTTTATGCATGTTACAGGAGTGCAGGCTGCTAACACTTCATCCTTCTTCACTGTTCGGACCTTATCGCTGATGTTTGCGACTCTCACAGGTATAGTACTCTTTGAGAGATCAACTAGAGATGAAGCTACCAGAACTCCTCTTGGGCTATTGTCGGTATTCGGGTATTCAATCAGTCCATAGCGGAAGTATTGCTTTGTAGGTGGTGTCCCTGAAACTATTGTCTCTGTGTGTGGGGGGATGGAAATTTCAGACTTGGCTGTTATCTGGCAAATTTGCTGAATGTCCTGATTTTCAGTATTGAACACAGCTATGTCTTCCGAACTCGAATGCAGTTCATTATTCTTGAAGTCCAATTTGAAGTTAAATTTTCTTAGGAAATCAATTCCAATGATTACAGGATCTCTTATATCAGCCACATATGCCATATGATGGTAACTGGCATTCCCAAAAGTGATGGTCAAGTTCATTTTTCCATATATTTTTATTTCGTCTCCGGTCACAGTCTGGAGTTTAACGCAGGGCGGCGTCCAGATGATCTTCTCTTTTAGTTCTTGAGCCAAATCCGTTCTAATGATGGTCACGTTGGCTCCTGTGTCCAGAATCATCCGGCAGGTGGCGTTGTTGACTTGGCCATAGACGTGAAGTCCATTATCGCCGCCACTCATCGATGAAACATGAAATACTGTAAATTGGGGCTCTTTAATTTTAGGCAACCTCCGCCCCGCGAGATGGCCTCCTCTTAGTTTCCCTGCAGTGATGTTGAAGCCGGGTGATTTCCTATAGTTGGTCGTACAGGGCAGTTCCTTTTCACATGACCATCCCCTCCACAGCCCCAGCACTTTATCTTCCGATTCTTTTTTTCTATATTATTCTCTAGGCTGCGCAATCTCTTTAAGATCTCTTCGATACTTCTCTTCATTTCATTTTCACCAGCAGGCGTATCGTTTAATGAGACTGCTCTTATGGTATGGCGGTCTTTACGGGAGGCTTGTTGGGCTGCCTCTATCCTAAGTGCATAGCCTAAAGCTGATTCTACGTCTCTGATGTTGGAGAGTCTCAGCGCTTTTTGAATTTCTGGATCCCGAACAGCATCGATAAAGTACTGAAGAGCTAAGTCGTTCCGAGTATCAGCTTGACAGTCTGAGAATGCTAGGTGTGACAATCTCTGAATGTCCGCTGCCAACTCTTGCAAACTTTCGCCCGTTTTCTGGTAACGGGACTTTAGCTGGAGGCGACTATAGTCCTTAGAACACTTCTCTCCAAACCGTAGCTCCAGTGCTCTAGTCAAGGCCTCGAAGTCGTTCCTTTCTTCTTTAGAAACATTTCTCAGTATCTCGGCTGCATCTCCCCGTAATGCTGCTACTAAGTGGACCGACTTGGCGGTAGAGTCCCAGCCGTTAGCTTCAGCTACGATGGAAAACTGCGTCTTATATACATGCCAGGAGGAACTGCCATCGTAGGTAGATAGCTTAATAAATTCCTGATTCTGGATTCTTCTCTCTTTCTTTTCAGTTTCCTGAGGCATGGATTCTAACTTTTCTTCGAGATTCCGAATCTTGCTCTGCAGTTCATTCCCTATTAATTCTCCGTTCCACTCTTCTTTCATTTTTCTCTCAAGATCTTCCTCCATTCTCTTAAACTTGCTTTCTATCTCTGAAACCTTTCCTTTCAGTTCCTGATCAAAATTTTCTTTAACTTTCTCCTCGAAATTCTCTTCCATCTTCATAAATCTCTCTTCAAAATTCTTTTCTACTTTCATAACATTTTCTTCTATTTTCATAGCTTTCTCTTTAAAACTCTCTTCTATTTTCGAAACTTTCTCTTCAAAATTTTCTCCTATCTTTATAACTTTCTCTTCTATTCCATCCATTCTATTTTCCATCACCGTTAATTTACCCTCTATCGATTCTTTCACCGTTGAAAGCTCTTTCTTCATCTCATCTTGATTAGATTTAATTTCTTCGGTCAAACTGGCTTCCAATTCTTTTTGTCCTTTTTCTATTTTCTCTATCAATCCGGTTTCCATCTTTTCCTGTCCTGCTTTCATTTCCCTTTGCGATGTTTCCATTTTCTCTTGTGCTGTCTTCATTTCTTTCATCTCTTGACTCAAGCTATCTCTCATCTCTCTCTGTCCTTCTTTCATTTCTCTTTGTCCTTCTTTCATTTCTTCGATCAATCCAGATCTTAACTCATTCATCTGAGCAGTGAGTCCTTCTAGAAATTTCTTCATTTCTTGTTCCATAGCTCTCGTTATCACCATTCACAGACAATCCCCGCTTCTGACACCAGAAATGTTGCGTACTTGGGGGTTCGTGAGTTGTCTGAGAATGAAAGGCCAAACGTACAAAAATTCAGTAATTTATTCACAGAAAGTTCCAGAAAAATACAGGTCAATAAACCAATTATCAGCTTCAATTCAAGCAGTAACCACAGCTTAAACAACAGCTGTCAATAGCAAATCCACAGTACAAACTGTATACCAATAACACTTGAAGCAAGTCTCTCAAAGAGGCTTAAGAGCAATGCAAGCACTAGCGAAGCTGGCTGAGATCTGAACTGAACTGACTGTCTTGGCAAGGAAGCGCTCCTTATATGCTGTTCCATGGAACCCAGATTTTTCGAGAAAACTCTAGAAAGTGGTCAACCAATCAACTTACAGCTTCCATATTTGGTATATCCCATATAAGGATTTTCTCGCCAAGGTCGCCAAAAAAATCGCCAAGGTGGGAAAAAGTCGCCAAATTTGGCGCCAAAACCATTACCTGCATTACTGAGGCTTTTTAATGCGTTTTTAAGGGAAAATAAGGCTATTTCAACGCTAAAACGACTAGAAATGCACAAAATTAGCACCTTATCAACTTACTAAGCCTCTTTGAAAGAATTTATACAAAAATAAACACAATTATTTTCAATTTCGTAACATTCATCATGGAAGATAATTTTAATAAATAATAATTTTAATAAATAATCTTTACTGAGTGAATTTGCATAGGAAAATATCCGCGTTTGTAATGATCGATAGATGGCGCTCTCTGAACTGCAGTTGTTAGTAAATATAATAGCCACGTGGATTAATAATTGTTCTTTCTCCGCCATTACATCATGGAAAATCGATTGCATAATATGATGATATGCAGTGGTGTGATAATTTCACCTTAGCCCACCAGAGGGCGAGCATTTCATTACAATCGCGGATAGAAGAAAGTCATGTGGTGGCCATAACATACTAGTTTTAGGTTGATATCCTCAGAAATTAACCTATTGCAATCACTAGTTATACGTAGTATGCTCTTTAATTGTGTTACGTGCCTTGATTCAGTATTATCTATCATCCCCATGTTAACGAGCAAAGATTTTGATGCCGAATAAGTTTTTTGGCACCAGCCATTAGAGAGTTAAAACTTGAAAATAATAATAGAATAGAATGGTAATGAGTTTTGAAAATGCCGAAATATTGCGCGGCTTTTAAGGGTTCTAATAAATTTACGAAAAGGAATGGGATAAGTTTTCATAAATGAGTTATATTCAAGTAATTTATGTAAAATATAATTTTTATAATCAGTTGCTGTGTTATTATTATGAAATAATTACTGTCTTCATATTTAATGGAATACTTTTTCAAAATTTTAATATATTTTAAAATTTTATATTAGTCAGTAATATGGAATGCTCAAAATTCTTTTAAATATACTTAATAGTCGCGGAAGTTTTAATATATAACGATGAGTATGTTGTGATCATCACAAGACTTTCTTCCATATATAATCCTATACAACTTTAAGCCATACAAATAATTTATTAAATTATAATTTATTAAAATTATTTTTCATGATGAATGCAGAAGATTTTTATCTAAAAGAAGTATAATTGTTGCGAAAATTGCTACTTCCACTTCAACTTTTTGTAATCCGATCGTCTGCGCCTGCGCGCACGAGAGGAATTGTGCGTTCGATAGCAAGAAGAAGAATGTTCTAAGTTTCTAAATGTAAATATTGTGTATTGTTAGCGCGCGTTAAGTATTTATGTAATTTTATCAGTATTATGTCTTTAATAATTTGTGATTGTGTATTTAACAGATAAAATGCGTTTATTTAAAGAAAATGACTGTTCAATGAGTGAAAGTTTCCACTTATTATTGAATTCAGTGGCGCACCCACGGAGGGGGCTTAGGGGGCTGAAGCCCCCTCCAGAACCAGCTGACATGGTAAAAAACATGCATGAAAAAATATTATTCAAACACAGATACTGTAAGCAAAAATAAAGTTTATAAATTATACATTAAATTTTTAGGAATTTTTGAAATTCTTACATTCAAACACAAAAACAGTGAACTTGTTCTTTGTTTTTTAGTTGAAAGATACCCTAGACATTCCATTGCAATTTTTAGGAATCGGCTTCTAAGGCCCTAAAGCATATACTGTTATTATGAAATCGAGGGAGTACCGAAAAAGTCAGGCAGGAGAAGCAATCTGATTTGGAAAGCAGGGATGTATTTGTCAGAAAAATGGGATACCAGGCTCATAAAATTTTATATTTTAATTCGTGAGTATTTATAGTATCTTTGTGAAAGTTTGTTTTGTCCTTGGGCAAAATTAACACATTCACATCGGCAAATGAAAATTCTCGTTTCATATAAAGTAAAAGATCAGCCCTGCTCTTAGTCGTTCCTCTAAAACAATATTTTAAGTTAAAAATGAAATTTGTATATTTGTTAAACCTTTTATATGCCACTAGCACATATACATGCTAGTGAAATTTCACATCAATTGACGATAAAATTTAATTGGTTTAATCTGAAATACGCAAAATTATTTCTCTAAAAATATAACAATTTAGAGGAATGCCAAAAGGCATAGTTTATTGTTCAAAATAGGAAAATACCCCGATAGCAATATGTTAAGATATTTTACAGATGCTTCTGAGGATGGGGCCACTTATTTATTTTTATCATGGTTAGTAGAACATACAGTAGGGTCCATGCACAGCTTTCATTTTTGCCTCTCATGTCATTAAGATCTAAGCTTCATTTTTGGATAATGCAATTTTTTCCTGTTATAAAAATTCAAATTTCACAATATATATAAATATTATCCTGGAATACGATATTCTGTAATGAACTCAGAAAGGTAATGCTTGAAATATTTGCTAACTGAACAAATTAAAATTCTAAGTAATATATTATAATAGAATTAATGTTTTAGGATTTTAAGAGGTTCTGCCCCCTACTTGCCGCGTTGACTAACACCCACGAAGACTACACGTCCGACTTGCTTCTGTTAACCGAACCTAGATGCATCGCCCCAATACTCCAGATAATTAAATGAAAATAGCAATGTAAAAATTTACACTGAAATTCTGTTATAATTCCTACATATTACAACTGTAGCTTTTATTTGGCTATAATTATTATAATTCCTTAATTACTTATGTGTTACTGCATATGCATGTAAAGCAGCGCAAAAGAGTATTAAATTTGATCAAATTTTATTTTAAATGGAAATATGGGGGAAGGCATTTCATTTCGGAGGAATTTTGTGTTCACTAGCTTGTCATATTGTACACAATATATATATATTTTTTAATCATAGATGAACAGACAACTTCATGTTTACAAGCTCAGTGTCAATTCCAACTGACCGAACTACTGTAACTTAGCTTGTTATATACTGATATAAATTTCTCGATTGCACTATTCAACTTAAATTCAATCTCATCCATTCGTTTACTTATTTCAAAAGAAATATTTAAAGCAGATTCTTTACTATATGTATGTGTTGCGTATATGCCCATAAACCTGTTTACTGTACTACACGACCCGATTATTCTTCAGCCCCCTCCAGACAGAAATTCTGGGTGCGCCACTGATTGAATTAAGAACTAATATTTCATCCCCCGAACAAGACAGATGAAGGAAGGTAAGTTTTTCTTACCTTTTATTATTGAAAAGAAACATAAATGATTCTATTTGTTTTTAATACGAAATTTTTGATTAGATGAAGATTTGTAGAATCAATTTTGTTGAATACTAATTTATTTAAAATTTAGTATATAAATATCGAATATGATATTTATTGGCATCCCTGCCGGGATCTGTTTACCTAGGATTAAAATGGAAAAATTAGCTAAAGAAAGAACACCTTTAAGAAGTGCGTTTACACGTATCGCTAATTTATTAGAGAATAATTTAATAGAGGAAGATAAGAATATAGAAGAAATTGAAGTTTTATATGCTCAATTAAATGAAAAATGGGCAATGTTATGTCCAAAAGAAAAAGAAATATTAGATGTTCTTGTTAAAGATGATAAGTGTACACAAGATAATTATGATAAAGAGTATGAAGGCTTTAGTTCTTATGAAGAAAAATTTATTAAATTAAGAACAAAAGTTGAAAAACTTTTGAAAAATTCTGAAATTGAAAACAGTTTTCAATCAAATGAAAATATAATGAAACGAAAATTCAAACTTCCTGAAATAGAATTTAAATTGTTCGGGGGTGAAATAAAAGAATGGTTGCCATTCTGGGCACAGTTTGAGAAAATACACAACAATGAAGAAATACCAAATGAAGATAAATATCAGTATTTGTTGCAGGACACAATAAAAGGCTCAAGGGCACGGGAAATTGTTGAATCGTATCCCGCCACAAAAGATAGTTACAAAAATGTAATAGAATGTCTTAAAAGTCGTTTTGGGCGTACAGATATGTTAATTGAAGTTTATATACGAGAAGTTCTTGCGTTAATGATGAATAATGCTATAAGTAAAGGTCCAAAAATGCCACTTTTTAAATTGTATGATAAAATTGAAACATATTTACGGTCATTGAAAATGCTAGGTGTTTCAAGTGAAAATTATTCATCAATTTTATACCCGTTAATTGAATCCTGCTTACCTGTAGATATTTTAAAAATATGGAAAAGAAATTTGAGTTCGACCTTGAACTACGCAAAACAGGAAAATGATGATGAATTGAAATCGGGTAACAAATTAGATTATTTGATGAACTTTTTGCGGCATGAAATTGAAAGTGAAGAAAAGGTGAAACTTGCTCGTAGTGGATTTAATTTTGAAAATGTGAATAAAAGTACTTATCCGCCACCCGTTCGACGTGAAAGAATTATTCCTACCGCAGCTGAATAATATAATTCTTCTGAAGTGAAAAAAGAAATGTGTATTTTTTGCAATAAATCACATGTAAGCAGTGAATGTAAAAATGCTGATAGTTTATCCTATGAGGATAAAAAGCAAATATTGATGAAAGAAGGTGCTTGTTTTAAATGTTTAGCTGCAAAGAAACATTTATCCCGATTTTGCAAAGCGAAGATACCGGCCTGTGATTGCGGAAAATTTCATTTCAAGATAATGTGCCCTGGGAAAAGCGATCAAGAACATCGAATTAAATTTCAGCAATTTGAAAATTTAAATTCTGAAAATAAGAAAGACACTGTTTTAGCAAATAAAACCAGTACTCGACAAGTTCTTTTGCAAACTCTGATTGTTCGTCTTAGAAAGGGAAATAAAATGAAATACATCAGGATATTATTTGATTCTGGCAGCAGCAAGTCCTATTTGTCAACTTTTGCATTAAATGAAATGGGATATGAATGCATAGGTAAAGAAGATTTGACACATAGCTTATTTGGTGGAGTACAAACTGTGATACCCCATAAGAAATATTTGATAGGTCTGAGTGACTATAATGATAATTATCGTTGCAGTCTTGAAGTGTTAAATCAAGACAAAATTTGTTCTGAAATACCAAAAATTCCCGATGGTTCATTTCTAA
Source organism: Salticus scenicus (assembly GCA_963930645.1). NCBI lineage: Eukaryota > Metazoa > Arthropoda > Arachnida > Araneae > Salticidae > Salticus > Salticus scenicus. Next base: position 152,840,993 of record OZ005656.1, read on the forward strand.
ATGAAATTAAGCATAAAATTCATTTGTCTGACCTGAATTGTCATGTAGATTTATTGTACGAATTCTCCCCGAATGAAATCCATGGCTTAATTGGAGCTGATGTCATTGGAAAACTATACACTGGAAATATAAAACCATTAATGTCTGGTTTAGTCTTAATAGAAACCCGCCTTGGATGGACGCTAATGGGAAAAATCGGACAGAAAGTTTCAGATAGTACAAGTAGCGTTATGTCATTACATGTAAATGACACGAAAATTTCTGATTTAGGGCGACTTGATGTGCTTGGGATTCTGGATCCAGGAGAGAAGAATAGCCGAAAGGAACTTGAAATAGCAGCCGAAGAGCATTTTAATAGAAGTATCAAACGTGACGCTGAAGGGAGATATGAAGTGAATCTCCCATGGAACCAAGGCCATCCTCCTTTACCCACTTGTAAAAATATTGCAGAACGAAGATTGAAAGGTTGTATAGATTCGCTCAAGAAAAAAGGGACATTAGAAGCTTATGAAACAGTATTAACAGAATGGATTCAAGAAGGTGTTATAGAAGAAGTTAAAATTCTGGATAATGATGAAAGTGAACATTATTTGCCCCACAGGGCCGTAATAAAAGAAAATTCTACTACCAGAGTTAGGCCTGTTTTTGATGGTTCTGCCAAAGAGAAAAATTCACCTTCAATCAATGTTTGTTTAGAGAAAGGACCTAACACCGTCGAACTGATTCCATCAATCTTGAATAAGTTTCGATTTAAGAAAATAGGAGTAATTGCTGATATCCGAAGAGCTTTCTTACAAATTGGACTTAGTAAATGTGGTAGGCCATTTCTGAAATTCTTATGGTGGGAGGAAGGTGATCCCACGAAACCTAAAGTTTTTCAACATCGTAGAGTTGTTTTTGGACTTTCTTGTTCGCCATACCTACTGGGTGCTACTCTTCGATATCATCTGAAAAATGTTTCTGCTCATTTTGAAGAAACAGCTACCAAGTTGCTAGAATCATTTTATGTGGACAACTGTATCACCAGCGTTGAAAACTATGAAGACCTCGTGAAATTTGTCGAAGAATCCAAGTTAATTCTCAGTGATGCTAAATTTGAGCTTCGAGGGTGGGAGCACAATTTCCCCAGTCCATCAGATGAAAGATGTATTCCAGTCCTGGGATTGACATGGAACTTAAAGAATGATACCTTGTCTGTAAATTTACGAGATACTTTAGAAGATGATACCCCTGCAACGAAAAGGAAAATACTGAGTGCGGTACATAGAATATTTGATCCCCTTGGCTTCACATGTCCGGTTACCTTGGGGCCGAAGATTCTCCTGCAAGAGTGCTGGAAATTGAAAGTATCATGGGATGCAGAATTGCCTGAAAAAATTACCAAGAAGTTTGAGCAGTGGCGAAAAGAAGTTCCTAAATTGAAAGAAGTCAAAATCCCAAGATGCCTCACTCTGAATCATGAGGCGCCAGAAAATTTGAGTTTACATATTTTCTGCGATGCAAGCAAGAGTGCATACTCTACCTCCATATTCTTAAGTGAAACTGGAAGTTCAGTGTCTTGTCAACTTGTACAGGCTAGAAGCAGAGTTGCTCCTATGAGAACTACTTCTATTCCAAGATTGGAACTACTTGCCTGCTGCATAGGAGCGAGATTAGCTGAGACTGTGGTGAATGATCTCCGAATAAAGAATATCTCAAAATTTTTCTGGTCCGACTCCGCAAATGCACTATATTGGATAAAGGGAAGTGAAAACTGGGCGCCTTTCGTTTTTAACAGAGTTAAAGAAATTAGATCTCTGACAGAGCCTGAAAATTGGCACCACGTACCAGGGTCTTTCAATGCAGCAGATTTACCATCTCGCGGCTGTAGTGTCCAAACATTGATTAAATCCAAGTGGTGGGAAGGTGTGCAATGGTTGAGGAAGCCAAGACAAGAATGGCCAAGATCTAATGCTCTTCCTGACTTCGATATAGTGTACTCCGAGAAGAAGAAAACAGTAATTAGTGCTACAAATCATGAAGATTCAAGTGAGAAGCTTTATAACCGTATTTCGTCATACAATAAATTGTTAAGAATCACTGCTTGGATTTACAGATTTTTTAATAAGTGTAAAGTTGAACCTTCACATTGAATTTTTGGATTCTTAACTTCAGAAGATATAAATGATGCTGAAACTGTTATGTTGAAAAATGTACAAAAAGAACCATTCTCGGGTCCTGAAAATAAACGTCTGAAATCCCTTAACTGTTTTATGGATACAAATGAACTTATGAAAATGAAGACTAGAATCATCATGAGAGAAGATACACAAAGTTTCCGATATCCGATAATATTGCCATCCAATCATCCAGTGGTAGAAAAACTCATCCGAACCAGACATTTAAATTTGAATCATGCTGGTGTCCAGATTCTAATGAATAATTTAAGAGAAGATTTTTGGATTTTAAAGTATCGGAAGACAGTAAGAAAAGTTATCAGAAATTGTGTACGCTGCAAAAGATATGATGCTAGACCAAAGCCCATCATAGAAGCACCTCTCCCAGTTGACAGAATAAAGGAAGCAGCAGTGTTTGAGGTCATAGGAATTGATTATGCCGGTCCTCTAATTCTTCGAGGAGGTCAAAAAGTCTGGATAGTCATCTTCACTTGTGCCGTCTACCGAACCTTGCATTTAGAGATAGCTACATCCATGTCAACTGAAAATTTTCTACAGGCTCTCCGAAGATTCATAGCTCGAAGAGGAAGACCCACAATAATTTACTGTGATAATGGCTCAAATTTCGTTGGTGCGGAAAATTTACTTAAGAAAATCAATTGGGATACCATTTCTCAATACAGTGAAGCTCAGAAGATCATTTGGAAGTTCAACCCTCCATCTGCACCGTGGTGGGGTGGGTGGTGGGAACGTTTGATTGGTATAATCAAGGGAATTCTTCGAAAAGTCTTAGGAAGAAGTTCGTTGAATTTAGAAGAAATGAATACTGTTATTTGTGATACTGAAGGCATTGTTAACCAACGTCCTTTAACTTACCTCTCCGAAGATGTTAATGATGTAACTCCGCTTACTCCTGCTATGTTTTTACGGGATATTAAAGAATCAGGCATTCCCGATCTTGATGTTTTAGATTCATCATCTCTCAATAAAAAATATGCCTATAGACAGCGAATAAAAGAAGATTTACGAAAAAGGTTTCGAATTGAATATTTGGGGCATTTAAGGCAATCTTCGAAATTTACTAAAAATCAACGACCCATCCAAATTGGTGATATCGTTATAGTATCCAGTGAGAACATCAAGAAAATTGACTGGCCTCTCGGTAAAGTTATTGAACTCTGTCCATCTAAAGATGGCCATGTTCGACTAGTAAAAGTGAAAATGAAAGGTGGTGAATTTTTCCGTCCAGTGCTTAGATTAATTCCTCTAGAAGTAACTCCTAAAAGTTGTGCAGATTTACTTTTTTCATCACGAATATCTAAGTCGAATATCCAACCTCTTGAAAATAACTTTGTTCCAGTGACTGTTCCAACTGAATCTGTTCCAGTGACTCCTCCAACTGAGTCTGTTCCAGTGACTGAACCTACTGAGCCAGTTGACAAAAGTTCTGTAAAGGACATTCCTATAGAGACTGTTCCACTTGAAAAACGATCCAAATATGGACGTTTGTTAAAGCCAAAAGTGAAGTTTGAGTTTCTCTAAAAATCCTCGAAACTCAAAGGTGGGAGTGTGTTGCGAAAATCGCTACTTCCACTTCAACTTTTTGTAATCCGATCGTCTGCGCCTGCGCGCACGAGAGGAATTGTGCGTTCGATAGCAAGAAGAAGAATGTTCTAAGTTTCTAAATGTAAATATTGTGTATTGTTAGCGCGCGTTAAGTATTTATGTAATTTTATCAGTATTATGTCTTTAATAATTTGTGATTGTGTATTTACCAGATAAAATGCGTTTATTTAAAGAAAATGACTGTTCAATGAGTGAAAGTTTCCACTTATTATTGATTTAAGAACTAATATTTCATCCCCCGAACAAGACAGATGAAGGAAGGTAAGTTTTTCTTACCTTTTATTATTGAAAAGAAACATAAATGATTCTATTTGTTTTTAATACGAAATTTTTGATTAGATGAAGATTTGTAGAATCAATTTTGTTGAATACTAATTTATTTAAAATTTAGTATATAAATATCGAATATAGGTATTCTTAAAGTTTGAATTCGATATTTATAGTACGAAAGAAAGACAGTTTTGTGCAGACATGAGTATACTAGAGTATCCGCGTTTGTAATGATCGACAGATGGAGCTTTCTCAACTGCAGTTGTTAGTAAATATAATAGCCACGTGTATTAATTTATTGTTCTTTCTTGTTGTTCTATTGTTGTTTGAGCGTGAAAGCTATCAGTGGTATGATATAATCACCTTAGCCCACCAGAGGGCGAGCATTTCATTACAATCGCGGATAGTAAAAAAAAAAAAAAAAAGGAAAAAGGAAAGGAAAGTTAAAAAAAAGAAAGAAAAAGAGGTATCTGGAGTTTTTCATTCTCTTTTAGTTCATAAATTTTATTTGCTAAATTACGTGTGTGTATTACCGTGTATATTCACTCGGGAAAATATATCCATAAGAGAGTAAAATGACCATCTTTTCCAGAGTAAAATGGTACAACTTTTCCCCTTCCAATGATCAATCTATGTCTTATTACTATATCTGTGGTATTTTCTATTATCAGAATAAAATTGATTATAAAAATTGGCAACACTGAAGCCTCCAAAATAAAATTTATTTCGAACGAAGAACAAAGGAAATTGACCGTATATTTGGAAAAGAAAAGAAATACTTGTATTTAATTTTAAAAATGTCAAACGATGCAGAAGTTAACCGAACATTGCAAAAAGCTATTTTGAATGTGTATGATGTTAAACCAAAAGATCCTATACGATTTTTAGCTGACTATTTTACCTGCGAATGCAAAGAAGATTCCTTAGAAACTGCTATTAATTTATTTGATTCTTTAACAATATTTCACCCGATAACCGAGGAACGGATAATCAAATGTTATGATATTTTGTCTACGGATGAATTTGAAGGTTCATTAGTTGGTGCGCGTTACAAAGAATTTATAAAAGAGTTAGTCACTCGTTTGTTTGTACCTTTGGAATTCAGGAAGCCTGTATTAGATTATTTGGATCGAGAAATTTCTTCAGTAATCTCATATCCTATATTGCGACGTGCTGTTTTAATTGTTCTTCTTTATCGACAATATTTCGAAGAAATATATTCCGTATTTGATAAATTGGTTGTGTCTCCTGATATTGCCCCAACATACAGATGTGAAAATTTATTGTTCCATGCTAGCATTTGCTTAAAAAGTGTTTATGATATCCCAAGAGAATATCCTTATACTTTAGGAATTTATACTTTGGTCATTCCAGAGTACAAGATTCGTCGATTATTGTTGAGAAATAAATTTTGTAGAGAATATTGGAACAGAAATGATTTTATGACGGCTGCAAAAGAAATATTTTTTTGTGAGGTGGATGATCTTCGCCTATCTCGAATCAGACTATTTGATTTCATGAACTACGAACATCAAGATGAACATGATGATAGTAAATATGAAAAAAACGAACATGAAGATGAATCTAATAAAGACGAGCTTAGTGAAAGTAAATGTTATAAATACGAACTTGAAGGTGCATATAAGGACAATCAGGATGAAAATTGTGATAAAAAAGAACACGTTGAAGCTTTTGATAATGATACACAGAAATATGAATCTGTTGAGAATGAATTTGATGAATGCAAATATTATAATGGAAAAAATGAATATAACAAAGAGGAACATGATAAACATGCTATATATTATAATAATGATAACAATAAAGATATCCCATAATAAACAAAAATTCCGGATGGAAACTAAAATTAACCAACTATGGATATGGGTCGTGTTACACAATTCATGTTATATTGACTGACTTTATTTGTAATCCTGAATATGGGATATGTTGTTGGCCAAAAGATCCAAATTGTGAATAATTTAGAAAGTGCATACTACTTTATGATGTAAACTTTTCTTTTATTATTATTATTATTATTATTATTATTATTATTAAAAAATTGATTATTTTTAATTAACAGACTTATACTGTGTGTAAAATTTTGGTACAGCTTTAATGTAGCACTCCCTTAGCATCTTTTTAGTTTTTGTTGCCATTTTGCTGATAAATTAAAATGACTATCACAATTGCGTAAGAGATCTTGATAAAAAACGTCCGAGCTAAGGCTCCTATACGCAAGCGAAGTGTGGCGTCACTGACCGTCCGTGGATGCAAGAAAAAGTTTTCATATGGATTCGCCCATTGGATTTTTTGTAAAGAATTATTAAAAATCGAGGAAAATTATTTCCCGATTTTAATATCTATACCCGATCCCGGGTATAGATATGTATTAGTTATCGTATGCATGTATTAGATTGAGTTATTTTGCTGTCAAATTAACAAAATTTGAATTTTAAATTTCAAAACTATGTCATCCTTGGTGTTTTTTGTATTTGGCGATCAAAAACGTAATACGAAAATATATATGTCAGATGCATATTTTCGTAATATGTATTGTACGAAATATTGTTTCATATTATTCATTACTCTCTCTCTTATTGTTAATAATCTCATATTATTCATTACTCTCTTAATATTAGTTGTTAAAATAACCATGATTTTTGAAAGAAATTCAATACGTTCGTCAGATAGTTTGGCGATTTTTTTTTTCCGCCAAGGATGACAGATATGAAATCTATTCCACTGCAACATATGAGTGTCTTATATCAGACGCTTTATTTAGACATATGAAAACAAATTTGGCTTCAAATTATGATAGAATATGTATCCTTTTCCTTTTAATTAGTATATTAGTTGGATATTTATTGTGGAGATATCATCCTTTGAAATGAAATGTTTGTTTTCAATCGAATATGGAAGTTTGCCATTTTTTTTGTACAGTTTTGAAATTTTAAATTAAAATTTTATCAATTTTACAGCAAAAACAACTTAATCTAACGCATGCACACGACAACTAATACGTATCTATACCCAAATATGGGGATTAAAATCAGGAAATAATTTTCCTCGATTTTTAATAATTTTTTACAAAAAATCAAATGAGCGTTTAACATAGGAAATCTTTTTCTTGCATCTATCGAATTCAAACTTTAAGAATACCTATATTCGATATTTATATACTAAATTTTAAATAAATTAGTATTCAACAAAATTGATTCTACAAATCTTCATCTAATCAAAAATTTCGTATTAAAAAACAAATAGAATCATTTATGTTTCTTTTCAATAATAAAAGGTAAGAAAAACTTACCTTCCTTCATCTGTCTTGTTCGAGGGATGAAATATTAGTTCTTAATTCAATAATGAGTGGAAACTTTCACTCATTGAACAGTCATTTTCTTTAAATAAACGCATTTTATCTGGTAAATACACAATCACAAATTATTAAAGACATAATACTGATAAAATTACATAAATACTTAACGCGCGCTAACAATACACAATATTTACATTTTGGAAACTTAGAACATTCTTCTTCTTGCTATCGAACGCACAATTCCTCTCGTGCGCGCAAGCGCAGACGATCGGATTACAAAAAGTTGAAGTGGAAGTAGCGATTTTCGCAACACACTCCCACCTTTGAGTTTCGAGGATTTTTAGAGAAACTCAAACTTCACTTTTGGCTTTAACAAACGTCCATATTTCGATCGTTTTTCAAGTGGAACAGTCTCTATAGGAATGTCCTTTATAGAACTTTTGTCAACTGGCTCAGGGTTCAGTCACTGGAACAGACTCAGTTGGAGGAGTCACTGGAACAGATTCAGTTGGAACAGTCACTGGAACAAAGTTATTTTCAGGAGGTTGGATATTCGACTTAGATATTCGTGATGAAAAAAGTAAACCTGCACAACTTTTAGGAGTTACTTCTAGAGGAATTAATCTAAGCACTGGACGGAAAAATTCACCACCTTTCATTTTCACTTTTACTAGTCGAACATGGCCATCTTTAGATGGACAGAGTTCAATAACTTTACCGAGAGGCCAGTCAATTTTCTTGATGTTCTCACTGGATACTATAACGATATCACCAATTTGGATGGGTCGTTGATTTTTAGTAAGTTTCGAAGATTGCCTTAAATGCCCCAAATATTCAATTCGAAACCTTTTTCGTAAATCTTCTTTTATTCGCTGTCTATAGGCATATCTTTTTTTGAGAGATGATGAATCTAAAACATCAAGATCGGGAATGCCTGATTCTTTAATATCCCGTAAAAACATAGCAGGAGTAAGCGGAGTTAGATCATTAACATCTTCGGAGAGGTAAGTTAAAGGACGTTGGTTAACAATGCCTTCAGTACCACAAATAACAGTATTCATTTCTTCTAAATTCAACGAACTTCTTCCTAAGACTTTTCGAAGAATTCCCTTGATTATACCAATCAAACGTTCCCACTACCCACCCCACCACGGTGCAGATGGAGGGTTGAACTTCCAAATGATCTTCTGAGCTTCACTGTATTGAGAAATGGTATCCCAATTGATTTTCTTAAGTAAATTTTCCGCACCAACGAAATTTGAGCCATTATCACAGTAAATTATTGTGGGTCTTCCTCTTCGAGCTATGAATCTTCGGAGAGCCTGTAGAAAATTTTCAGTCGACATGGATGTAGCTATCTCTAAATGCAAGGCTCGGTAGACGGCACAAGTGAAGATGACTATCCAGACTTTTTGACCTCCTCGAAGAATTAGAGGACCGGCATAATCAATTCCTATGACCTCAAACACTGCTGCTTCCTTTATTCTGTCAACTGGGAGAGGTGCTTCTATGATGGTCTTTGGTCTAGCATCATATGTTTTGCAGCGTACACAATTTCTGATAACTTTTCTTACTGTCTTCCGATACTTTAAAATCCAAAAATCTTCTCTTAAATTATTCATTAGGATCTGGACACCAGCATGATTCAAATTTAAATGTCTGGTTCGGATGAGTTTTTCTACCACTGGATGATTGGATGGCAATATTATCGGATATCGGAAACTTTGTGTATCTTCTCTCATGATGATTCTAGTCTTCATTTTCATAAGTTCATTTGTATCCATAAAACAGTTAAGGGATTTCAGGCGTTTATCTTCAGGACCCGAGAATGATTCTTTTTGTACATTTTTCAACATAACAGTTTCAGCATCATTTATATCTTCTGAAGTTAAGAATCCAAAAATTCGATGTGAAGGTTCAACTTTACAATTATTAAAAAATCTGTAAATCCAAGCAGTGATTCTTAACAATTTATTGTATGACGAAATACGGTTATAAAGCTTCTCACTTGGATCTTCATGATTTGTAGCACTAATTACTGTTTTCTTCTTCTCGAAGTACACTATATGGAAGTCAGGAAGAGCATTAGATCTTGGCCATTCTTGTCTTGGCTTCCTCAACCATTGCACACCTTCCCACCACTTGGATTTAATCAATGTTTGGACACTACAGCCGCGAGATGGTAAATCTGCTGCATTGAAAGACCCTGGTACGTGGTGCCAATTTTCAGGCTCTGTCAGAGATCTAATTTCTTTAACTCTGTTAAAAACGAAAGGCGCCCAGTTTTCACTTCCCTTTATCCAATATAGTGCATTTGCGGAGTCGGACCAGAAAAATTTTGAGATATTCTTTATTCGGAGATCATTCACCACAGTCTCAGCTAATCTCGCTCCTATGCAGCAGGCAAGTAGTTCCAATCTTGGAATAGAAGTAGTTTTCATAGGAGCAACTCTGCTTCTAGCCTGTACAAGTTGACAAGACAATGAACTTCCAGTTTCACTTCTTAAGAATATGCAGGTAGCGTATGCACTCTTGCTTGCATCGCAGAAAATATGTAAATTTAAATTTTCTGGTGCCTCATGATTCAGAGTGAGGCATCTTGGGATTTTGACTTCTTTCAATTTAGGAACTTCTTTTCGCCACTGCTCAAACTTCTTGGTAATTTTTTCAGGCAATTCTGCATCCCATGATACTTTCAATTTCCAGCACTCTTGCAGGAGAATCTTCGGCCCCAAGGTAACCGGACATGTGAAGCCAAGGGGATCAAATATTCTATGTACCGCACTCAGTATTTTCCTTTTCGTTGCAGGGGTATCATCTTCTAAAGTATCTCGTAAATCTACAGACAAGGTATCATTCTTTAAGTTCCATGTCAATCCCAGGACTGGAATACATCTTTCATCTGATGGACTGGGGAAATTGTGCTCCCACCCTCGAAGCTCAAATTTAGCATCACTGAGAATTAACTTGGATTCTTCGACAAATTTCACGAGGTCTTCATAGTTTTTAACGCTGGAGATACAGTTGTCCACATAAAATGATTCTAACAACTTGGTAGCTGTTTCTTCAAAATGAGCAGAAACATTTTTCAGATGATATCGAAAAGTAGCACCGAGTAGGTATGGCGAACAAGAAAGTCCAAAAACAACTCTACGATGTTGAAAGACTTTATGTTTCGTGGGATCACCGTCCTTCCACCATAAGAATTTCAGAAATGGCTTATCACATTTACTAAGTCCAATTTGTAAGAAAGCTCTTCGGATATCAGCAATTACTCCTATTTTCTTAAATCGAAACTTATTCAAGATTGATGGAATCAGTTCGACGGTGTTAGGTCCTTTCTCTAAATAATCATTGATTGAAGGTGAATTTTTCTCTTTGGCAGAACCATCAAAAACAGGCCTAACTCTGGTAGTAGAATTTTCTTTTATTACGGCCCTGTGGGGCAAATAATGGTCACTTTCATCATTACCCAGAATTTTAACTTTTTCTATAACACCTTCTTGAATCCATTCTGTTAATACTGTTTCATAAGCTTCTAATGTCCCTTTTTTCTTGAGCGAATCTATACAACCTTTCAATCTTCGTTCTGCAATTTTTTTACAAGTGGGTAAAGGAGGATGGCCTTGGTTCCATGGGAGATTCACTTCATATCTCCCTTCAGCGTCACGTTTGATACTTCTATTAAAATGCTCTTCGGCTGCTATTTCAAGTTCCTTTCGGCTATTCTTCTCTCCTGGATCCAGAATCCCAAGCACATCAAGTCGCCATAAATCAGAAATTTTCGTGTCATTTACATGTAATGACATAACGCTACTTGTACTATCTGAAACTTTCTGTCCGATTTTTCCCATTAGCGTCCACCCAAGGCGGGTTTCTATTAAGACTAAACCAGATTTTAATGGTTTTATATTTCCAGTGTATAGTTTTCCAATGACATCAGCTCCAATTAAGCCATGGATTTCATTTGGGGAGAATTCGTACAATAAATCAACATGACAATTCAGGTCAGACAAATGAATTTTATGCTTAATTTCATTTAGACATGAACCATAGGGAATTTTTGGTGTTTCAGAACAAATTTTTTCTTGATTTAACACTTCAAGACTGCAACGATAATTATCATTATAGTCACTCAGACCTATCAAATATTTCTTATGGGGTATCACAGTTCGTACTCCACCAAATAAGCTATGTGTCAAATCTTCTTTACCTATGCATTCATATCCCATTTCATTTAATGCAAAAGTTGACAAATAGGACTTGCTGCTGCCAGAATCAAATAATATCCTGATGTATTTCATTTTATTTCCCTTTCTAAGACGAACAATCAGAGTTTGCAAAAGAACTTGTCGAGTACTGGTTTTATTTGCTAAAACAGTGTCTTTCTTATTTTCAGAATTTAAGATTTCAAATTGCTGAAATTTAATTCGATTTTCTTGATCGCTTTTCCCAGGGCACATTATCTTGAAATGAAATTTTCCGCAATCACAGGCCGGTATCTTCGCTTTGCAAACTCGGGATAAATGTTTCTTTGCAGCTAAACATTTAAAACAAGCACCTTTTTTCATCAATATTTGCTTTTTATCCTCATAGGATAAACTATCAGCATTTTTACATTCACTGCTTACATGTGATTTATTGCAAAAAATACACATTTCTTTTTTCACTTCAGAAGAATTATATAATTCAGCTGCGGTAGGAATAATTCTTTCACGTCGAACGGGTGGCGGATAAGTACTTTTATTCACATTTTCAAAATTAAATCCACTACGAGCAAGTTTCACCTTTTCTTCACTTTCAATTTCATGCCGCAAAAAGTTCATCAAACAATCTAATTTGTTACCCGATTTCAATTCATCATCATTTTCCTGTTTTGCGTAGTTCAAGGTCGAACTCAAATTTCTTTCCCATATTTTTAAAATATCTACAGGTAAGCAAGATTCAATTAACGGGTATAAAATTGATGAATAATTTTCACTTGAAACACCTAGCATTTTCAATGACCGTAAATATGTTTCAATTTTATCATACAATTTAAAAAGTGGCATTTTTGGACCTTTACTTATAGCATTATTCATCATTAACGCAAGAACTTCTCGTATATAAACTTCAATTAACATATCTGTACGCCCAAAACGACTTTTAAGACATTCTATTACATTTTTGTAACTATCTTTTGTGGCGGGATACGATTCAACAATTTCCCGTGCCCTTGAGCCTTTTATTGTGGCCTGCAACAAATACTGATATTTATCTTCATTTGGTATCTCTTCATCGTTGTGTATTTTCTCAAACTGTGCCCAGAATGGCAACCATTCTTTTATTTCACCCCCGAACAATTTAAATTCTATTTCAGGAAGTTTGAATTTTCGTTTCATTATATTTTCATTTGATTGAAAAATGTTTTCAATTTCAGAATTTTTCAAAAGTTTTTCAACTTTTGTTCTTAATTTAATAAATTTTTCTTCATAAGAACTAAAGCCTTCATATTCTTTATCATAATTATCTTGTGTACACTTATCATCTTTAACAAGAACATCTAATATTTCTTTTTCTTTTGGACATAACATTGCCCATTTTTCATTTAATTGAGCATATAAAACTTCAATTTCTTCTATATTCTTATCTTCCTCTATTAAATTATTCTCTAATAAATTAGCGATACGTGTAAACGCACTTCTTAAAGGTGTTCTTTCTTTAGCTAATTTTTCCATTATAATCCTAGGTAAACAGATCCCGACAGTAGGATGCCAATAAATATCGAATTCAAACTTTAAGAATACCTATATTCGATATTTATATACTAAATTTTAAATAAATTAGTATTCAACAAAATTGATTCTACAAATCTTCATCTAATCAAAAATTTCGTATTAAAAAACAAATAGAATCATTTATGTTTCTTTTCAATAATAAAAGGTAAGAAAAACTTACCTTCCTTCATCTGTCTTGTTCGAGGGATGAAATATTAGTTCTTAATTCAATAATAAGTGGAAACTTTCACTCATTGAACAGTCATTTTCTTTAAATAAACGCATTTTATCTGGTAAATACACAATCACAAATTATTAAAGACATAATACTGATAAAATTACATAAATACTTAACGCGCGCTAACAATACACAATATTTACATTTTGGAAACTTAGAACATTCTTCTTCTTGCTATCGAACGCACAAATCCTCTCGTGCGCGCAGGCGCAGACGATCGGATTACAAAAAGTTGAAGTGGAAGTAGCGATTTTCGCAACAGCATCCACGGACATTCAGTGACTTTATCACTTCGTTTGCGTATATATACGAGCTGGCGCATCAGGCATTTTGTTGCCTTAGGGTTGCCACATGTACCTAGCGAGTTTCACTGATAAATAAACGGTTGTCATTACTTTTATCGTCTTGTGTTACTTTAGAGTACCCTTTTTATTATATTTCATAGTTTTAGCTAAATAAAATGAGATATGAGATTTGTTTAACGATAAACTGCTATAATAACTCAAGGAAAGAACATAAAATTTCAGATTTCCGTAAGATAATTTAAGAAGAATAAAACAATATTACTTACATTTTTCTTTATATTTCTGACATGTGTTAATGTAAAAATACAGAAAAATGTGTTATTTTAATCATAATATTTATATTAATATTGAAAAATCGATTTAAGAAGACCTTTTTTTACTGTGTATTTGAGTTTTGGCGATATTATGTCTACGAAACAGAACTATTTCTAATACATCCACAGGATATCCTGATAATGTAATGTGAAAAAAATGCGTTGTTAGGAATATTATTGTTGCTTATTGCTTTTTTTGACTGATAGTAGCTTCAGATCAAGATTTCTTAAAATCACAGGAAAGCGATAAGTACGCCAAGCGGGAATGCTGTCCTCTTCTGAGTAAAAAAAAATGGCGGCGATGCGTCGCCCTATATATTTTATTTAATGTGTTCTAGTCCAAGCTACATCGATGCAAAATTTCATATTTCGTCAAGGGGGTTGGAAAAATTTGCAGGTTGGTCCACAACTCTATTTGGCGATTTTCTTTTGGTGATCACGTGGAAATGCGATTTTCGGAAATGGTTACCATTGATTCCAAATGTAAACAAAGCGAAAATGCGTTTTTCAAACTGGCATCTCTTTTGTAGTGTACATCATAGAATAATAATAAAGATTATTATTCTATGATAATAAATATTCTTTATTATTATTCTATGAGTGTACATAAATAAATTAAGCCTATTTTTACTATTAGTAAAACAAATATTTAAAATTAACTTACCTCATTTTCCATGATAAAACATCTGCATGAAGTTCTATACTGCAAGGATCATGAATATACACAAATATATATATGTGTGTGTGTGTGTGTGTGTGTGTGTGTGTGTTTCCCGTACATTTACACCATTTAAATGTTCTATAGTTGCCGGGAAAATACGATTATATTAACTAGATTTTCTAACCCACATTTTTTCACAAATTCCAAAATCATTTCTATCTCTCTAAATAACTAACGGTAAAAATATATTTGAGGGTGCCCCCTTTGCGAAATTGTTTGGTGCATTTTTGTTAATAACCTATAACACTATATGCATATAACCTATACTTATGTACTATATACATATAACCTATACATATAAATAGGCTAACCTTAATATATTTACCGCGATCACAACTTGGCGAGAATCAAGGGGCACCCTCAAATATATTCTAACCATAATTCACACCAGAAAATTCTGGTATATTAACTTTCTTTCCCGAAAATAGGCCTACCTTTCATTAAATAAAATAGCAAAAATAGAATAGAATATTTAATATATAAATGCCGATCAAGTTATCTTCATAAATAATTCGAATGCTGATTGCCATGGTCATAAAAAATAAACAGCAAACAGGTTGCCATATCATGTTGCAAAGAATCCAGAACGACATCGTTATCGTTCAAAACGGCGCCAAAAGAAAATCGCCAAATAGGGTTGTGGACCAACCTGCAAGTTGTACCAGTGGTTGCTACGAATGTTATGAAAAACAGTACATGTGATACCTACCTTTTTAACTTTTTAATTTAAGATATGGATCATTTTCAAAAAATTGCCAATATTTTAAGTATTTTAATTACTTTAATATATTTAATGAACAAAGATTGCTTTAACACTTTCTTGAAAGTATTTCCAACATTATTTATAAAAATATAAATAACATTTCAAGGACCATACTAACAAAAATAATCTGGTGAGTCACTCACACGACTTTCTCTTACCCTGAAATTTAATACTATGAATACAAATTGGAGATTAAGGAGTAAGACAACGAGTACTCTTATGCAAACCTGCGCTAAAGCAATTCAAATTTGGCTTCAGAACAGCTTTATTTGGCAAGTAATTGTGTGTCCACAACCCCTCGTTTCATTGATGTACCTACATTTATATAGAATTCAAATCTCTTATTAAGTTCAAAAGTTCGTTTAAAATTATTCAGATAACTTTTACACGAACATTTCTTGAAACTTTTCAATCTTGATCAAAGTTTTCTAGTAACAAACACATTAACTTCAAAATACAACATTTCGATCGCCTGAAATTGATTGTTTTTAATATACTCTAAAAGACACAGACAGAGATCAAATTTTAAAAACTTGACTTCGGTATTCAGGAAGCCTCAAAACGTCTAAATATACAAAAAACCGAGCAATGAATATTTAACTTAAAATAATAATAATAATAATAATAATAATAATACATTATTTACCATATGGCTATGAGGAATTAATTTCAATTCCTGAACAGCTTTCCTGGACATGGTAAAATATTATTAGGAAAGCACATCCACTAACAACAAAAAAGAATGTTAAGTTATGGCTTAAATATTGGTAGCCCTGTATATCTTCTAAAGTTATGTACACATCACATGGTGGACATTGCACTTTAATCTAGTTCTTTTGTGTTGCCCTGTAAACGAACAGTGAATGATTTCTATACCATATTCTGCATGAAGCATGTTTTTACGTATATAAAATGTACATATTCTTTTCATTTGGTTTAGTGCAGTCTATAGATATTAAACTCTACTTCACTGCAATTTTCCCCATAGACGTAATGTATTTGAATTCTCTTGGGTGTCCCTGTACACGATCCATTTTCTTGATCTCAACGAAAAGTTTAGTGTAGCATCCCTATATCAAACACATTTAGAATACCAAGTTTGAACTTTCTGCTATACTTTGTTTTTGCGATATGCTGATAATAGACAGACACACAAACAGATACACACCTCAGATCAACCGCTTTGGATTCAGGGGACCTCAAAACATGTAAATATAACAAAAACTCCATTTCGAAAATTTGACCTCAAAATATACTTTCTCTGCCCTATGGGTAAGAGAAAGTAAAAAGAAAATTCTGCTTGCATTCTTTCTAAACATAATTTAATTTAGTACGACAGGACTTATTTTAATCTATTCTTCTATATAAAGACATGCAGTAGCTGTGTTTCATTCCCTAGCACCCCTAACTATATTTATTTCTTAAAATTTCTTTGGTATAGCTTTAACATAGGAGCCCCTTGGCGGCTTTTAAATTTTTGTTGCCTTTTTGGCGATCAATTAAAATGGCTATCGCATTGGGCTCTTCCTAGGCTCCTCCTACCTGACGTCAAAGGTCACATGATAGAGGAAAAACAAACAGCAGACAAAGTCTTCTATACCTATAGCGGTTGCTGAAATAACATATTTTCAATTCTTATTTTTGATCAATCGTATTTAATTTGTGTTATTTTTTTTATACATTATCATTTTTAATCCATTTTATATCATTATTCATGATTTTTTGTTTGCTGTATACATTTACAATCATCATTTAGTTTATATTTGTTATTGATATTCATGTAGAACATGTTAAATGCTCTGATTTTCGGTACTTAAATCATTCACAGTGTAACATCGTACGGTGTAAATCTTTTTAGACCAATAACTAAGTTAATTAACTTGTTGTAACACCTTTATGCAGTTAAATTTAATTGAAAACATTTTAAAATTTCAAATTATAATCCATAAAAATTCCACAGTTGTTGTTGTTGTTGTAGAGGGTTTTTATTGAGACCTATAGCTGCTGGGGCTGTTGTCGGTCAACATTTCACAAGCTATTATTTATTGCTAGATCAGTTAATGTAACAGTTACATTACAACATACAAAAATCGATTCTTACAGTTAAAAATAAATAAGCATATAAAGTGTTTTTTAAAAATTATTAAATTTACAAATACAATTATACTGCATGTTTACAAATGCACAATATTACATTTATTTTATTTTATGCTAGCAGGCTACGCCCGCTTCGCTGGTCACTATTTTTAAATGAATCACTATAATCAATGAATTCTCAAAACTGCATCAATTTTTATCATGCAGAAAAAAAAAGAGAGAAAAAAAATTCTCATTGGAAAAATTGTTGCACTGGGTCCCCGCTGCCTTCGGCAGCGCAGGCCATTGTGCGCTGCGCGCGCGCATTTATGTCTGACACTCTTAATGAATTACTATATTATCTTAAGGGAAAAACATAAATATAAAAAAAAAAACTTCTTCCATCGGTGGAATAATCGCTCCGGGCCCCTGCTGCCTGCGGCAGAGTATACAGGCACGCATGTTCCTTCACCTACCGTTCCCGCCCCTCCTAATTATTTTAGACTTTAAAAAATACTCGCAGTCGTTCTCTCGGGCTTTTAAACCTAATAATACTAACTTACAACATTCTATCTGAATTTCTTTATTTTTAACCCTGCGGCCGCCCCCCTTCAGACCCCTCGTAATAATTCTGTACTTTCGAAATTATCCGTAATCGATTTATCGGGCCTCAACAACACTAATTTTCAGTGCTCTAACTCTTATTTATATATTTTTGCCCCTTCCAGTCTATCCTAATAATTTTACAAATTCGAAAATATTCGCAATCGATTTGTAGGTATCAAAAACCTCCATGTACCAATTTTGAGTAACCTAACTCAATTTTTATTTTTTTTTGCCCCTCCGACCCCCCTTTCCACCCCTCTTAATAACTTTACAAATTTGAAAATATCCACAATCTATTTGTCGGTATCAAAAACCTCTATGTACCAATTTTAAACGGTCTACTGTATTTTTATTTTTTTTTGCCCCTACGCCCCCCACCTTCTTTCTGACCCTCCTAATAATTTACACTTTAGAAAATATCCTCATTCGACTTGCAGGCCTCTAAAACCTATCTGTACCAATTTTGAACGGTCTAACTGTATTTCTATTTTTTTTTTGCCCCATCCCCCCCCCCCTTTCTGAGCTATATGTTAGAGCAAAAATCTCACATGTATCTTTTTTTTTGTTTGCTATATAAAGGATTACTTCAAATCACTTTGCCCTCTCTTCCCCCTCTAGGGGGCTGAATTTCTAAAATTCCAGAAATAATTTTTTAGGTATTTATATTAGCTATATATCACAGCAAAAATTTCCCGTATATATGTTTTTTTGTTTGAGATATATAGGAGTATGTGAAACTACGTTTTGCACATGTGAAATCACGTTTTACCCCCCCCCCCCCCCTTTCTCCCCTTGGGGACCGAATTTCTACAATTCCAGAAACTGTTTTTTAGATATTTGTGTTAGCTATATTTTAAAGCAAAAATTTTACGGATATCTGTTTTTATCTTTAAGATATGAAGGTTTTTGAGAAATCGCATTTTGCTCTCTGCTCCCCCTTAGGGGGCGAATTTCGCAAAATCGCTTCTTAGCGGGTGCTTACACTATATGTTCTATAATCTGACCCAGTTTCGAGTCAGTGGCTCCAGTAGATTTTGCTGTGCGTTGATGAGTCAGTGAGTGAGTGGAAGTACTCTTTTATATGTATAGATTAAATATTAACTCTTTAGTTAAGAACAATATTTAATTGAATTCGATTTTCTTTTTCCTCCATCACGTGATTGAGCAGACGATGCTGGGAAGAGTCCATTGCGTAAGTAAAGATCTTGATGAGAAACGTCCGAGCTGCTTTGGTGCCAAATTTAAAATTTCGCCGATGGATTCTATACTGAAGCTGTTCCGTTTCTTTAGCACGAATTTTCTCAATTTTATTTAATTAAATATATATGTTTGTAGGTTCATTTTTTTTCAACATAGAAAAAAAAAACTATTTATTTATCTTTGGCTCTTAAATAATAGAATCTTTCGGTATATAGTATTTATGATTTTAATAAATTTTTAATGGTCAAATTTATGTCCCAAATTTTGTTTACTTTCAGAAATTTCCATTTCTTTTATTAAATTTAAGCCTGTTACGGACTTTTCAATTTATTTTAATTTATTAGAAATTGTCATCATTTTTAAATAATCAAAACAAAATTGAGAAAAACCATTCTACAGAAATAGAACAGTTTCAGTATAAACTCTTGGCGAAATTTGAAATTTGGCATCGAAGTTGCGCCGACGTTTCTCATCAAGATTTTTACTTACTCAATTGCGATAGCCATTTTAATTCATCGTCAAAATGACTACAAACATTTAAAAGCCGCCAAGGGGTTTCTGTGCTATAGCTATATTAAAGAAATGAATGTAGTAACCGATGTTAAGGAATGAAACACAGTTACTGCATGTCTTTATATGGAAAAATAAATTAAAATAATTATAAGATTAAATAAATAAATAAATAATAATAATAAAAAAAAAAAAAACTTTTTATATACCATGTTTTTAAATTCTCTCTTGAATCATAGCTGTTGAAATATATTAGCACTTTATCAATGTATATAAAATTTTTAATAAGTGTTAATGACGTCAATTTTTGTGAGATGCATAATTTAACTTTTTATAATTTTTTAATGTTCACGTTTAATTAAATGTATTTATTTTTACATTGAAAGAAAATGAATTCGTAAATTTTTTTGGCAACATTTAAATTATAGCTAATATTTAAATGGCTAATTTTAAAGGTAGGAGGTTATTATTTTCATACTTTAATTAATTAAAAGAAAACTAATCAAAAATTCGAAAATCGGGCTTCGAGGTGTTGCGTTGTCATTGTGTTCTGAGTTATTCTAAAAGTTTCAAATGTCTAGCTAGTCAGAAAGTTAGTGTTAAAAATCGATTTCAAGATTTGTACTGGACAAACAAACAAACGAGAAAGCTAGTTAATAAAAACATGGTAATAAGTCCTGCCGTACTAAAATTCTATTCTGTGCAGAATTTTATGTCTATCATTTAGAAAACAAAAATAGGCTTGGGATTTATTTATTTATTTATTTATTTTATTTTTAATGAATTGTTGAAATTGAGACTTTTTTTTTAAAATCATCTTTCTTCTAATATTTTATTCATTCCTTTACCAAGGATAAAAGTTTATTTTCTTTATTTCAATAAATTGTTTTAGTAATAGCATCAGTTTAGAGAGTTAATTTACTGAAATTTGGGCTTTTATTATTAAGATGTTCTTGCACACTACTCAGGTAACTTCTCTTAAAAATAAATAGCAAAATATTCAAAATATGCTGTCAATAATTTAAATAAGATGGCAGTTTATTAGACTTTCAGTCCTACAAATAACACATCTGCAATTTGTATACGGGTAAAGCATTTTTCCCTACACATAAAGATCAGCGCGATTAACTCTCATCTGGAGCGAAAGGGGTTCATTGGAAAGCTTAAAAGTGATCCTCCACTCTGGCCTAATTACCGCTGAATAATGAAAGGATGTTCCGCAATTTTTTTTCTATGCCACCCTCGCCTGTATTAACTTTAAAGCTTGTGGGTGTTTCGTTTACTTGACGCTGCTCAAACACTCCGAGAATGCCAAGATTGAAATTGGAACAATTAATGGAAAGGATTTTGATAAGTTGCGGCCGATTAAGGCGTTATACATTACTGGCTGTTATTTTTAGGATAATTTCTTCGGAGTTTGATATATTTTTAGAAATTAATTATTATTCAATTTTTAGTGTCTGATTAATTTATATATTTGTTATTATTCTCATTCGTGAAATCGTGGGCGTTATTAATAAAATTAAATGAAAAATAAAAGTTGGAGCTTTTAAACGCTTTTCCCCCCCCCCCAGTATGATTCCATTATCTTATTAAATTTTAAGATTAGTTTCGCTCTTTTTCGTCTTTTTCACTGCGAGTTTTCTTACTTTTAGTTGCTATATTTCCGATAAGCTATAAATATTTACAGCTTTGCAGTTAATCATATAAAATGTAATAAAAGTTATAGAGAAAAACAACGTTATATTAGCTCTCAATGAATATTTCAAAGTTTTAAATATTTTCGAGAAAACATATTTTAACTTTTATTCGTACATGTATATTTTTATAATTACAAAAAAAAAAAAAAAAAAAAAAACCTTAGCGGGTTAAAAGTTTGTGACGTAGCACTATCCGCGATTGTAATGAAATGCTCGCCCTCTGGTGGGCTAAGGTGAAATTACAATTAACCTGAATAGCTTTCGGCTTTCGTCGAGACGCCATTGCTTGCCGATGTTTAGTTTCACATATATTTATTGAATAAAAATGAATAACTCCGGTAAAAAGGATAACACATACTGTTGTGTGCTACAGTGTAACTCTAAAGGATCAAGAAATCCAGAATTAAGCTTCCATTTATTTCCAAATGACAAATTTAAAATTTCAGTTGCTTCGACTAATGGAAGTCAAGAATTAATCAGATGATTTGAAACTAATATTTGTTCAGCTTCAGTTAAAATCTACTTCCGATCGAACTTTGAATAAACTGAAATATTTTTTCCAAAAGCAATCAACTTTCCATGATGTAATGGCGGAGAAATTATAGCACGTATATTAAGTAGTAACACAAATAGAACAATAATAAATACACGTGGCTATTATATTTACTAACAACAAAAGCTGAAAAAGCGCCATCTATCGATCATTACAAACGCGGATACTTTATTTCTATAAGAATTTGAAATATGTATCTTAAAAATAACAATATCAAATTTTCAGCGACGATGTGCTAATAATTAATATATAGAGAGATTTTTTTATTTCATCATTCGTTTTTTTTGTTCTTTTTATATTCGCAGTGTAAACATTTTTTTAACATAAAAATTATATAACATTTATTCACTTTTTCATTCACATCTCTTATTATATTAAAATGTGTGTTTTAAAAGAAATAATACCAAAATTTCAATGACGCATTGATGTTATATTAAATGACTAGCCGACTTCGGCAACCAACTGGTTTGCGAACTTTGAAAAATCTGACCGTATCAAAGTCCCACTCGGTGGTGACTGCGGCGCCTTTTTCCCGTTCCAGAACTTACAACAGCTTATTCGCTTATTGTTCAAGTTGCTTTATTAAGAATTCTAACTGTCGCAAATTCCCGCTTAGTAGCACCTGCAGTGCCTTATTCTCTTCTCATGGTCTGAGACAGCCTGTTCGCTCACCGTGCAAGCCATCCTTAAAAAAAAATCTCACCGTATTAAACTTCCGCTCGGTGACGCCTGCAGCGCCTTCTCTCTGTTTTAGAACCTACAATATCTTGCTCACTCATAGTCCAAATACCTTTGAAAATTCTAAATGTTGCAATTATCCGCTTTGTGGCGACGGCGTTGCCCTTTTGCGTTTCATGACATGAAACAATCTGTTCGTTCCGCGTGAAAACAATCCCTTGAAAATTATGATCGGGGCAAACCCCTAACGCGGTGGAAGCTATTATCTATTCTACCCTATATAAGTAATTTAATCATAATTAGAATTGGAGATATTGAGATTTTAAAATATTAAAGCGCCATCTGGCGACAGAGATTTGCGACGTCTGCTCTTTAAATCCAATTCAAATAAGTTTTAAAATGATACATCACTTTTCTTTTAAAGTTATGCTAATTAGAAGCTAAGATACAAAAGTAACATAAACACTGTTATAAAAAGATTTATGTCTGCCTTTTTCGTTGTTTTCTCCGAAACTTACGTAAGTTCAGGCTAAATATTGTTAAAAATCCTTAGTATGAAATGTGAACGGAGTATTGGAATTCGAAACTCTGCAAAATATAAAAGAATAAAAGCGTTCTGGGTTTTCCGTTGTTTTCTTCGAAACTCCCGTGCGGAATTTTAATGGCTTATATCAGTTTAAAAGTCCGCAATAAAAGTACTTTAAAATATCGTTGTAATGATGCATTATAAGTAATTTAATAATAATTAGAGTTGTAGATATCGAAATTTTAAAATATAAAAGCGATATATTATTTTTGAAATTATGTTAAACAGAAGCTTTCTATATTTTAGCCCCATCGCCCTCCTTTCCCACCCCTCCTAATATTTTTACACTTTCGAAAATACCCGCCCCGCCGACTATCATAGCGACGCACGAGCATACCTAGATCAAAATTTGTCAGGCCAGTGGATAGGACGCAGGGGGCCAAACGAGTTTCCTCCACGCTCTACAGACCCATGAAGTTACATAATTACTCTTTATAGGTTTATGTCCAGACCTTACGCCGCTGGATTTCTTCTTATGGGGCACAGTAAAAGATGAGGTGTACAAACGTATACCACGTAACCTAGACACACTTTGGAATGAGATTCAAGCGATGTGCGCAGAAATCCTATTGGACACGTTGGTACGATGCACGAAGTCAGTGGTGACTCGTATTCAGCAATGTATTGATGCTGAAGGCCGCCATTTTGAACAGTAATCACATTTGCATCAGAAAGTGCATTTATGTTTCGAATTAGAATTTAAGCTTTCCATTTCCAGCAATTGAACCTTGTAGAACGGAACATAAATTTTCTATGACGATTCAAATTGTGTATACATTTTTTTGACGCACCCGGTATATGTACAGAGTGATCGTAATTAAACTTGGTCTATTCAGAGTACTCTGCAACTGTAACTAAAATAAGGGTGGAATCGAAATTTTGTAGACGGACATTCAAAAGAATGGCTGAAAAATTCTGAAAAGAAAAAAAAAAAAGTTATGTGACGGTTTACAGTCAAAACGCTTGAAAAGATTTGTAACGAATAACTGGGGTCTATTTTAACATTTTCAAATAACATGACATATAAAACAGTTATTTTTTATATTTTGAAGCATTGTAACAGTACAAAAAAAAAAAAAAAAAAAAAAAAAAAAAAAAAAAAAAGACAATTCAATTGACGAACAGTATAACTTTGCATGTGCGGACAAACTGGCGATCGGCTGCACATTTTATAATTTAATAGTAGGACCCACATTGAACAATATCCTTTATATAGCTAAACCGATTGTAATAAGTCAGTCCATAAATAAAGATATTTGTACTGGAATTTGTATCTTGTTCATCTTGTTTGTATTTCGATATAATGCGCCCGAAGTGGAAAACTTTTTTTTTCCACTCAGATTCGTTTAACGCGTCCTTTGAATTGTCAATCTACAAATTTTTGACTCAAACTGAATTTTAGTTACAGCTACACATATGCCAAGTTTAATTACCATCACCTGTACATATATCATCATTGCTTAGCCATTCTTCATTCACTTTTGAAATTATATTGGAGCAAAATTTTCTAGAATTATCTTGATATTAATTGTTTCACTAAATAATTTCTTGTGTGTTCCAGCATACATATTCTACATCGTATTGTTTATGTAAAACAGTACACTTATAAATGACTAGCAGGCTTTGCCCGCTTCGCTGGACGTTAAACTTAAATGATTTGTCAAAATGCTATATCTTTATTAATAACCTAAGTTCTCGCTGTGAGTGGTAGAGGTTTTCTCGCTCGCAAAGTGAGGAGTCTGGGTCTCCACTGTCTTCGGCACAACTTACCCACTTCTTACTTCCCCACCCTCAGCGGGTGAGTTCGAAGTTTTGCAAAATCCCACTAATGTACATAATGCGTGCACTTAATCAATATCCACACACCAAAATTCGCCATTCTAAGATAATTCAAAGCTAATTCAAACGGAAAAACATGTTTTTACACATGTTTATTGCCATCCGACTCCGAGAAGGGGGGGGGGGATTTCGAATTTCGTGAAATGCAGTTACAATAAGTGCCGGATGCATACAAACAATTTACGCACCAAATTTCGTGACCACAGAAGTCTTTAATAGACAGTATTATAAATAAAAAAAAATAAATAAAAAATAAAAATTATACAGACACGACATTATTTCATTATTTAAAACATGAAAATCTGACATTGACAGATTTTAATTTAGTGCCAGAGGCCTACAGATATTGTACAGCTGCAGATATTGTAACAAATAACGTTGGAAGTCCAAACTGTCTTATAGCCGCAAAACAACGTTTTTTCTCTTTTTCCAAATGAGGGGGGGGGGTGCCTTGGGGGGACTCATGTCAAAGGTGTGCCTTGCGGGGGGAACTCATGTCAAAGTTGTACCTTGTGGGGGACTCATGTCAAAGTTGGGCCTTGGGGGGACTCATGTCAAAGTTGGGCCTGGGGGGGAACTCATGTCAAAGTTGGGCCTTGGGGGGACTCATGTCAAAGTTGTACCTTGGGGGGGTCTCATGTCAAAGTTGGGCCTTGGGGGGACTCATGTCAAAGTTGGGCCTGGGGGGACTCATGTCAAAGTTGGGCCTTCGGGGGACTCATGTCAAAGTTGTACCTTGGGGGGGACTCATGTCAAAGTTGGGCCTGGGGGGGACTCATGTCAAAGTTGGGCCTTGGGGGGACTCATGTCAAAGTTGTACCTTGGGGGGGACTCATGTCAAAGTTGGGCTTGGGGGGGGACTCATGTCAAAGTTGGGCCTTGGAGGGGACTTCATTCAATAAATCCCCATTCAATAAACCGACTGAAATAGGCCCTTAGCACTATTAAGAGTGTATTATAAAAATTCGACAACGCTGTACCGACTGAAATAGGGGTACCTTGGGGGGGGGGACTCATGTCAAAGTTGTGCCTTGGCGGGACTTCATTCAATAAATCCCCATTCAATAAACCGACTGAAATAGGCCCTTAGCACTATTAAGAGTGTATTATAAAAATTCGACAACGCTGTACCGACTGAAATAGGGGTACCTTGGGGGGGAGTCATGTCAAAGTTGGGCCTGTGGGGGGGGGACTCATGTCAAAGTTGTGCCTTGGGGGGCCTTCATTCAATAAATCCCCATTCAATAAACCGACTGAAATAGGCCTCTAGCACTAATTAAGAGTGACCTATAAAAATTCGACAACTGTACCGACTGAAATAGGCCTCTAGCACTAATAAATACAAAAAGCACAGCTTAAGTATCGGAACCCTTTGGTGACTTTAACTATTTTAAGCCATTTTTGCGATGAACTGAATTGGCTATCTCAATTGTGCAATTAAAGATCTTGGCGAGAAACGTCCGAGCTACTTCGGTGCCCAATTTCAAATTTTGCCAAAGGGATCCAATACTAAAGCTGTTCCATATCGAATCTGGGTTGAAAACGGAAAAAGGGTAAAATAAATTAGAAATATCAGACCTATATTTATAAATTTGGTACCAAATGAAAGAGGCGATTTTTCTGAATCCAGGGGTGCAAACAGTTTTTCGATGCGACAATTAGATATTAAAAAAATAACTAAAGTATGAAATTTAAGTGGCAACGGAAAAACGGAAAAAGGGGAAAATAAATTAGAAGTATCAGACCTATCGTTACAAATTCAGTACCAAATTAAAGAGATGATTTTTCTGAATCCTGGGGTGTAAACAGTTTTTCGATACGACAATTAGATGTTTTAAAATTAACTAAAGTATGAAACTCAGATGGCAAAACTTCATTTAAATCTTTTCATAATTTGTAGTGCGATTCACGCGAATGAAAAAAGTCTTTATCTTAAAAATTTATTTTTGCATTTTATTTTTCCATTCAAAGCGTTTTAGTGAAAAAAATATTTATGGCGCATGCGCAGGCGTTTTTTACCCACAATTTAAACACTAATCAGAATTTTGAAAATTTCTATAGATATAATTTTAAGTTGGGTGAAGACTTAAGTTTCTGCCAAGCGCCGTTGAATTCCGTCCAGCCATTCTCGAGTGATGCCCGGATAAACGTGTTTTAGTCTTTTACCCCCTAGGGGGGAACGGGGGGGAATTTCCGAAAAGTTGATAGATATAATTTTAAGTTGGTGAAGACCTAAATTCCTGCCAAGCGTCGTTGAATTCCGTCCAGCCGTTCTCAAGTGATACCCGGACAAACGTGTTTTAGTGTTTTACCCCCTAGGGGGGGAACGGGGGGGAATTTCCGAAAAGTTGATAGATATAATTTCAAGTTGGGTGAACACCTAAATTCCTGCCAAGCGTCGTTGAATTCCGTCCAGCCGTTCTCGAGTGATGCCCGGACAAAAAAAGCGACATTCGGACACGATGACAAACACACAGACACACACACACACACACAGGCAAAATTTTCTGAAGTCATTTTCGGCTTTCATGGGGTGTGAAACGTGAAGATATCGCAAAATTTTTCGATTCCGACAAATTTACAGACAAAACTCTGATTTTATTAATATAGATATTTAAAAACTCCGTAACTACTGACTGGGATAATTTTAATCCCATTTTTAAATAAGGAACAATTTATACGCAATCTAATAGTACTTTGAATGAATGAATCAGGCGGCGAAGGTTCACTTTTTAGTTCACTTAAATCCCAACTTTGCTGAATAATTTAATAACTTTTAAGTACCCTAAAAAAATGTCGTGTTTTTTACATTAGGTTTGATTCAAGTATAAACATATTTTTAATAAACACAAATTTTGATTATTTCTATTTACCCACAGATACAAACAGACTTAGTCAAGATTAATCATTTAAAAAGAAATATTATTTTTTAAATTAAATTTCCAACGCAACAGTTAAGTGAAATTTAGTACTACAGTCATCAAACAAACTATGAATGCTTAATTTCCCCCCTTCAATTAATCCCATTCAGCTAATATCCCCCAGATACCAATGGTTCGGGAAAGCATTTTCCTATCTCTACTCTAACCTTTCGTAGCTCACACATGTTGCGGGACAAATAGCGCCGCGTGAATAACCCTTTCGGCCTAAAGGGGTGAATCATTAATCACCACCAGGACTGGGATTGGGACACTTCATATGTCGGAGGAAATGGAGGAATTAGGAGATCATGCATCAGTGACGCATGCACAGTTATTCCCAGCCACCCCTTTCTGTACCTCACATCATATTAAGAAAATTTTTTGGTAAGCTTTGTCTTAATTTCAAAACAAATTAGTTTTTTTGCTCCACTCAAAAAAATATTGGAAGTAAATTCATAAATTCAAATACATAATGAAGTTAATAAATACGAATAATGTAACTTATGCATTTATTTATTTTTGTTTTGTGCCAGCCAAAAATCACAGTTTATGGCATTGTTTGTCTGGTGAACAGTTTATTGGGCATAAAAAATCATTTAATAAATATATAACATATAAAATAATTATATATCAATGTTAAAGCTTGTTTAATATTTGGTGGAATAGATAGCTGCGGAGATAAAATAATGCGTATGTGTATCGCTGATGTCATTTGTAACAGACACGTGAAGTATGGCAATACAGAGGCTGTTCGCACATTTTTTAGACGATTTTGATGGAGTGTACTGAAGCAATTTCACTCATATTTCGTGTTTTAATTGTTCAGTTTGATAGCCCTTGTTCTTAACTATCATTCTACATCGTAATTTCTATGATAATAATGCTTTTTATAATATCGGAAGAGGTATATTTTTCTACTCCTCTTGAACGGCTTTCCAAAGTCCACAAAGCGTTGTAGTCGGTGTTTGGATAATGTTGATTTTAAGAGTAAAAAAACACAAAAATCCAACAGTGATACATCAGGAGATTTAGTAGGAATATCAGTGAAGGATATGGTTTTAATTCCCGTTTTTTGTTCCATTTTTTTTTCTAGAAAAGCAATTGCGGATTGCGATGTGTGACTGCTTGTTTTGTCTTGATACAGTTCAACGGATTGATAGCATTGTGGATAAAGATCTGGATTTTCATTTTTAAAAATTGGAATTAAAATATGTTCTTGGTAGTATTTAGAGCTGATTTTTACATTTTTGTCACATTTTTTTTGCTTTTATCTTGCGCTTGTATGAAAAACCAGTGGCAATCATAAATCCCTTAGAAAAACTTTCTTTTGATGCTTTGAACCATGTAGCAAAAATTTTTTCTCCACTTTTGTGATAATAAATTGATCTTTTTTTATTGCAACCACTTAAAAAGACCCAAGATTCATCTATTGTTGCGACATTTTTCCATTTTTCTCCTGATAAATGCTTTCATAAAGATTTCACTAAAAACTCTCTTTGGAAAGAGCGGAAACCTATCCTCCCATCCACTGCCTTTTTAAAAGCGCATTTTTGCATCTAAACAAAAATTCTAAATATCAGAAGATAAATAAAACTTCCAAAAATATAACTTTTGTAAAAATAAAATTCTCCACGCAAACGATTTTTTCTTACTGTGAAATAAAATCGTCTAAAAAATGTGCGAACAGTCTCTGTATTATAAAGATTACTGCATTGAAGACTATTATTTTATCCTTCTGTCAAAATTTATCCTCTTTGAAATTTTTGTACAGTAAGATGTTCATGTGTTTAAAATTTAGATACAACAAATTTTAAAAATAAATATTGGCCAAAAATATATAAAAAATAGAAGCTGTTTTCCTTTTGCGTTGTGTTTTGGTAGCAAATAGTTAGCGCTCTGGATTTCAGTTTCCAGGCAAGAGAAGATGCAGTGAAGTGGCAACAATTCTGTATAGAGCTTGGTTAAGTCAAAGGCATGGGGGCAATTGCTCTAAACCCACTGGATCACCGTGGGGTACTTATAAAACGTAAAATTTTCTTTAATGCCTCCTTATGGCTGAATTTTTAAGTAAAGAAGTATAAAGTGCCCTATGAAGAAATGTCTGACCCATGCTGCAGTTAGGCTATATCGGGCCTGATTTTGTGGTTCTTATGTGGTTTGCAGGAGCGAAAGGGGCGTAGCCAAATTAATCTTCAGCGGTATAATGCAGTGGCACTGAGTATATCACTCATATATCACCGCATATTAAACCTTTTCCTCAATAAATATTTAGCGAAAAAGTATATTCTTCTTATCTTAAAAAATTTCTTTAAAGGGTTTAAGATATGTTTCATCTCCGACCACGAAGCTTTTATAAAAGTAAAAATGTTTGTGGTTTTATTTATTTATTTTTAAATTCGACACTCTCTCGTGAATTCATTACAGTTAAGTGACAAATTTCACATCTGCAAACTCTTAAGGGCTATGGGAGAGAAATCGGACCACAGAAGCGCTACATATCAAGCGATTTTCACCAAAAGTTGATAGGCACTAATTTATATGAAGGTAAAACTAAATATAAAATGATATAAAATTATGTGCATTAATTCTTCAATTAGGGCTGGCGCCAAATTTTGGTCACATACTGACTGACAGACATTTTCTAAAAGTAGCCAAATTTTGTTCTGGACATCTCAAAACGAGTAAATCCATCGAAAATCAACTGTCGAAAATTTTTACGAATCCAATTCTTTCTTCAAAATGTTAGCAATAACATATATTTTACACGCCATAAAATGTATATGGGTTTAAATAAAAGTGAAACTGGCAAACCAATGCTACTTACATTATGTTGATTGCAGGTTAAACCAATGGTACAGTTTACTTTGTCTGATTGTAACGCGTTTTTACTGAAAAAAAAAAAAAAAAAAGATGCGGATATCACATGACTTCCTTAAACATCCATTAAAATATAAAAATTGTTACGAAAACATTGAAATTTTCGTATATGGTAGGTGATTTGTAAATAAACAAACAGATTCATGTTCATGAATATCCCCGAAACAAGTCAATAAAATTGTTACTCGAATCATGAAAATGCACGGCAATAGGATTATATACCGTAGTGCTTATTCGAAAACAGTATTCCATAACTTATCACATAATTTCTGACCAACAAATGTGCAACTGAAAGTCCAATGAAATTCTTTCAAAGTGTAAATGGACTCATTTTATACCGTTTTGGGGGAAAATTACTGGAGAGAAAAATTACGTTACGCCAAAAAAATTAATTGCATTTCAAATTGAGAAAAACGTTCCAAATTCTGGTAACTCTAAGCTATTACATTCTGCCAAATTCGGTCATTAATCTCAACAAGCCGCCTAGTTTGTCGCCAACGCCGACCTCCGTTGAAGTCTATAACATGCTATTATGTTGCTCAAGACTTTACATGTATTCCCTCTGACGATAATTGTAATTAAGGAAAGGAGTTTTACTTTTTGTAACAACATAGTTGAAAAGTATTTAATCCTTTTGCTGCATCAAAGTTGTTGTTGGGAAAAAAAAAAAAAAAAAATAGATTTACAGTTAAAATGGAAACAAATAGCAGTTTTTTTCACTTCCACGAAAGTCGGCCTCTGTGACTGGGCAGCGAAATTGTAGTTTAGGGTTGCCAAAGATGTTTAAACTTCAATAGGAGTCGAGTTCTGGAATTTTTCGAAATGATCCAATGGTCTCTAGCGCTGAAGCTGAATTACCTCGAAAGTTCTTTTAACAACTTCAACTGAAATGACGAACCAGCTCGTCATGAACTTTCTTGAGCAAACTGATCACGACGAGCTGCACTCGTGATGTGTGAAACAATAAATGTGTGAAACAAATATTATTTTTAATAATAACAAATTATTTGAGCAACAAAACAGTAAGCTTCTATATCAATCCCTCCTCTTAAAACTAAGAAAATTAAATTGTCTGCATGAGCAGTGCTGACTGAAAATAAATTGCAGTTCAAGGGGTTAATCACGTATGAATTTATAAAAAGAGCAGAATCACTCTAGAAGAGATCAGTTAGTGTTCAGACTTCGATCTGAGCGATCATCTTTGATAGATTGTGCTTTGAGTAGTTAATCATTGTTCTTGAATCATGTAAATCCCTGCTCTGTGTTTGTGACATCGTCAAGACCGCTAGTTATGTTATGTGCGTGTTCCAGAGGTGTCGGCTTGTCTGTGAACATAATAGACGAGTGCATTCCGAGAGCTTATTCCACAGGCCATTTTCATAAAGGCCGGGATTTCACACCTTATTTTTATGTTGCTGATCTCGCCTGTAGACTAGAGGCTGTTCATTGACATAGATTTTTTGGACCCAAGCAGTTGCCAATGAACTATCTAGCTGGGTGTAGAACTAAGTTTTTTCGTGAGCCAGAGAACTTTCTAATCCGTAGTTATCTTGTGGGGAAAAAGGCTTTCTTTCTCTTACACTCCTTCAGGAAATTGGAAAACGTGAGAAAGAAAAACGAACTCAGAGACTTGAATTTTGAGCGTTCTGAAGAAAAAGTTGTTTTCTAGACTCCTCTTTCAATTATGATGAACAGTTACCAAAACCCTTATTGAAGTACATGCTAGTAATCATTGAATTTTGATGCGTCTTGTATAGACAGTATATTATTTTTTCGTTATTAAAATATGTTATTGTTATCTACCAAGTTAAATCTTCATTCAAGTGAGAGAATAAGACACAAAACTAGTTGGCATAGGTGGACTCTGCTCAGTTCCCCATCATATTTATGTTCTCATAAATTTCTAGTGCGAGACATATTATAATCATGTTAAAAGAAATGAATTTGACCAAAGCTTGATACAGTGACAGAATGAAATCCCCGCCTAATAGGCTATCCACCGTTCATTTCGATATATTTATCTTATTCTAATCTATTAATTTATTTTATCAGGATCAATTCCGTTGTTTAGTTTTCATGCTACTATTTCCAATGCAATAATCCTCAAAATTCATACTTATATGAAAAATTTACAATTTCGCTATATTGATAAAATCGTAAATTACGAATAATTTACGAAATTTTCCTATTAGAATATTTGTATTCAATCATGTTCAAACAAATATCATAAATGTAATTTTGAAGTTGTCTAATGTAGTTATGATCCTCAAAATGGAAGTTTATGCTCAATTTTGCCTTATTCTGAAGTGTTAAGTAAATCGTAAATTCCAAATAACTTATGAATTTTTTAAATTGGAAAAATCATAGTCTATGATATTCATGCCAGTATCCAAAATAATATTTCGAAAGTGGTTTGACATCTTCACGATGAAAATATCCCTCAAGATGGACGTTTATGTGAAATTTTGCTCTATTCTGCCATGTTAAGAAATTCGCAAATTTCCAATAATTTACGAAATTTTTATATCGGAAAATTCATAGTCGTTAATATTAATGCCATTGTCCTAAATAATATTTCAAAGTAGTCTGACATCTTTACGATGAAAATGTCTCTAAAAATTGACGTTTATGTGAAATTTTGCCCTGTACTGCCATGTTAAGAAATTCGTAAGTTTCCAATAACTTGCGAAATTTTCAAAGTAGCATATTTATAGTTACTGATGTTCATTCCGGCATCAAAACAGATATTTTAAAACTGGTCTGACATTTTTACAGTAAAAGGTTTCCATTTAATGCACGTTTAAGTGAATTTTTGTCCTATTCTCCCATGTTAAGAAAATCGTAAATTTCTAATAACTTACGAAGTTTTTTAATTCAAATGTTGCAAATGAATAGGGTCCTTGACAGTGTCGAAAGTAATATTTTAAAACTGATCTTACCTCTCTGCGATCATTTGTTCGTGAGATATCGTGTACACATACTAACAAACTAATGGACTAACGGACTGACACACTAACGGACGGACACACTAACAGACACCCTACAGACAGACACCATACAAATTTTGTCATTTTCATATTCCTCACACCTGAAAACGTGTAAAAAGGTAAAAAAACCGAGGTCGAAAATTTTCACGATTACCTAAGTTCCCCATACCTATAGTATGATGGGGAACTAATAAATTTTGAAATGCTAGTGATAATACTCACGCTACTACAAGATACCACAGAGTGTATTTAACGCTCTTTACCAGACTTGTGGTATGAGTGATTGCTTTATTGAACTATTTCGAAAATATTCGTTGATTATTGACTCGGATGATATGAGTAACAATTTTGTTGCATTATTTTGAGAAAATTCACTAAATAAAGATCATTTGTTGACTAGAACTTGCCTGTTTCTTTACAACTAATTTTATACACACAATAAAGTCGACAATTTTCATACGATATCAATATGAACTCCATCGTTAGGTTTTGTTGAAATACCTATGTCGGTAGATCATATAATGAACAAAAATTAATTTTTAGTTCCCCATCATACTATATAGGTATGGGGAACTTAGGTAATCGTGAAAATTTTCGACCTCGGTTTTTTGACTTTTTTACACGTGTTCAGGTGTGAGGAATCCGAAAATGACAAAATTTGTATGGTGTCTGTCTGTATAGGGTGTCTGTTAGTGTGTTAGTCCGTTAGTTTGTTAGTCTGTGTACACGATATCTCACGAACAAATGATCGCAGAGAGGTCAGATCAGTTTTAAAATATTACTTTCGATACTGGCAAAAACCCTATTCATTTGCAACATTCGAATTAAAAAATTTCGTAAGTTATTAGGAATTTACGATTTTCTTAACATGGGAGAATAGGACAAAAATTCACTTAAACGTGCATTAAATGGAAACTTTTTACTGTAAAAATGTCAGACCAGTTTTAAAATATCAGTTTTGATGCCGGAATGAACATCAGTAACTATAAATATGCTACTTTGAAAATTTCGCAAGTTATTGGAAATTTAGGAATTTCTTAACATGGCAGTATAGGGCAAAATTTCACATAAACGTCAATTTTGAGAGGTATTTTCATCGTAAAGATGTCAGACTACTTGTGAAATATTATTTAGGATACTGGCATGAATATCACTGACTATGAATTTTCCAATATAAAAATTTCGTAAGTTATTGGAAATTTACGAATTTCTTAACATGTCAGAATAAGGCAAAATTGAGCATAAACTTCCATTTTGAGGATCATAAATACATGAGACAACTTCAAAATTACATTTATGATATTTGTTTGAACATGATTGAATACAAATATTCTAATATTAAAATTTCGTAAATTATTCGTAATTTACGATTTTATCAACATAGCGAAATTGTAAATTTTTCATATAAATATGAATTTTGAGGATTATTGCATTGGAAATAGTAGCATGAAAACTAAACAACGGAATTGACCCTGATAAAATAAATTAATAGATTAGAATAAGATAAATATATCGAAGTGAACAGTGGATAGCCTATTAGGCGGGGATTTCATTCTGTTACTGTATCAAGCTTTGGTCAAATTCATTTCTTTAACCGGGATTATAATATGTCTCGCACTAGAAATTTATGAGAACATAAATATGATGGGGAACTGAGCAGAGTCCATCTATGCCAACTAGTTTTGAACGTTACGAATATAATTTTCGTGAACATATCCAAAACGAAAAGTCGTATAAAAACCAAAATGAGACGCACACTATCAGATGTTATAACAAACCTACATGCAAATTTACAACGTTCTAGGTCCAACTGTTTTTCAGTTACGCAAAATGCACACACATACGCACACGTGCCTATAGACAGCATGAAAAATCTTGTAAGGTCTTGAATATTTTATAATGTGTGAGGTTGTACGAAGACCAAAATTACAGGTGTACAACCATCATGACTTCTACAAATAAAAATTTACAACATTCTACGACCAACTAGTTTTTTAGCTATGCGAGATAAAATGCAAAGCGGCAACGTTGCCGCTTTGACTGCAGCACTCGTGCTTACTTTATTCGCCTGATGAAGGGCCGTGTGTTTTTTCGACCCGAAACAATTGTTGCGAGTTTATTGCATTTTATGGTGTTTATTCAAAGTTTGTAAATAATATTTTTACAACGCCAGTTTATTGATGCTTCTTTATTAAATTATATTGTTCCTATTTCTTTCTATCTCTTACTTTTTTTCAATATTTTATAATTTAGTTATATTTTTGATGCGCTACTTGGCTTTAAGTGGCTGTCCTTGGCGGAAAATGTCTGATCTACTTCAGCATCAAAATTTAAAAATTTGTCCAGAATTATCAATAAGTAAATACCTTTAATATAATGCTGAATTAGCTTTTATGCCAAGCGTGATTCATCCGTGTTAAAAAAGAAAAAAAAAAAAAAAAAATCTAAAGTTGAGGTATATAAAAAATGCTATGAAATAAAATTCAGAAGAAACATGCTAGATTTGTATTATTACTATTTTGTTTTAAAATTATAAAGATGTCATTTTCTCATTCACCAATTTAACAATTAGTAGTTTTTTATTTTTCGCGTGAAAGCATATTTCATTTTATGTTGAAAAAATAAAATAAAATAAATAAATAAATAAATAAATATACCTCGTAAACATTTTTGGCAACAATTAAAAGTTTAAATGACTTATATTAAGGTACCAATTTATTATTTTCATATTTTAATTAACTTTAAAAAATGTAATCAGATTTCCGGTATAAATAATAGCCTATGTCCTATTCTAGACTATTATCTATCTCTGTACCAAATTTCATCCAGATCCGTTTAGCCGTTGTGGCGTGATTAAGTAACAAACATCCATCAATCCATCCAAACTTTCGCATTTATAATATTAGTATAGATTTATCAATAAAAAGTAAAAATGAATGTTTCTACTTTTGAAAAAGCATCCTATGTCCCAAATATATTCTCACCAATATTTAATTAAATTAATATTAGTAATTAAAATGGATATGTAAAATATATTTTTTAACGACTCCGTTTATTTTTCTCTGTAATTTTACATAAGATTAAGATAAATGATTACCAGTAGTTTTCTGTTGAAATTTTTAACAGTGTAGGTAAAAAAGACACGCAGAACCTATTTCCTCGAAAAATGATGCAGTAAATTCGAACCCCAGAGTTACTTTTACAGGCTGAAGAGATACTGGGTGACGTCACTGCGAATTTTCTCTTGGTCATATTTTGAATAATGCTGAAATATATTATATCTCTTTGGGATGCTTAATGCGCATGTTAGACAGAGAGTCACCCTGTGGTGCTCTGGTCTATTTTGCCACTTTGAGCTGTACCAAAATCTGTAAATTTGGTTAAGCCAGGTAGCAGGGACCACTCAGAGTTTTCCAAATTCATGAAATCATAATTGCGTATTTAAGCAGCCATTGGAATGCTTGTGCAATGGAGCAACTCCAAGCCTTTATTTAGCCTGAGTAAAAAATAATTACTATCATTTAGACTTTCATCTATCATTTAATAATGGTTCATAAAGGTGGAGCTAACTATGACATCGAATAAATTAGTTAAATATATTTAATTGTAATTTTCCTTTTGGTTATGTATGAAATGCATATATTTTCGTTTCTGTGTTGAATTATTTTTATGGTATATTTGTGCTTATTATTAAGATTCAATTTTCTTAGTTTCCCATGCACATTATTATTTTTCTCCATGCAAAAGAAAAAATAATGATTCAATAAAAACATGTAGTTTTATGGTACTTTATTATGAATTTTTTCATATGTTTAATAAAAATCCCTATTTCAGTAAGTTCTGAAAATATTTTAATTTTAATTTATTTTTCTTTTGTTCTACAGTTTATCTTTTTATAAGATTTTTTAACTTTTGAATTCAAGTAATAATTATTTCTTAATTGCATAGCGTTATTATACGTAAAGCTCATTAATTAAATTTTGATGTTTAGACTGTGTAAAAAGTTACTTGTACAACAAAAATTAATTTTATTTTGAAAAAAGATTTAAAGAACTTAACTTTTTAAAAACCAATAGTTTTTAAAAAGTTAAGAAATAGTTATTGAAAAAACATTTAAATGCCAAAAATTTATCATAACAATTTGATATTTTAAGCAGTCAGATTGCAAGCACTCACTCATTAAAAAATTAAGAATGAAAAGAACATAATTTCTATAATCTATTATTTTTAAATGAAAATTTCTTATTTATAATAAAAGCGGTTGGAATCAATACTATAAACGCACTATAAAAAAGTTTAAATAATCCCTCGTTAATTTAAGAATGAATAAAACTTCCAATTACTGAAGTAAAATTTTTAATATATTTTCTCAGATTTATTCCAAAAACTTTGTAAATATATATATATATATATATATATACACAAAAACTTAGAACACCGTTGTTTTAAAAAATAATACAAAAAGAATTCTTATAAGTTTGCACTGCTCCAAATCACATTTGCTGAATTTTTAATCAAACTTGTTTATCTCCTTCAGCCCCCCCCCCTTTTTACTTTCTTCTATATGTAATATAGAGAAAGTATTGGATTCGTAAAAATTTTCGACCTCGGGTTTTTGATGGATTTACACGTTTTGAGAGCTGTAGAACACGATTTGACCCTTTTTAGAAAATGTCTGTCTGTCTGTCTGTCTGTCAGTCTGTGTGTGTGTGTGTGACAAAATTTTGTGGCAACTGTATCTCTGGAACTACTGCACAGAATTTTATACAAATTAGTATGTAGTTGAACCTTGACATAAATTAGTGCCTATCAACTTCTGGTAAAAATTGTCTTACAGGTTGCGTTGCCATCCCGCTTTTTCTAAACTTTTAACATGGTGATATAGGACAAAATTTTGTATAAATGTGCATAAAGATAATTATTTTTTAGTAATCATTATGAAATTTACAAGAATTATTTATAATAGAGGTAGTCAACTGGGGAAAAAATTTTGTATGCGTGGGAGCCTCGTGAACCCCCCTGGGGGGGAAGTCCCCCCTCGAGGGGAGTAAATTATTTTCAAGATGGGTATCTTTCGAAAGGTCTCGTCAATACCTTTAAAACGAATGGTTGAACTATAAATCTGTGATAATTTAAAACAAAGTTATCGATTTTTTTTTACTTTTAACAAAAAGTAACTTAGAAAAAAAATCGTATTTTTTTTTTTTTTTTTTTAAACGAAATTTAACCAGACTTGGTATTTAGTTGGCCCCTGACATAAACTGGGGCTGATTAGATTTGGGGATTAATCACTCAACAGGTGGTGCTGTGATCGTATTTTTTCTAAATATTTAACATGGCAGTATATAGGACAAAATTTCGTATAAATGTACATAATGGGAGTTATTCTTAACCTGTGATTGTGAAATTAATATGAATTATTGATAATAGTAGTAGTTAATTAGGAAAAAAAATCTGGGTCATCGCTTCCCTCCCCCCAGGGGACAGTACCCCCCGGGGGAGGGGGGGGGGTAATTTTTCAAGATGGGTATCTTTCGAAAGGTCTCGTCAATATCTTTAAAACGAATGGTTGAACTATAAATATGTGATAATTTAAAACAAAGTTATCGTTTTTTTTTTTTTTTTTCTTTTTATGAAAAAAGAACTTTGAAAAAAAATCGTATTTTTTTTTTTTTTTTTTTTTTTTTATTGTTACTCTGTGAATTTGTATAGGGAAATATAGAAGAAAGTCTTGTGGTGGCCACAGCATACTAGTTTTTTTAGTTAATCTGATTCTATCCATATTATTTATTTAAAATTTTTGATAAAATTTTGTAAATGCTTTAAAAAATCAAATAAATGCCGTTAATTAGACACATCAATATTATTTTTATAAACTTTTAAAGGATTATATTCTTTGAAAGAAGATTTCTCTAAAAAACTTTCAAATTCCTTAAAAGCTATTTTGTAAAAATTCCTAAAAGCATGTCCTAAGTTTTACTTAAATTAAAGCTTTTCTTGTAAATGCCAAATAACGCTACTTTGCATTATTTCTTTTCAAGTAGATAGTTAAATATTTAGACTTTTCCTTTTCTTTTGGAAAACCTGGAATAACTGTACTGTCAGAATTGAATGCTTAAGTTTTTTAAGGTTGCTCTTAAATACAAAGAACCTGTTTTCTGACACACTTTTAAATGTATTTATTAATATTATTGTTGTTGTGTTAATGTTGATGTAAACAATTTGAACGTTCAGCTATTCCGTTTCCGATACTACAATGACAAATGAGGATTTCCTTTTTATGAAATCGGAGCTTTGTCTTTTGAATATTATTTTATGGTATTTTACTGTGTATTTTGTCAAATGTTTCACAAAATGGTCATTTTGGATATGGTAACCAGATGTCCTCAGAATTAGAGGAATACCCCCTAATTTGAAATCGTTTTTTCAAGTTTTGAAAAATTGAAGCAAGAAAAGAAAATTATGTATCATAATTATTAGATTATTACCTTTTCAGTCTTCCTTTACTTAAAATAAAGAAAATACCTCTGTAATTGCGTAATTGTAATACAGTTTAACACTGAAAAATACAAATACAACACATTTATTCTTATATACATCAGTTAATGTTAAGCAAAATGTATGTAATAATAATAATAATAATAAATAAATAAAAATAAATAAATAAATAAATAAATAAATAAAAATAAAATAAATAAATAAATAAAATGTAGTATAAATAAAATTTTTCGTGTAAACTAAGCAGGAAAGATATTTTTTTTTTAAAAAAAGGACGCTTTTGGCAAATAGAAGAAAAAAATCTGGAGTGACCCCACTCGACTTTCCGAACATTGAGTAATTAACGGTTTTGTAGATAAAGTAAGGCAAGAGGAGTTGTTAAATAAACAAAAGAGAGAAAATTATTATAGGATGTTTGAGTATTTTTTTACGTATAGTACATGATGTTTAATTTAACGCTACTGAACTTTGAACCCATAGATCATTATGATAAAGGATTTTTCGTTGTGTCCCTGTAAATCACCAAAATGCTTATAGTTAGTGAAACAGTGACTTATAATATCTATATAAATTTTCAGCTCCATCGGATAAGTCATTTAGACGATATCGCACTTTAAAATTTGAACCCATGTGCCACAATGATAAAGAAATTTGCATTTTGTTCCTGAAAAAAGAATTATTAAATGCTAGATATTTTAAAGTTCATAATGTTCGTGTGACGATGACGTATAACATGTATATAAATTTTCAGTTCATTTGAATAAGGTGTTTAGTCGCTGTCGCACTTTAAATAATTTGAGTCTATAGGCCATAATGATAAACAATTTTTATTTGTGTCCCTGTAAAACTTTGTAAATGTTACAGTCACCAAAATCTATACGTTTGTATGATAGTGACCTAAAACATGTATATGAATTTTCAACTCAAACAGATGAGGCATTTAGATGCTATCGTGCTTTAAATATTTTCACCCCATAGGCCATAATGATACATAATTATTTGTTGCATCCCTCTAAAAGAAAAACTATAAGTGCTAGATTCACCAAAACCTATACATATCGTGAAACTGTGACTTATATTATGTGTATAACTTTTTTGTTCAATTGAATAAGGCGTTTAGACGCTATCACACTTTTTAAAATTTGGTTCCATAAGTCATAATGATAAAAAAACAAAATTTGTGTTCCTGTAAAAAAACTATAAGTGCTAGATTCACCAAAATCTATACAGTTCGTGACACTGTGACTTATAACATGTGTATAATTTTTTTGCTCAGTTTAATAAGGCGTTTAGACGCTACCGCACTTTTAAGATTTTGGTCCCATAGGCCATAATGAAAAATATTTTTTCTTGCTGTCCCTGTAAAAAAAAAAACTATAAGTGCCAGATTCACCAAAATCAATAGCGTTCGTGCTACGCTGATTTACAACTTACGTACCAACTTTCAGCTCATTCGAGCGAAGCGTTCAGACGCTAGCGTGTTCACTCACACACATACATACACACATACATACATCATCGTAAAAAATTGTGAAAACGGACTCAGGGAACCTCAAAACGTATAAAAACAGCAAAGTCTGAAATTCGGATTTTTGACACGATTGCAATACTTTCCTTACATTTGTATGGTCGGAAAGTAAAAAATTCTGGTGTGAAACAACTACACGACTTCCATTACACACTATTGGTACACGTATTATATGCACTTTTTGGAGATAATGTTAACGGAAGACATAGAATTGACCTAATGAAAAATCTTTACAAAAGTGCAAGTGTCATGATGCTAACTTAATGCTAACATCCTAGCGGGATAGGGCGTGTTGACAGGCCTGACTGTTAGGCACGGGCCTCCGTCCTCCAGCATAGTCAAAGACTCCTGTAGGGATACCTCACAAAATCGATTAAATCAAGTGTCACAGTTGTTGAAAGTTATAAAAAAAAGTATAGTTTCTCATCATATATCCTTGAG
This sequence comes from Salticus scenicus, assembly GCA_963930645.1. NCBI lineage: Eukaryota > Metazoa > Arthropoda > Arachnida > Araneae > Salticidae > Salticus > Salticus scenicus. The sequence continues at coordinate 152,883,461 of OZ005656.1, forward strand.
CAATAATTTCGAACGAGTCAACATAATAGGATAAGAGTTATAATTAATAATAGGAAAAAAAAAAATTAAAAATTTAGTGATGAGAAGGAATACCAAAATTAGGAGAAAAATAACGCCTCTTTCTCAAAATATCAAACATGAGTTGCACACCAAAAACAACTGGAATTTTATAAAATTAAATTATATAAAAAAACGTTTTTTTTTTTTTTTTAAATTAATTAATTAATTAGTTTATTTATTGAACATAAAGCTTTATTATCTTTAATAGTATGTTTTAAACAATTTAACTATTTGATTAACATTCTCTTAACAATACGTAGTACATTCTAAATTAAACATTATGTAATCCTTTATGAATAATTTTGCAATTAAAATATCGTTTACAATATTTATTGTATTGAACGAAAGAAAGAAAATATAAATATCATATGGATTATTCTATAATATTGCAATACAAGAAGTGTTCTTTAAATAGAATGTCTCCTGAAATGCATCTGCAATGTAAAATATTACCATCAAAGTATTTGAGAAAAAAAAAAAAATGCTTGTGATTTTTTAAATTACATACGAATGAGCAGAACTATTATTAACATTATCTCTTAAATTGCAATTGGATTCATTAAATAGATAATTATATCGGGGGGGGGGGGGGGACAATCAGAACTCTATCGATATGAACTCTAAAAGCCTTATTGTCAGGTGTCTGCAATCTTTTAATGGAAAAAGATACCCGAGAGTGTTTATGTAAATGGACCTGAGTATTTAGGTTTGAATTTATCTATTGATTTCAAATATATAACATCATGATCAGCAACAGGTCGCAATTCTGCACGTTTTTTGAAAATTTTCATACCTTTTATTTTGATTATCTTTAACGTTAGAATATGCTTTACTATAGATTTTATTTAAGTCTTGTAATTTTTTATATATGTCTATACTTTTATCCAAAAATAGTTGATTAATAAATTGATCAAATGTATCAAAGACCAAAAACAATTTCTTACCAAAGTAAAGCAAGTTACGTGAAAACAATGTGGATGAATTTGTTGAATCGTTATAAAGTGATTTGTGTATAGCCAACGAATTTTCAAGAGTAACCTTCAAAAATTAAAGTATTAACTGAGTATTTTATTAATATGTTCAGAAATCGAGTTACTTTGAGGGTGAGTAACAGAAGAATGAAGAATTTTTATGCCAAACATATAATTGAAAACATTATAAATACTAGATGTAAATTGAGTAATAAGCTCTGATAATATTACTGAAGATCTACTAAATGTTGTAATGTAATTAAATAAGCATTTAACTATTTTTAATGTAGTGTCTCTTTTAGTGGATACAATTCAAGGTGTTTAGAAAAATTTTTTCAATGACTGTAAAAACAGAATGTCATGAATAAAAGAACCAACCAAATCGACAATAATTGTATGACTTGAATGTGTTGGAGTATAAGTGGGTTGTAGAGGGACAGGTGGTGTATTATGATGTTTATTTTGAAGACACAAAGTGCATGGAGCAACAAGATTTAAAGTATCTGTATGCATACCCTTCAAAAAATATCTATTTTATAAAAATTCATATGTTTTTGTCAAACCAAAATGAGAACTATGCGAAATAGTTAGATCTTTAGGCTTTAAAGAATGTGGTACAACAATGAGATATGAAAAAATATTATTTTGTAAATTTTGTTTCTTGTGCATTGAAACTTTCGAATTCGGATTAATAAAAAAATTATCATTGTTTTTTGAAAAACCCTTTCTTGAAATTTGCTTATAAATAATAGACAATTTAGGATAATTTTTTTGTTCCTTTACAAATGTATTGTTTTAAATTTCAAATAGGGGATCTCTACTGTCACCATTACTCGAAACACTATTACTGATACACTTTTGAATGTATTTATTATGATTATTATTGTTGGTGGTGGTGGTAATTTCGTTGCCGTCTTCATTGTTGTTGTATATGCATTGAAATTTTAAATGATAGATATCGTAATAAAATTTAACCTTAAAATTTAGCAATTAATAGATACAAAACAATACCAACACAACAAAAATAGAACTGATTGTAACATAAAGGTAAGACTGACACAAAAATGTTGCGATACAGATTAAGAAACAATAAGAGACAAAAACAATTTAAATTACTTACGCCAACATGAATAATAATAATAAAAAAAGACCATTAAACTTAATGACGGAGAAAGTAAATAAAGGACCACAGAAATAATAAATATATAAAAATGCTTAAAATTTGACATATAAACTCTTCAGGGGCATGTACTTCATAAAGCTGTGAAAGCTGCATCGATTTCGTAAAACAATATAGCTAAGCATAGCAATTTATATTGTTTTAGCCCCGATCGAGGCAGCAAAACCATTTTGAATGAGAAATTAAATAATTTATTAAATCAAATCATCAAGGAATCCAGAGAGAAAACTGGAAAAAAGCAGAGTAGCCACATGTAAAACTTTTACACAAACTGGAGAATAGGAAGATGCCAACAAATTAATGCAATTAAAAATAAAAGCATTGCAAACAACGATTAATTGATAAAGAATTAACGTCTGAGCATGTTCATTAACGATAAAATTCACTGAGTAATATTTATTGAGTTAGTTAAATTATAATTTTAAGTTAGATATTCTATTTAGGATACTGTATCGACAAATGATCTTTTCTCCGTTTTCTTTTCTTTCTTTTGAGTGAAGGGAGCATAGTTTTCTGAATGTTATACTAAAAATGTACAGCATTATTGCATTTTATTATATATTTTGTCAGATGTTTCATAAAATGATCATTTCGTTACGTCGTTTTGATAATTAGTAATTTACTTATTTATTTTTTAAAGTAATTTTTTCGCTTAGTTTTAATTTTAAGTAAAATTTGTATTTAATTGTAACTTCTTACTCAATTTTATTTATTTATTGTAAAGCTTATTAAATGAACTTTGAGGATTATGTAAAAATAGTTATTTATAAAGTAAAAATAAACTCGTTTTTAAAAAGGATTATTAAGCATTTTTTTTTTTTTTTTTTTAAGTATAATTTGAAAATAATAATAATAATTAAAAAAAACGCTTAAAAGACATAATTTTTTTTAAAGAACAATATACTATAAGAAACAAAGATTAGAAATGTTTATTTTAACTGAAAATTGTTGTTTATGGTAAAAAGTGGTTTGAATTAATATTACAAAAACACTATTTCGAAAAGAGAATATTTAAAAATAATCTCCTGTCAAATTAAGAATGAATAAAATCTCCCCCCCCCCTCTGAAGTAAATTGCTAATATATTTTATAAAAATGTATTCCAAAAACCTTTAAAAAAAGAAAGAAAGAAAAGAGAGAGAGAGAGAGGAAACCATTACTTAAATAAAGAATGAGGATTTAAATTTTCTTGCTTAAAATTGTATTTGTTGTGTTTCTAATCAAACTTGTTTATTTTTGCCACCCCCTCTTTATTTTTACTGTGATTCCATAAAAAATATTTATTGAAACTGTAAATCCTTTAACAAATCGAATAAATGACACTAATTAGGCGCATTAAAGGTTCTTTTTTCATAAAACTTTCAGGAGATTATATTCTTTCAAAGAAAATTTCTGTAAAAACTTAGAATTCCTTAAAATTTATTTTGGAAAAATTCTTTAATGAATAACCTAAAGTTTTACGCAATTTAAATCTTTGCTTGTAATCTTTTACAATTTGGTCTTTAAGTATTTAGATTTTTCTTCTTTTTTTTCAAACAGGAATAACTCTATTGTCGAAGTTAAATACTTATATACTAGTTCATTAAGTTCTTAAATCCAAAGTACCAGTTTTCTGACATACTTTCAAATAGAGATTTTTTTTTTCTTTTCTTTTTGTTTTCTAAATGCATTACACTTTCGGGTTGCGTTATTAAAAGACGCATCTTTTATTTTAACAATAAATCTTGTGAAAAATGAAAAATAAAAATTTATTAATAAAAAAAATAAAATAAATTAAGAAATATTTAAATCCTAATAGAATTAAATTCGTTTTATCAATCATTATGAAATAATTTTTTTCATTAGCACTCGTTATTTGATCTCGTATATTTACATTGAATAATAAAAAAAAATATATATATATTTACTTGGTTTTATTATACGAATGATTCTTATGGCTAATAAATAATATCAACTTGCAAAGAACGTTCTACAAATTTAAATAAGACCTTCACTTTTCAAGTTCATTAATTGAAACCTAAGTTAAAACTGGCCTCTGAGCTCTTTTTCCGCACTCTGTTTTAAACATGATTGTTAAATAGCGATGACAGTACACTGATATAGTAAAAATATTTTTTTAATTTATTGAATGTTACCTAGTGAAATAGAATCTGTGATATAATATTGCTTAACCTTGTCCCAAAATGACAAATAATACATAGCATCAAACCAATAAAACCAACCAGTAAATAAATAAAATAATTATAATAAATAAAATAATAATAATAATAATAATGATAATAAATAAAAATAATAATAATAAAATAATAATAATAATAATAATAATAATAATAATAAATAAAAAATAATAATAAAATTAACACTCATTTTATACTTGTTTTTAAGATTTTACTGTATCGCAAAGAAGTAAGTCGTGCGGCTAGATATCTAGAAAGGGGGGGGGGGGGAGTTCGAATTATCCAGTACAACACTTTTATCAAATGACCTATTCAAAAAGTACAGAACCAAGACAGCATATACAACTTGCATGCTTATGAAAAACAGAGCATATTTGTTTAATAATATATGCATTCGTGATAAAATTTCCAAAATTCTATAGACACATAACATTTAAGGGGAAAAAAAAACACTAAAAGAATGAAAACAACACAAAAGTATTGTAAAATTTATCGTAACTTAAAGAAAACAACAACAAAAGAAAAAAGTAATAAAACAATTTCTATCAAAACAATTTCATAATTCCTACCATTGTAAGACAGTCGTCGAGAGGTTCTGCTCTAGAAATTGATAGATGAGAAGTACTACTTCTATCGCAGTTCGCGCTTATCGGCTTAGTCATTCGAATTTTTTCGTAGTTTTCTCCGAAACTCTCATTAATACGGGCTAGGATTTCTTGGAACGATAAACATGGAAGGCATCCCCTGCAGGTCTAGGTCCCTTGAGTAATATTGTCGACCTTAACATGGCCACCACTACATGAATACTATTCTAAGTTGGGTTCATCATAGTTTCTAAATCTCCCGATTTAAGTGGGAGATTTTATACCAGTAATATTCTACAAAAATTTTCATTTTATTTGATCGTAGAAAAATAGTATGACAGATTTGTATTAAAAAATACTGGTGCCAATTCTGATTCAAATGGTTAAAATGCTGGCAAGTATGGTTCATCAAAATACATTTCCAAAAGTATATTGGAATTTTTTTCCAGTTCTGCTATTTAGCCACGACAATGTTCTTACTAAAAAAAACTTCATGAAATAAAATTAAATCATTTATAATTTCTGACGAAAAATCTCTCGCATTCTAAAAAATTGAAAAAATTGAAACTGTATCGAATAGCAAAGTCTGAGATCTAGATATAGTTTATCATTTTTGTAGTTCTGTAATCTGAAAACTACAATGCACTCAGTCTTGCTTTTACCTCCGAGGTAGTAGCACGTGTTTTTTGCACCTGAAGAAGAAAAGCCACGGGCTTTCGAAACCGGTTGTGCTTACATTATTAGTTTTATGGTGTGCATGTAGAAGTTTTTAAGTTTAAATACAATGTAAGGTAACTAGAATGTAACGTTTCAGAACATAGATGCTTAATATTTCGTAAAGTTACATTTATCTAAGACGACGCTTTTATGCAGTGATATAAAGTTCTTCAATTGCTATATGATAACTCTTCGGGGAGTTGCGCACTAAAATGTTATTATAAGTTACCAGAAAATTTTTAAGTCTATTTAACGCTTTCAACAAAGTGAAAAAAAAGTATTGTAATCATGACAAAACGTTTTGTTTCATCTATATATTTCGAGGTCCCCTGAGTTCATTTTTGCTATTTTTACTGTGATGTATATTTGTGTAAGTGTGTGAATGAACATAATAGCGTCTAAACGCTTTGTTCAAATGAGTTAAAAGTTGGTACGTATGTTATAGGTCACCGTAGCACAAATCCTATTGATTTGGTAAATCTAGCACTTGTACTTTTTTTACAGGGACACAAAGAAAAATTCTTTATCATTATGGCCTAAGGGCTCAAATTATTTAAAGTTCAATAGCGTCTAAACGTCTTATTGGAATGAACATAAAATTTTTACACATGTTATAGGTCACTGTCGCAAAAAACTATATCGATTTTGATAAATTCTTTATTATTATGGCCTATGGTGTCAAATTATTTAAAGTGTTATAGTATCTAAACTCCTTATTCGATTGAGTTGAACATTTATATACATGTTATAAGTTACTGTCTCACATAGCGGTATATATTTTGATGAATTTAGCATTTATAGATTGTTACAGGGACACAACGAAAAATTATTTGTCATTTTAACTTATGGGCTCAAATTATTTGAAATGCAATAGCGTTCAATTAAACAACATATTGTACTGGGGAAGGGATCCTAGCTCGTATTTACGCAAGATTCGGAGAAAACCACGGAAAACTCCGAACGACTAGGTCGATGAGCGCTTCCTAGGATCGAACCCGGCACTTCCCATCTACGAGCTTTGAACGCAAAACCACCCGGCCGCTGGCGCGCGAAACGTTTCAAAGAGATTCCAACTTTGGAGCAGTAATGCAATTCCAATTTTTAGATGGAATTATTTGAGAGTTTTTTGTTTTCAGCCTTGTGTAAAAGAGTTACTAATAAAATTCCGGTTGTAACATCTTAGGTATTCGATATAAGTGAAAAAATTTGTTCGTGCTGTGAAAATTTAAGGTAAAATAGGTGTTCATCGTATACGAGTTTTATATTAAGCTCTATTAAAAATATATTGTTAATAAAGTATGTAAGGTGCGCGGCCTCTCGCAGTCTCTTTAGGCTTCAAGTGCTCAAATTCGTGTCTAGATGTCTATGAAATGTTTGGTTGGAAGATTCAAAGTCACTAGTTGGATCTAGCGTTAGATGGCGATGGTCTCGTTGAAAATGTCAGGTTGAGCATTGAAATGTTGGGTTGGTGTAAAAGAAGGTTGCCATTTATTCAAATGTAAATTGTCGTTTGGTTCCAGTTACAATGGAGATGGGGAACGAATTCAAGAGAAGTCGCGAAGTTTTCCGTGCTCAGTTGAATACAGGTATTTTTAGCATGGATATTTTACGGAAAATTAAGTGAATCCTTGTCTAATTTTTTTTTTTTTTTTTTTTTTTTTTAAATAAGACTTCCGAATTAAGATTGGTTAGTTGAGTTTAACGTCGCACTAGTACTTTGCTATGGGTAATTGGTGACAGTCTATGAATTAAGGAGGTTCGTGTGTGTTTTGGGGATATGTAATTTTGACGATGCTAACGTTAGTTAAATATCTTAGATTTTGCTAAGTGATTCCAAGTCTGGTGAGTTCATTATTTTATAGTTTCTTGAGATTTAAAATCTGTTAAGTGTGAAAGTCTGGATATTCTCCTCCCCGTTCCCCGTTTAAGTTTAAAATAAAAAGATTTAGTTTTTACATGATTTGTCACCATTTGCATCGTACAGTCGGTAACAAAAGTGTCCGAACACTAGCAAAAATTCCTATTTTAAAAGTACACTTAATACAGTTTTGTTAAATAAATCCTTGTCGAATCCTGTTCTTAGTCAGTGTAAGAACAGGATTCGATAAGGATTTATTTAACAAAACCGTATGAAGTGTACTTTTTTTACATAGGAACTTTTGCTAGTGTTCGGACACTTTTATTACCGACTGTATAGACGGGTTGGGGACAAAATATCGCCGACAGAAATTAATGGAAAGCTAAATAATGTGAGTGATGATTGTGTTTGATACTAATAAAATGACTCATTTTACATTTTATTTGAATTAGTTGGTAATTAATAATAATCTTATAAAAAATTTAATGACAGCTCATGTATATTTACCTTATTCAAAGCACTTACATACAGATAAACCATTCACAAATATTGTTAGGAATTTTGCTTAAAAGAGTTTAAAGACTATGCTTGTTGACTTTTCTCAAAATTAGTCACAATGAATTCAATAGTGTTTATTAATTTTATAATTTTTAATTCAGGTTTTATGAACCGTGTTCAGCTTTGTTGTCAGCAGTGATGTGCAATATTTTTAAAATGCAGTTTGAATGGTGAAAATCAAATGATAACTTAAAATTAAATATAGATAAAATAATGTAATTCCACCCTATGATATACATATTTATATTTACATTCGGCAGCAAAATTGTTCAAACGCTAGTAAAAAATCCTATATAAAAAAAGTACACTTAATACTGCTTTGTTAAATAAATCCTTGTCGAATCATGATCTTAGACTGACTAAGAACAGGATTCGACAAGGACTTATTTAACATAACTGTATTAAGTGTACTTTTTTTTTATATAGGAATTATTGCTAGTGCTCGAATAATTTTGCTGCCGACTGTATAAGGCCCTATGCGCCCTCCTTCAGAGATCACACGTGAAATAGATCTTTTTTCTTTTTTTTTAGTCGACGCGATATATTTTGTCCGGCGATATTTTGTCCCGTGATATTATGTCCGGATCCCCGTATGGATATTTTCTAATAATTAAGTTAGAAGATAACTAACAGGCTGTAAACCAGCTATTAAAAGTATAGATATTGTTTTTAGTGCTTTATCTAATTTTTTAATCATTCGTAAAATGTGTAAACATTAAAGAAAAAAAAAAAAAAAAAAAAAAAAAAACGAACAAAATGTTAAAGGATACATAATCTTTTATAAAACAGTTTTATATTGTTCAGGTAATATTTGTGGTTCTGTTTTTAACATAGGGTAAAACTGTTATCTTTTATAAAAGTTTGTTCCAATTTTATACAATTTTCAATTATAAGGTCAGCGTCTGTGTCCTAGAATATTTGTTGCCTGTACTATAAAAAGCTTGAACTGTATTGTCATGGTTTGCACCTTTTGGTGCACTCTATGATAAAAGCATAATAAATAATTTTCGATTAAAATGGCAAGAATATTTTTGAAAACCACCTATCTTCTTCAGTTATGCAGGGCATCTGTTTGATTAAAAGGCTCTTGAGTTCAGGGCCAAAACAAGGTCACCTTAGCAGCCTACAGTGCCTATTTGAACCTAACCCATTCCAAACACTCTACGGCACGCGAATGAAGTAAATTATGTATCTAAAAAACCTCCTAAAAAATACTAAACGGAACAGTACAAAAGAGGGTTCCGGACCGAGAAGGTCACATGACTGCCACTGACGTCATTTACGCACGCGTAGTGTAGCCACGCGAAGGGGCACGCGTTCGAAGCAGATGTCCGCAACAAGGGGTATTTTTTTCATATAAAGAGGGGGGGGGGTTGCCCTGCTTTTGAAGGGGTCCCATAGCGGTGTTTGCTCTCGGGACTCTTTCGCAAAGTTCCATTGTTCTGTCGATTTTCGTATAGGGACGCCGAAATTTTACAGAAAAGTGTGCCTGCAAAAAAATTCAGTGACTCACGATGTCTCCATTGTATGGGATTTAGACCTATTGTTTGGTTAAGGGGGTGACCATACTGCTACCTTATACTCTCACAGCCTGAGATTTATTTGGGTTAGAGTAAAAATCCGAGATTTTTCAATCGGTCCAAACCAAAAATAACATACGGAAGAGATTGGTCTAGTTTGAACTATTGAGTATTTTAATAACTCTTTCTATCTATTTACTTAAGCTTGCTATTTTTATCTAATTATTCGCCATGGTTATTATATTAACGTAAATTCCTCATAAATAATTGAATAATGCTTTTCAATAGGTCCAAACCAAAAATAACATACGGAAGAGATTGTTCTAGTTTGAACTATTGAATATTTTAATAACTCTTCCTGTCTGTCTACTTGAACTTCCTATTTTTGTCTAATTATTCGCCATGGTTACATTAACGTAAATTCCTCATAAATAATTGAATAATGTAAATTTGCAAATAAAATGGTAAAAATATGGTGAAAGCAAAAATACTGCCTTCCGATGTAATGTTTGATTGTATAATAAATAAAAATAGTATTTTAATATCACAGGTTAAAAATTATATAATGATCTTTTTTTTTTTTTTTTTTAACTGCATTTTAATGTAATATTGACTCCTTCAAAAGCTAATTTTTGGTTGGTTTGGAAAAAAAAAAAAAAAAAAAAAAAAAAAAAGCTTATACACTGTATTTAATACATTCCAAATTTTTATCTGCTGAGCAGCAACAGAAAACACGCAAAACACACACACACACACACACACACTCACACACACAAACACAATGAACAAATCAATAAAATAATTTAAAGTTTCGAACGCCAAACACGAAAAAGTCATAGTCAAATTACATTAGCCTTCGTTCCTTTATACCATAGAACTTAAATATATCGGGAGCTTTAATTCTTGAAATGTGACGTCATATCTTTATACTATATCTAAAAATTTCCTTTACTGGACTTGTTAAGTCCGCACTTGCACTGAGGCTTCCGTGGTCACAAGAAATGTGGTTAAAGAATATTTTATGTTACTGCAATACTGCATACATTTAAAATCATGCAAATTAAATTTCAGATTTATTTTTATATTATGATACATTACATTTATATCACGATAAATTTACTTGGCATTCACATTTATATTATTCTGCAGACAATAAAAATAAAATGATGTGATATTAGGTAAGAATTTGTTTTGCCCATTTTGTTTATTTTGTTTACTTTCGGCGTCTATAAACAAGTTTTGAATCTAAAGAGAATCGGTTAAATAAAAAATGCATTATTATTATTATTATTATTATTATTATTA